>JAWZYV010015220.1:0-99271 GCA_038373885.1 Cheiracanthium punctorium
ATGTTACAGACTCTGAAATAAAGGGTTTAAGATTAATTATTATTATTCAAATTTTGGACATATTTCTCATCCAGTTCAATAGAGTGAACGTATACGAATTTGTTGTGGATATAGAAACTGCTCTCAATATTTCAGTTTCTACTAACGTTTTAACTCTTCGGAAGATAGTGCCAATTTGAAAAAAAGGCTGTAATGAGATTTGGTACAGTTAAACTACAGAATTCAAATAAAGATAGGATGAAAAATAGGAAAGGGACTCAAAGCGGTGATGAGATTGAGATTGCACGGTGAAAATTGGCAACGTTGAAACAATTCCATGTATTGCGAGATCTTGTTTCCAAATAATATTGTGGCCGGTTTTTAAAAAAGCCATTAGCAACTTTATGGAAGTCGATATATTAAGTCAAGATTTAACATGCCTAATTTTCTCAAATTAGTCTAGTAGTGCACACTCAAAGATCAGTTGTTTGACTAATACCCGAATCAGTGTGTGCTTCAGGTAGAAACGAAGCTTTTTCAAAATTGAGTTTGGATTAAAAATTACTTAAGGAGTCGTACAATTCTCACACAGACAAGGCCATTACGAATCTGCGCTAGTTATTATTCAGAAGTTGGAGAAAGTCATGCCCTAAATGGGCATTTGCAAAAGAAATCCAGTCAATACATGCTCCACAAAGAATCTCATACCCTGAAGCTCGTAAAATAATAGCTCGTACACCAAAACCTGGCCTATCCTATGCTGCAATAGTAAAATCTACGAAATCAATAGCCATTCAAACCGACTCTCTCAACTATTTCCACCATCAATACCTCAAAAAGTAAACAAACCAATCTCAAACAGAACAAACCTTGCTCTACATCCCCAAAAACTCCACCAAAGAAAAAGGTAATATGTAATAGCTCCACCCAAGTCAGACCACAGCTTACCAAAACAGCCACTTACAAATTGAAATATAACAAATTTAGCAAGAAAAAAGTACCTCCACAGAAATTTCACATGCAGCTACACCCTCCCACAGTTTTGCTCTGTCTTTACAGCTGAATTATTGGCCATTTACGAAAGCCTTCTGTGCATCTTCAAAAATGATGCAAAGAACTTTATAATATACTCAGACTCCCTCAGTGTACTGGAAAACCTAAAATCGGGCTCTCAAACACATAGCTACATCATGAAAGTTTTACATAAGTATGAACAACTCGTAAACCAGGGGTACAGGATCCTCCTCTGTTTGGTACCCAGTCACATCAGGATCAGTGGAACACCGGCAATCTCTCCTTTAGAGACATAAAGTCTAGCATCTCTAGCATAGTGAAAAGTATATGGATCGATAAATGGGACAGTGAAACTGGGAACAAACTTCATTTTATCCGTCCAGCACTCGCACATTGGTTATCTCATCCTTATCGCAGACTAGATGTCATTTTGACACGTCTCCGCATTGGTCATACACGGCTTATACTATTTGGTGAACCTACTATTTGGTGAACCTGCTCCAGAGTGCCCCCACTGTCATACTTGCCTCACCATTCACCATCTTTTAACCTCATGCACAGCTTTTACCAATTTCTACCAAATATTTTTTAACTGTTCTCATCCCAAACTTGATGAAATACTGTGTGAAACCCCACACTGTAATTTTTCGCCTTTCTTCGACGTGTCCATATTCTTTACTCAATGTGAAGTATATACTTTTCTCTGACTGGTATCTGGATGGGAGCCCCCATCCAGATGCTCGTGTCTTTTTAATCTACCTTTTACCTTTCTACAGTTTGCTTTTATTGGTTTTAGTCCTCATGGATTTTAGCTTTACATGTTTTATACACCTTTTTACCTGAAAACTTTATTTTACTATATACAGACATTGTCTGGCGCAGTATGTCCTTTCTGGACTTTGTGCCATTAAACATCAACTAGCCAACCAACCATCAAATGAAGTGCTATCTGCATCCAGGATTTTCTTCAAAAACGCAGACTTCTAGTGGCACTTAACACTCTGGATTATCCCCTGGTCCATAGGCTGTATAACAGCTGTTGTGTTTGGTGGCAAAAATTTAACCATTACATTCTCAGCCTGCAGAACTGTTGCATCTGGATGAGCAGTGCAATTGTCCAACAAGAGAACAATCTTGCAGTCTGCAGCAAGACCAACACTATTACAGTGTCTCCTTGCCTCTTTGGTGAAATGGTTAAAAAACCAGTCTTTCATCAAGTCTTGAGTTATCCACACTTTCCTATTGCTTTTATAGGAAACTGGCAGAACTTTCGCATCTTTTAAAGCTCTTGGGTGAGCACTTTTTCCTACCACTAAGAGTTTACACTTATATGTACCCACCGCATTACTGCACAGTAAAATGGTAAGTCTTTCTTTAGCTTCCTTAATCCCTGAAGGTGCAGTTTCTTCACTTGTCACAAAAGTTTTTCTGGGCAAACATCGCCAAAAGAGACCAGTTTCGTCCATATTGAATATTTGTTCAGGGCTTAAGTTTTCATCTGCCACTAAGGCACAAAATTCTTCCACTAAAAGTTCAGCCGCTTCCGTATCCGATGACAGTTTTTCGCCGCAAGCTTTCAGATATCTGATCCCATGTCTCTGCTTAAATCTGGACAGCCAGCCTGAACTAAAATCGCAGGGTTCTGATATTTTTAGCTCTACATGGAACTACCATCCTTTTTCTTTCAGGATTGGACCAGAAATTGGGACATTTTCATTTCTATGTTGCTTAAAGCATTCAAACAGCACTACATCCAGTTTAGACGATTTTGCTTGTATGCAACGACTTTCTTTTTTGGATGCCGATATTGAAGTCACTTTCACTGAAAAATTTCAATATTTTATCCTTGTTTTTCCGGATGTCATATACAGTTCTTATGGCAATTCCGTATGTATCTGCGAGAAAACGTGGAGTGGCACCGCTATCCATTTTCTTCAACATTTCAACTTTTTGCATTACTGTCAATGCAATATGCTTGCGCTTTGTGCCGTTAGATGAAATTTCACTGTTTATGTTCGCGGACGCATGTGGATTTCTGGTAGGCGGATTTTCGGGAGTCGACTGTAATACTTAACTCCTTTTCTCTAGGAGTTTCTATCAATTTTTGGAATAAGCTGTTTGGGAGGGAAAAAAAAAAAATCTTGTCTCATATCACCCATGTGGTGTCTTATTATTTCAACTATCCACAAACAGTTTTAAAACTGCCACTAAGATTTAAAACACATTCAGAAAAACTTACATAGTCAGCTGACAAAAAACATGGATGCATGGTCCATATTTTCTCAAATGATGATTCCTGTTGTAGTAAAGCTATTTTGTCAGCAAATGTTTCGCGCAGACAAAACTTCAGCTGGGTCTTCTCCGGTTTTGGCGTACTCTACTCTTCTGTCAATTTTCTTTGCATTTCTACGATCTTTGAAGGAGTTTTTGGTGGCAAAGATATCTGTGTTCTCAATAAGCTATTATGTTAAAACAGCACATATGCAAAAACAAACATTTTTGCGATTTTAAATAACTAAAATAATTTTTTTATTTTATTTTTCATACACATTTAAATGTATGTAATATCATTGAATGTGCAATTACTTCTGCTTTAATGCTAAATTAATCCAATTTTGGAAAATGTTGTAACTTAGCATCCCTTATGAATCATAGGGACACACGGCCGATCAACTTTTACAAAATCTATTCAACTAATCATCACGTAACTTTTTTTGTCCCTCTAACAATGTTTCATATTAAGTTTACAGACTTTGCCTCAGAGCTTATGAGAGTTAAGCTCTCAAAGAGTTAATCAAAGGCTTTACATGTTACATACACGCAGTGAAACAAATATTTGTGTATTATGTTACAAAATTAAATTTGTTATCGCTGAATGAGTCTGATTCTATTACTCAGAATTTTACTTCCATTGAAGTTGTTGGTTGACCAATCTTAAAATTTCGCGTTGACTCATTTTCTTTTACATTCATGGATTGTTAATTGCGGAAACTTTGTTTTCTAAATGTTCTAAGGTGATCTTTGCTTTATGCCTATCTTTTCGCATCCTCTTGCTCAAGGCTGTGGCAAATTTACTCTAAATTAGTAACAGAAGATTAGATAACAGAATAATAATATACAATAATATGTGGTTAAAATATTGCAAAAATAAGTTACCCATGGTTTTTCCCCTGCATTTTCAATGCTAGGATACTTTTCGAACACCCTTTTGCCAGAATGCCGTATGCAGTCCTAGTCATCATACAGGGGCAATTTACATAGTGTGCAGATGTCTGCATTATTAAGTTATGCCATAGCCTGTGTTTTACCCAATTGCCTTTTTCAAGAGCATCTTCAACTGATTTTGAAAATGTAGGAAGGTCTGGAATCTGCAATTATTATACAGTACTCACTTTTCTTATGCTTAGTTGCAGAACAAGCACAAAAAGAAGTTACATCCACTTTTTCAAACTCTGTGCATTCTTCCCCACATACCATACACCCTTCACGGAAAATGCCTCTTGAATCAACCATTACTGAAATTATGTGAAGCAAGAATTTTAGTACTGAAATTTAAAATTAAAATACATTTTTAATACAATTAAAATACATTAAAATTTATTGGGAGAGTACACTTACAGATATCAGTAGTACTTATTAAAAAAACTAACAAAATTTCAGAAATCTAAATCTAATTGAACATCTAAAAGATCTGCATAGATAAACTAGAAATTATGGCACAAATTAATGGACTTTTTTTTAGTATCTCAGCTACATTGACATTTTTCTCCCCTCCCCTTTTTTTTTTCAAAGAGAACTCTTATTTTTTTTAATTGATACTATTTTTTTTTCTTTGTTTGTTCAACATAAATAATTTCACACCATTATAAAAGAAAGAAAATAAAGGCACAATCCTTATCAAAAACCTAAACTCCGTAGAACAGAATATTAGAACCATGAAAGAGAACAACGGAATGCAATACTGCAACATAACAACCTGAATCAAACGAATGAATCAGTACTAAGCCGATTGATATACAGCGTTCCCCTGTATATCAATCGGCTGGTGGTACTGATTTCGATCAACTGCTAGGGATCAAGCAATCGGACATCTACTGGGCACGTCGTTAAGGGTGGACGCTGCCTAAGGGATGTACTGAGTGCGTATAGACCCGATTAGCACTAGTGTGCAATTGCACACCCCCTCGTTGGGCTCCGTGGTGGGTGGTGCGGTCGGGTCCGAATTTCAATTCCCCCAACATGGCTATGAAAAATTCTTTGTCAAACGTCAATGTTCTGCATACCTTAAATCCACTGTCCACTCCTAATGAAAACACTGATGCACAACTTTCACATATGAACGCTCGATTCTTCATCATCCACTATGTTGAAGGTACCTTTAATGAAACATCACCATTCTTAATACACAAATGTATCACAGACAATGTAGGAGAAGTCAAAAAAGTTAAAAAATTACGATCTGGAGACCTATTAGTTGAAGTATCAAGCAATAGACAAGCATCCAAAATAATGAAGATTAAAAACTTTGGCCTAAAACCTGTTACAGTGACACCCCATACATCCTTAAATATCTCACGAGGAGTAGTATCAGAACCTGAACTTTTGCACTGCTCTGAAGCCGAAATATTAGAAAACCTAAAAGATGAAAAAGTATGTGCTGTGCGTCGAATCACTATTCAACGCAATAACTAATTATTCCCCACTAAACATATTATTCTGACTTTCCAGTGTCCCACAGTTCCATCCCATATTAAAGCTGGCTATCTATTATGTCCCGTTAGACCATATATACCAAATCCTATCCGTTGCTTCCAGTGTCAAAAATTCGGTCATACTAAAACTTCCTGTCGTGGGTCACCGGCCTGCGCTCGTTGTGGTGCCTCTGACCACGCCCCTCAGGGGGAAGACCTACTTTAGGTATTTACGGGTGTCGCAATCCCGGGGCCCCAGCGATCTTTCGCTTTTCTTTGTTCTACCCTCCTCTCCTCTTAGCTGTATCCTTCCTTTTCCCCCTCAGTGTAGTTTCCTCTGTGGAGGTGAGGGCCCCCCTTTAGAAGCTGCGGCCGCCCTGTGCCGTCAGCTTCTATTGGCGGAAAACTACCCACGTGTTTGCCGTGCGTGGAGACCCGTGTCCCCGGAAATGGGGATCCCGGTAATTGAGGGGTCTTTTCTCCAACACATTGCTTTGGCCTCGGCTTCGGGTAAACAGGAGGTACACAGCGTTCCCCTGTGTATCAATCGGCTGGTGGTACTGATTTCGATCAACTGCTAGGGATCAAGCAATCGGACATCTACTGGGCACGTCGTTAAGGGTGGATGCTGCCTAAGGGATGTACTGTGAGCGTATAGACCCGACTAGCACTGGTGTGCAATTGCACACCCCTTGTTGGGCTCCGTGGTGGGTGGTGCGGTCGGGTCCGAATCTTAATTTTCCCTAACATGGATATGAAAAATTCTTCATCAATCGTCAACGTTCCGCTGTCAACCGCTAATGAACACACCGATACACTATATGCACACATGAATGCCCGATTCTTCCTTATCCACTCTGCTGAAGTTAAACTTAACGAAACATCGCCATTTTTAATTCACAAATGTATCACTGACAATGTAGGAGAAGTCAAAAAAGTTCAAAAATTAAGATCTGGAGACCTATTAGTAGAAGTATCCAACAATAGACAAGCTTGCAAAATAATGAAAATAAAAAACCTTGGCCTAAAAACAGTTACAGTGACACCTCATACCTCCCTAAACATCTCCCGAGGAGTCGTATCAGAACCCGACCTTTTGCACTGCTCTGAAGCTGAAATACTTGAAAACCTAAAAGATGAAAAAGTATGCGCTGTGCGTCGAATCACTATTCGGCGCAATAATCAAATAATCAATACTAAACATATTATCCTAACTTTTCAGTCTCCCACTATTCCATCTCATATTAAAGCCGGCTACCTATTATGTCCCGTCAGACCATATATACCAAATCCCATCCGTTGCTTCCAGTGCCAAAACTTCGGCCATACTAAAACCTCCTGTCGTGGGTCACCTGCCTGTGCTCGCTGTGGTGCTTCTGACCACGACAGTGAGTCCTGCTCTGCAGCTCCAAAGTGTGTAAACTGTAAAGAGGAAAATCCTTCATACTCCAGATCTTGCCCGAAATGGGCGTTTGAAAAAGAAATTCAGTCCCTACCTGCCTCTCATATCCGGAAGCCCGTAAGTTAATAGAAAGCCGGACACCAAAACCTGGTTTATCTTATGCAGCTGCAACAAAATCAACCAAAACAATAGCAACCCAAACCGAACCACCAAAATCTGTACCTGTCTCCTTTCCTTCTGCAACAGCACAAATATCTAAACAATCAACTTCTAATCAAAATAAATCCTCCACAGCTTCACAAAAAAATACATTGAAGAAAACTTATCAAAATGTTAACTCAACCCGACCACAAATAAAAAAGTCTTCTGTCTACAGAACTAAATATAACAAACCAAAAATCAAACATGTTCCTCCACAACGCCCTATAGATGACAGTATCCTACATTTGGACCCTTCTGACTCTGAAATGTCAGACCTCCCCATGGATGATGATGACATCCCTAGCACTTCTCTCAAGCCTACGGGGACTCCGAGCAAGATGAGCATCATCCCCAACACAACATGATAATGGCTCTGCTGCTATCCTGGAACTGCCACGGTTTCCTTAATAAAAACGACGACCTCAAAATACTGATTTATGATCATAACCCCGCTTGCCTCGCCCTTCAGGAAACTTTCCTCAAAACCAATAGACCTACTAAAATACGCAATTACACTGTCCTTCGCAAGGACAATGAGCTCAATTATAGGGCCACTGGTGGAGTTGCCCTATTAATCAACAATTGCTATCCTCACACTATAGTCAATCTTAACACAAATCTCCAAGCAGTCGCCACTCGTATCCAATTAAAACAACTCACAACTGTCTGCAGCATATACCTCCCTCCAAGTGAAGCAATCTGCCAAACATCCCTCAATAGTCTCATTCAGCAGCTTCCTCCTCCTTTCATCCTCCTCGGTGACATGAATGCTCATAGTCCCTTGTGGGGAAGCAAGGACACCAACAATAGAGGCCTTCAAATCGAACAACTTCTCACTGATTTCTCCCTTTGCTGCATGAATAATGGTGACAATACTTACTTCCACTATCCAAGTAAAACTTTCCATGCAATAGACCTTGCCATCTGTTCTCCATCACTCCTTCCCACATATAATTTTTCTGTATCCAGTGATCTCCACAACAGTGATCATTTTCCGATTCTTTTGTCACCTCTGTACCAGAATCCCCAACCTATTTCAGTACCTAGATACATTCATGATAAGGCAGATTGGTTCACCTTCACTTCCCTGTCTGCCATCACCTCTGATGCTGTTGAAGGCCCCATAGACGAGGTCGTACAAAACAGTACCTCAATTATCATCCAAGCTGCTGATGCTGGCATTCCAAAATCGGGCATCAAACATCAACGTAATAAAAAACCGTGGTGGAACGAAAAATGCAACCTCGCTAAAAAGAAGCAGCAGAAAGCCTGGAGCACTTTTCGGCGGTACCCCACCACCGAAAATCAGCAGCATTATATCCGATACAGCATTATATCCGATACAAAAGAACAGCATTATATCCGATACAAAAGAGATAGAAAGATAACAGCATTATATCCGATATAAAAGAAATAGCAAATAGCATTGGTGAAACCCTTACTTCCATCTCGTGCAGTACCTCCTACTCAAATTCTTTCCTCCCGTATAAACAACAATCAGAACGACAAAAAATAAATTTCAAAACCTCCTCACACTTTTCCTACAATAGTGATCTTACCATTGATGAACTTAACCAACACTTAAGACAGTCCTCAAACACCTCTCCGGGTCCCGATGGTATTACATATGACATGCTGAAACACTTGTCCCATGACTCTTTACTCAATCTTTTGAAATTCTACAATAGAATCTGGAATGAACAGACCTTTCCCACCTCCTGGAGAAATGCAATAGTTATTCCCTTCCCCAAACCAGGAAAAGATATGTCTAACCCTAATAACTACCGTCCCATAGCCCTTACTAGTTGCTTATGTAGGAGGGGATGGGGTATAATGGAGAAAATAGGGTATAATGGAGAAAATTATCTATACCCGGCTTGTTTACATTTTAGAAACGGGGGAACATATACATCCCTTCCAGAGCTGCTTCCGGAAGGGCAGATCCACCATAGATAACATCCTTAATTTAGAGTCCCAAATTCGTAATGCCTTCCTTAGAAAGAACCACTTAGTGTCAGTTTTCTTTGACATTGAAAAGGCATATGACCGAACGTGGAGGCACGGGATCCTTCTAGACCTTCATAATGTAGGATTCTGTGGCAACCTACCCATTTTTATAAAAAAACTTTCTGTCACTCCGAAATTTCCGGGTCCGGATTAATGGCATGCTATCCAATAACTTTGTTCAAGAGGGCCCCTCAGGGGGAAGACCTACTTTAGGTCTTTACGGGTGTCGCAATCCCGGGGCCCCAGCGATCTTTCGCTTCTCTTTCCTCTACCCTCCCCTCCTCTTAGCTTTATCCTTCACTTTCCCCCTCGGCGTAGTTTCCTCCTTGGAGGTGAGGGCCCCCCTTTAGAAGCTGCGGTCGCTCTGTGCCGTCAGCTTCTATTGGCGGTTAAACTGCCCACGTGTTTGCCGTGCGTGGAGACCCGTGTCCCCGGAAATGGGGATCCTGGTAATTGAGGGGTCTTTTCTCCAACACATTGCTTTGGCCTCGGCTTCGGGTAAACGGGAGGTACACAGCGTTCCCCTGTGTATCAATCGGCTGGTGGTACTGGTTCTGCCAACTGCTAGGGTTCAAGCAAACGGACATCTACTGGGCACATCGTTAAGGGTGGATGCTGCTTAAGGGATGTACTGTGCGCGTATAGACCCGACTAGCACTGGTGCATGTACATGCATCCCCTTGTTGGGCTCCGTGGTGGGCGGTGCGGTCGGGTCCGAATTTCCAATCCCCAATATGGATTCGACACTTTCCTTATCTAATGTCAACGTTCCGAACTCTCTCACTGAGGGAGCTATTACTGCAAAATTTTTTCTCGTAAAATGTCAGGACGGAAACTTTAACCAAACATCCCCGTTTCTAATCCATAAAACCATACTTGCTAATGTTGGAGAAGTTGCTAAAATAAAAAAAATACGCTCTGGCGACATCTTAATAGAAGTAACTAATAACAAACAGGCAAACAGTATTATGCAATTAAAAACTATCGGCCTTAAACCTGTCACTGTATCACCTCATAGGACACTCAATTCATCAAGAGGCGTCATATCCGAACCTGACCTATTACACTGCTCCGAGGCTGAAATCCTTGAAAATCTCAAATCCCAAAATGTTTGTGCAGTTCGCAGAATCTCTATTCGACGCAATAACCAAACACTGGACACCAAACATATAATTCTGACTTTCCAATCACCTAAACTTCCTTCCCATATCAAAGCAGGATACCTCTCATGTGCCGTTAGACCCTACATACCCAATCCTACTCGATGCTTTCAATGTCAAAAGTTCGGCCATACCAAACCTTCCTGTCGTGGTTCCCCAACCTGTGCTCGTTGTGGGACCTCCGGCCACGACAGTGAAACCTGCTCTAATCCACCCAAATGTGTGAACTGCAAACAAGATCATCCTTCATATTCCCGCTCATGCCCGAAATGGTCGTTTGAAAAAGAAATCCAGTCCTTGCGTGCCACACAAGGACTGTCATATCCAGAAGCCCGTAAAGTAATGAACTCCCGTACACCCAAACCCGGTCAATCTTATGCTGCAGTAGTCAAATCTGTTAAATCAATTGCCATCCAAACTGAGCCACCAAAATCTGTGTCCGTCTCTATACCTACTTCCACTACTAAAACTAAACACTCAACCTCTACCCAAAATAATTCTTCCATAGCTCTACAAAAAAGCACATCAAAGAAGAAGTCTGAAAGCAACAACTCCACTCAAAATAGACCTCTAATAAAAAAAACTGCAGCCTATAAGGCAAAATACAGTAAGTCCAGACTTAAAAAGATCCTTCCACAAAAGCCCATTGATGACTCAATACTGCATTTAGATCCTACCGATTCTGACATTTCCGACAATATCATGGATGATGATGACATCCCTAGTACCCCACTTACACCTACGGGGACTAAAAGCAAGCTCTCAATCATCCCTAACATCACTTGATCATGGCTCTGCTGCTTTCTTGGAACTGCCACGGTTTTCACAATAAAATTGATGACCTCACAACCCTAATTTATGACTATAACCCTGCATGCCTTGCCCTTCAGGAAACTTATCTGAAAACCAATAAACAAACACAAATTCTTAATTATACCATCCTTAGAAAAGACTATGAGCTCGGGGAAAGGGCCTCCGGTGGCGTTGCCCTTTTAATAAATAATCAATATCCGCATTCTATTCTCAATCTCAATACAACTTTACAGGCTGTTGCCGCTCGGGTCCATCTCAAACATCTTACTACTATCTGCAGTATTTATCTTCCCCCGAATGAAACCATCTGCCAAACCTCTCTCAATAGTCTTATCCAACAACTTCACCCTCCTTTTATCCTCCTGGGGGACATGAACGGTCATAGCCCCGTATGGGGCAGCACAGACATAAACAATAGAGGCCAACTTATTGAACAGCTGCTTACGGACTTTTCTCTTTGCGTTATGAATAACGGGGATAATACCTACTTCCACTACCCTACTAAATCCTTCCATGCCATAGACCTAGCTATTTGTTCTCCATCCATCCTCCCACTTTATAACTTTTCAGTCTCCAGTGACTTACACAACAGTGATCACTTTCCGATTTTTCTTTCACTACTTTACTACAATCCGAAAGGCACCTTTACCACCCCTAGGTACATTTATGATAAGGCAGATTGGTTTACCTTTACAGCACTATCCAAAATCACCTCCAGCATCCTTATAGGCACTATTGAAGAGGTCGTGGATAAAGTCACTTCAGTCATTATTAAAGCAGCTGATGCCAATATTCCAAAATCGGGCATGACACTTCGGCGCAATAAAAAACCGTGGTGGAATGAAACCTGTACACTAGCAAAAAAACAGCAGCAGAAAGCATGGAGTGTTTTTCGGCGGTACCCTACCACCGAAAACCTCGTCCTTTTTAAAAAAGCAAAAGCTTATGCCAGGAGAATAAGGCGGCAATCTCAAAAGCAATCTTGGGTGAAATACGTCTCTAGCATAACACCCACCACTACTAGTAAGGAGCTATGGTTGAAAACAAAAAGAGCCATGGGAATCTATAATAACCCTTCAATAACCTGTCTGTCCATTAATAATAATATAATATCTGATACAAAAGAAATAGCAAATAACATTGGTCAAACTCTTGCTTCTATATCCTGCAGTACTTCCTTCTCAAACCCTTTTTTCTCCTACAAACAACAATGTGAACGAAAAAAAATAAAATTTAAAACCTCCTCCCACTTTCCCTACAATAGTGATTTTACTATCAATGAACTCACCAAATACCTACGGCAATCCTCCAATACTTCTCCTGGTCCTGATGGGATTACTTATGAAATGCTGAAACACCTATCCTATGACTCTTTACTAAACCTCTTAAAACTTTACAATAGAATCTGGAACGAACAAACTTTTCCCTCTGCCTGGAGCAATGCAATAGTCATTCCCTTCCCAAAACCTGGAAAAGATACTTCTAATCCTAGTAACTACCGTCCCATAGCCCTTACTAGTTGTCTTTGTAAGTTAATGGAAAAAATAGTTAATGCCCGCCTTGTTTACATTTTAGAAACTGGGGACCATATACATCCCTTTCAGAGCGGTTTCCGCAAAGGCAGATCCACTATAGACAACATTCTAAATTTAGAGACACAAATCCGTAATGCTTTCCTCAGGAAGAATCACTTAGTGTCAGTGTTCTTCGATATAGAAAAAGCATACGACCGAACGTGGAGATACGGAATCCTTCAAGATCTCTATAATATAGGCTTTCGAGGCAATCTTCCAATCTTTATAAAAAATTTCCTATCGCTCAGAAACTTCCGTGTCCGGGTCAACGGCACTCTGTCTGATAATTTCACACAAGAAGAGGGTGTTCCCCAGGGCTCCGTCCTTAGCGTCACCCTCTTCTCTATAAAAATCAATAATATTCTTAATCAATTGCCCCCAACCGTCCACGGTAGCCTATATGTAGACGACCTTCAAATCTCCTGCCAGGGGAAAGATATGCGTCTCGTTGAACGGCAGCTTCAAACTGCCATCAACCGCATCCTAAAATGGTGCGACACAAACGGCTTCACCATGTCTGTCGAAAAAACAGTCTGTACCCACTTTTGCCGGAAACGTGGGATCCACCCCGATCCAGAACTTTATCTAGGTCATAATACCATTGTTATCAAGGACTCTGTCAAATTTTTAGGTTTAATTCTTGACAAAAAACTTACTTTTGCTAACCATATTTCTGACCTTCGCAGTAAATGCGAGAAAAAGCTGAATATTTTAAAGGTCTTAACCAATACCTCTTGGGGGGCAGACCGCGATGCTCTCTTGAGGATTTACCGTGCTGTCATACGTTCAAAAATGGACTATGCATGCTGCACGTATGGGTCAGCATGCAAATCAGCTTTAAAAAAACTAGACACTGTGCATCATGCTGCACTACGCATTTGCTCTGGTGCTTTTAGAACATCACCTGTACATAGTCTTTACATTACCTGCCATGAGCCATCTCTCACCCTCACACGTCATAAGCTATCATTAAATACTTACTTTCGTATTCTCTCTCATCCCTCACACCCATTAAAGACCCCTTTACAGTAAACCCCTTTACAGCTGAATTACTGGCCATTTACGAAAGCCTTCTGTACATCTCCAGAAATGATGCAAAGAACTTTATCATATACACAGACTCCCTCAGTGTACTGGAAAACCTAAAATCGGGCTCTCAAACACATAGCTACATCACGAAAGTCTTACATAAATATGAACAACTCGTAAACTGGGGATACAGGATCCTCCTCTGTTGGGTACCCAGTCACATCGGGATCAGTGGAAACGAGAAAACAGACACACTAGCCAGGGATGCGACCCTCTCTTACACCGGCAATCTCTCCTTTAGAGACATAAAGTCTAGCATCTCTGGCATAGTGAAAAGCATATGGACCGATAAATGGGACAGTGAAACTGGGAACAAACTTCATTTTATCCGTCCAGCCCTCACACATTGGTCATCTCATCCTTATCGCAGACTAGATGTCATTTTGACACGTCTCCGCATCGGTCATACGCGGCTCACTCATAAGCATCTGCTATTTGGTGAACCTGCTCCAGAGTGCCCCCACTGTCATACTTGCCTCACCATTCACCATCTTTTAACCTCATGCCCTGCTTTTAATCGTTTTTACCAAGCACTTTTTAACTGCTCTCATCCCAAACTTGATGAAATACTGGGTGAAACCCCGCACTTTAATCTGTTCGCCTTTCTTCGGCGTATCAACATTCTTTACTCATTGTGAAGTATATACTTTTCTCTGTCTGGTATCTGGATGGGAGCCCCCATGCAGATGCTCTTGTCCTTTTAATCTACCTTTTACTTCTCTACAGTTTGCTTTTACTGTCTTTAGACCTCATGGTTTTTAGCTTTACATGTTTTATACAGCACTTTTTTACCTGAACACCTTCTTTTACTATTTACACACCTTGTCTGGCGCAGTATGTCCTTTCTGGACCTTGTGCCATTAAACCTCAAATAATCAATTAATCATTGTTCAAGAGGAGGGTGTTCCACAGGGCTCCGTACTCAGTGTCACCCTCTTCTCAATAAAAATTAATAACATCCTGAACCAACTGCCTTTGACTGTCTACAATAGTCTATATGTAGATGACCTTCACATCTCCTGTCTGGGAAAGGACATGCGCCTGATAGAACGCCAGCTTCAGAATGCCATCAACCGCATATTAAAGTGGTGTGACAGAAACGGTTTTAAGATATCAGTAGAGAAAACAATTTGTACCCATTTTTGCCGGAAGCGTGGGATTCAACCGGATCCGGAACTTTATCTGGGCCATACTAATATTGCTGTAAAAGATTCTGTTAAATTTTTAGGTTTACATTTTGACAAGAAACTTACATTTGCTAAACATATCTCAGACATCCGCAATAAATGCGAGAAAAAACTTCACATTTTAAAGGTTTTAACAAATACCTCTTGGGGGGCAGACCTTAATGCTCTCTTGCGCATGTACCGTGCTGTCATCCGTTCTAAAATGGACTATGCAAGCTGCATCTATGGATCAGCTTCTAAATCAATGCTAAAAAAACTTGACACTGTGCATCATACTGCACTACGCATATGTTCCGGTGCTTTCAGGACATCGCCTGTCCATAGCCTTTACATCACCTGTCATGAACCATCTCTCACTCTCATATGTCAGAAATTATCATTAAATACCTATTTTCGCATCCTTTCCCATCCTCTACATCCCTTAAAGCATTCTTTTATAGACACCCAACTGGACCAGTTTTATGCAAATCGCCCTTCCTGCACTCCCCCCTTCGGACTTCGGATCCGTAGGAGTGTAGTCGGTACCCAATTGGAGGATGTTAATGCGTCTACTTGTTCAATTCATGAAGTCCCACCATGGACTAAATTGCAGATTTCCTACCTACAACCATTCGAAGGCTTCACAAAACCAAACCCTGATCCCATAATATATCAACAGTTATTTCTAGACCATAAAAGCAAATATCGAAACTTTGAAGAACTATATACTGACGGCTCAAAATCTCATAACCATGTAGGCTTTGCTTATGTACATCGTAATCATTCTTGCAACTACACCCTACCTTCGTTTTTTTTCCGTATTTACAGCCGAATTAATAGCTATTTATGAAAGCCTTCTTTACGTCTGGAGAACAAATACCAAACATTTCATCATCTACTCTGACTCATTAAATGTATTAGAGAATCTGAAATCCGGCACCCTCACTCATAGTTATATTTTAAAAGTCCTACGCATGCACAAGAGACTCATGAACCGTGGATACAACATCCTGTACTGCTGGGTACCTAGCCATACCGGGATTCTTGGAAACGAGGAAAGCTGATTCTTTGGTCAGGCATTCTACTGTCCCATATAATTGCGATCTACCTTATACTGATATAAAATCTGGCATCTCTTCCCTAACAAAAGGCACTTGGAATCATATATGGGACGGTGAAACCCTAAAACACACTTCACTCTATCCGGCCGGCCATTACCCACTGGTCCACTCAACCATACCGCAAGCACGATGTTATTCTGACTCGTCTTCGCATTGGCCATACAAGACTTACCCATAATTACCTTCTATTTGGGTGAACCTGCTCCAGAATGCCCTCATTGTCATACTCATCTTACTATACATCATCGTTTAACATCTTGCTCTGCTTTTAAAACCTTTTACCTAAATTATTTTAATTGTTCTCATCCCAGACTTGACGACCTTTGGGCGAAACCCTCACCATCACTTGTTTTTATTCCTTCAACGGGCTAACATTCTCTTCTCGGTGTGAAGTGTCTGCACTTTTCTTAATTGTATCTGGATGGGCCCCTGATCCAGATGTCTTTGTTTCACTTTTTATCTGCTTTTAACACTTTTTGAATTTTACTTTTTACCTTTTTAGTCTTTACAATTAGCTTTTACTAGATTTAGTGGTACCTTTTATCTGAATACATCATGATATGATTTTAGTTAGGTTTTCACGGGTGTCGCAATCCCGGGGCCCCAGCGATCCTTGGCTTCTCTTTCCTATACCCTCCCCTCTCCTTAGCTTTATCCTTCACATTCCCCCTCGGCGTAGTTTCCTCTTTGGAGGTGAGGGCCCCCCTTTAGAAGCTGCAGCCGCCCTGTGCCGTCAGCTTCTATTGGCGGAAAACTACCCACGTGTTTGCCGTGCGTGGAGACCCGTGTCCCCGGAAATGGGGATCCTGGTAATTGAGGGGTCTTTTCTCCAACACATTGCTTTCGCCTCGGCTTCAGGTAAACGGGAGGTACACAGCTTTCCCCTGTGTATCAATCGGCTGGTAGTACTGATTTCGATCAACTGCTAGGGATCAAGCAATCGGACATCTACTGGGCACGTCGTTAAGGGTGGACGCTGCCTAAGGGATGTACTGTGAGCGTATAGACCCGACTAGCACTGATGTGCAAATGCACATCCCCTCGTTGGGCTCCGTGGTGGGTGGTGCGGTCGGGTCCGAATTTCAACTCCCCCAACATGGCTATGAAAAATTCTTCGTCTATCGTCAATGCTCCGCTGTCAACTTCTAATGAAAACATCGATTCACAATTAGTACACATGAACGCTCGATTCTTCATCGTTCACTACGTTGAAGGTAATTTTAATGAAACATCCCCTTTTTTAATACATAAATGTATCACCGACAATGTAGGAGAAGTAAAAAAAGTAAAAAAATTAAGATCTGGAGACCTGTTAGTAGAAGTATCAAACAATAGACAAGCTTCCAAAATAATGAAAATTAAAAACTTCGGCCTAAAAACTGTTACAGTGACCCCTCATACATCCTTAAACATCTCACGAGGGGTCGTATCGGAACCCGAACTTTTACACTGCTCTGAAGCTGAAATATTAGAAAACCTAAACGATGACAAAGTAAGTGTCGTTCGTCGAATCACTATTCGACGCAATAATCAAATAATCAAAACTAAACATATTACCTTAACTTTTCAGTCACCCACTATTCCATCTCATATTAAAGCGGCTATTTATTATGCCCGTGAGACCATATGTGCCAAATCCAATCCGATGCTTCCAGTGTCAAAAGTTCGGCCATACTAAAACCTCCTGTCGTGGGTCACCTGCCTGTGCTCGCTTGTGGTGCTTCTGACCACGACAGTGAGTCCTGCTCTGCAGCTCCAAAGTGTGTAAACTGTAAAGAGGAACATCCTTCATACTCCAGATCTTGCCCGAAATGGGCGTTTGAAAAAGAAATTCAGTCCCTACCTGCCTCTCTAAGACTCTCATATCCGGAAGCCCGTAAGATAATAGAAGGCCGGACACCAACACCTGTTTTATCTTATGCAGCTTCAACAAAATCAACTAAAACAATAGCAACTCAAACTGAATTACCAAAAATCCGTACTGGTCTCCCTTCCTTCTGCAACAGCCCAAATACCTAAACAATCCATCTCTAATCAAAATAAATCCTCCACAGCTCCACAAAAACATATATCAAAGAAAACTCTCAAAATGTTAACTCCACCCGACCACAAATAAAAAGTCTTCTGTCTACCGAACAAAGTACAACAAACCAAAATCAAACATGTCCCACCTCAACGCCTCTATAGATAACACTATCCTACACTTGGACCCTTCTGACTCAGAAATGTCAGATCTTCCCATGGATGATGACGACATTCCTAGCACCCCTTCAAGCCTACGGCAGCTTAAGAGCAAGTATGTGCATCATCCAAATACATGGATTATGGCTTGCTGCTATCCTGGAATGCCACGGTTCCTAAATAAAAACGATGACCTCAAACATTAATTTAGATCACAATCCCCTTTATTGCCTGCAGGAAACTTTCCTTAAAACTAATTGACACACAAACTCCGTAACTACACATCTTCGCCACGGTCAATGAAAATCAATGATAAGGCACAGGTGGAGTTGCTCCTATAATTAAACAATAGCTATCTCACATATGGTCAATCTAAACACAAATCTCCAAAGCAGACGCACTCGTTCATTCAATTAAAACACTCGCAACGTATGCAGTATATACCTCCTTTAGAGAAGTATATGCCAAACATCCTCAATAGTCTCATGTAGGAGATTAGGAAGTTCCATGGAAAAAATTGGTCTGTAAATTTGTGAATGTGCCTTGTATTCATACATGAACTTATATTCTCTAACAATTTGCGCCTTATAGGCCTGTTCTTTGTAAAGTGTTCATCTTCAGTCTCACACAATTTGCTTCCCTATTTTTTTTTTCAATAGAAAAAAAAAAATGTTTGCAATAATTCATTTCATTAAAAAAAATGAATAAATTCATGTGCGGAGCCCATGGCTTCGGCAAAATATTTTTACATGGCAGGATGGTATTCTTCTCCTGTTTTTGAATTACGAATGGTGTCCTCTTCGAATTATGGCGCCTGATACTACTCTTACGTGTCGGGCGACCCCTCTGTCCCGCCAAACTTAGCTTCGGGCCCTGCTAAAAATAATTCTTTTTAGACTTAACGTTCCACTTTTGGTGAATATACTGAAAATAGAATCCCTAACATCGCCTTAAACAATCTTAGCTTATATAACAAAGTTTATTGTCAGTCTTGCCCTCTTTTTGTGCCTTGCACCAAGGTGTCCTTGTCGCGACGCACAACCATAGAGGCGGCTTATATCTCTGAATGGGAGGGAAATTACATTTCGTTTACTTGACCAACAAATGGGCGAAAGACAATACAGAAAAAGGCTACATTGAGACTGGGGGGCGCTGGAAAAAGAACTGTTCATTGAGAAAATCCCAAAATGGGACGTAATACACGACAAATAAATTGGGGGCCGGGTTGGAGTTAATTTTTTTTTAAAATAATAACTTTTAAAAAAGAATAAAGTAATCGGGTGACTCCGAAAGTTAAGAAGTCCATCACTAACGTATTTTGCACTTTTTTGAAATTTGTGTTAGAAAATATTTTTAAATTTTTTATTGGTTAAAAAAATTTTTAATAAAGAAATTTACTTTTAGTTAGTTGGCCCAGAAAGAAAAATGCATCCTATTTAGGATGTTTAGTGCTGGCCACCATTTTTTGACCGTTTTCAGACCGTCATCTTTCCTGAAGATAGAGAAAAGTGGCTACAGCTTTCCTCCTCTACACAAAAAAAAATCCACATTTCTTTAAATTCTTAAAAGCTGGAGAGTGAAAAGTATCTTGAACCCCGACTTTTCTAAAACTGAAACAAAATTCATCACCCCGGGTTGGATGGTAACTTAAAGTATCAATTGGATGCAGGTAAACTAAAATTCGCAAGTGCACTTCCCACTTTTTTTGCACTAACTGTTTTTACCTTGATACATTTTTGGGTATTTTTTTGAGTTTTTTTGTGCCCGAACAATACCATGTAAGGAAAGTATTGTAATCAGAAAAAATTCGACTTTGAATTTGATAATTTCCGTTCAAGGGTTTTTGAATTCATTTTTTGCTTTTTTTTTGGGGGTGTTTTGTGGTTTGGGGAGTGAAAAGATGTTCTGTAGTTAAAAGATACTTATTAAACACAAATTTTTTTAATATTTTAAAAGCCGCAGAAGACGGCATTGATTTTTGGTGACTAAGAATTTAGGTTTTTTTTTTTTTTTTTCGGGCTACCCCAAAAAATTTTTTTTACATTATGGCCCATGGCAAAAGTTTTCGGGAAAGGGGCAATACGCTAAAGCTATGGACCAAATCGAGAATTTCCCCGCTGCGAAGGCAAGACTAGTGTGGTGCAATAACAATAACGATGTGCAAAAAATTTAATAAAACAAAAAGGAGCAAGCTTTTGTTACGCAGAGCAGATTACAAAATAACAATAAAAAGGGTACTTAAAATTTCAAATGGTAAAGAACCGTAAGGGATTGGGGGCGAAGCTGGATACCTTGGGGGGTGAAAAGTAAAAACCAATTTGAAAGGCCGGGATTGATTGTGGTTTTTATAGGGAATTTGTTTTTTTACAGGGCTATGGAAAAGATTTCTTTTTCATTATACAATGGATGGGAAAAATTTTTGAAGGGGGCGGTCGTCTAACGGTGCATTCGATTTGCACAAATAGGGGGATGTGATAAAAAGGCCGGGCACATGATCCATTGATTTTTGGGTGTGCAGGGGTTTAGTTTGTCACGGGGTTTAAAAATTTTTTTTTAATACAATAGGCCCATGGAGGCAAATCATTTAAACTAACCATATTTCTGACCTTCGCAGTAAATGCGAGAAAAAGCTGAATATTTTAAAGGTCTTAACCAATACCTCTTGGGGGGCAGACCGCGATGCTCTCTTTGAGGATTTACCGTGCTGTCATACGTTTCAAAAAATGGGACTATGCATGCTGCACGTATGGGTCAGCATGCAAATCAGCTTTAAAAAAAACTAGACACTGTGCATCATGCTGCACTACACATTGCTCTGGTGCTTTTAGAACATCACCTGTACATAGTCTTTTACATTACCTGCCATGAGCCAATCTCTCACCCTCACACGTCATAAGCTATCATTTAAATACTTAACTTTCGTATTCTCTCTCATCCCTCACCACCCATTTAAAGACCCTTTACAGTAAACCCCTTTACAGGCCTGAATTACTGGCCATTTACGAAAGCCTTCTGTACATCTCCAGAAATGATGCAAAGAACTTTATCATATACACAGACTCCCTCAGTGTACTGGAAAACCTAAAATCGGGCTCTCAAACACATAGCTACATCACGAAAGTCTTACATAAATATGAACAACTCGTAAACTGGGGATACAGGATCCTCCTCTGTTGGGTACCCAGTCACATCGGGATCAGTGGAAACGAGAAAGCAGACACACTAGCCAAGGATGCGACCCTCTCATACACCGGCAATCTCTCCTTTAGAGACATAAAGTCTAGCATCTCTGGCATAGTGAAAAGCATATGGACCGATAAATGGGACAGTGAAACTGGGAACAAACTTCATTTTATCCGTCCAGCCCTCACACATTGGTCATCTCATCCTTATCGCAGACTAGATGTCATTTTGACACGTCTCCGCATCGGTCATACGCGGCTTACTCATAAGCATCTGCTATTTGGTGAACCTGCTCCAGAGTGCCCCCACTGTCATACTTGCCTCACCATTCACCATCTTTTAACCTCATGCCCTGCTTTTAATCGTTTTTTACCAAGCACTTTTTAACTGCTCTCATCCCAAACTTGATGAAATACTGGGTGAAACCCCGCACTTTAATCTGTTCGCCTTTCTTCGGCGTATCAACATTCTTTACTCATTGTGAAGTATATACTTTTCTCTGTCTGGTATCTGGATGGGAGCCCCCATGCAGATGCTCTTGTCCTTTTAATCTACCTTTTACTTCTCTACAGTTTGCTTTTACTGTCTTTAGACCTCATGGTTTTTAGCTTTACATGTTTTATACAACACTTTTTTACCTGAACACTTTCTTTTACTATTTACACACCTTGTCTGGCGCAGTATGTCCTTTCTGGACCTTGTGCCATTAAACCTCAAATAATCAATTAAATCATTGTTCAAGAGGAGGGTGTTTCCACAGGGCTCCGTACTCAGTGTCACCCTCTTCTCAATAAAAATTAATAACATCCTGAACCAACTGCCTTTGACTGTCTACAATAGTCTATATGTAGATGACCTTCACATCTCCTGTCTGGGAAAAGGGACATGCGCCTGATAGAACGCCAGCTTCAGAATGCCATCAACCGCATATTAAAGTGGTTTGTGACAGAAACGGTTTTAAGATATCAGTAGAGAAAAACAATTTGTACCCATTTTTGCCGGAAGCGTGGGATTCAACCGGATCCGGAAACTTTATCTGGGCCATACTAATATTGCTGTAAAAGATTCTGTTAAATTTTTAGGTTTACATTTTGACAAGAAACTTACATTTGCTAAACATATCTCAGACATCCGCAATAAATGCGAGAAAAAAAACTTCACATTTTAAAGGTTTTAACAAATACCTCTTGGGGGCAGACCTTAATGCTCTCTTGCGCATGTACCGTGCTGTCATCCGTTCTAAAATGGACTATGCAAGCTGCATCTATGGATCAGCTTCTAAATCAATGCTAAAAAAACTTGACACTGTGCATCATACTGCACTACGCATATGTTCCGGTGCTTTCAGGACATCGCCTGTCCATAGCCTTTACATCACCTGTCATGAACCATCTCTCACTCTCATACGTCAGAAATTATCATTAAATACCTATTTTCGCATCCTTTCCCATCCTCTCACATCCCTTAAAGCATTCTTTTATAGACACCCAACTGGACCAGTTTTATGCAAATCACCCTTCCTGCACTCCCCCCTTCGGACTTCGGATCCGTAGGAGTGTAGTCGGTACCCAATTGGAGGATGTTAATGTGTCTACTTGTTCAATTTCATGAAGTCCCACCATGGACTAAATTGCAGATTTCCTACCTACAACCATTCGAAGGCTTCACAAAACCAAACACTGATCCCATAATATATCAACAGTTATTTCTAGACCATAAAAGCAAATATCGAAACTTTGAAGAACTATATACTGACGGCTCAAAATCTCATAACCATGTAGGCTTTGCTTATGTACATCGTAATCATTCTTGCAACTACACCCTACCTTCGTTTTTGTTCCGTATTTACAGCCGAATTAATAGCTATTTATGAAAGCCTTCTTTACGTCTCGGAGAACAAATACCAAAACATTTCATCATCTACTCTGACTCATTAAATGTATTAGAGAATCTGAAATCCGGCACCCTCACTCATAGTTATATTTTAAAAGTCCTACGCATGCACAAGAGACTCATGAACCGTGGATACAACATCCTGTACTGCTGGGTACCTAGCCATATCGGGATTCTTGGAAACGAGAAAGCTGATTCTTTGGTCAGGCATTCTACTGTCCCATATAATTGCGATCTACCTTATACTGATATAAAATCTGGCATCTCTTCCCTAACAAAAGGCACTTGGAATCATATATGGGACGGTGAAACCCTAAACACACTTCACTCTATCCGGCCGGCCATTACCCACTGGTCCACTCAACCATACCGCAAGCACGATGTTATTCTGACTCGTCTTCGCATTGGCCATACAAGACTTACCCATAAGTACCTTCTATTGGGTGAACCTGCTCCAGAATGCCCTCATTGTCATACTCATCTTACTATACATCATCGTTTAACATCTTGCTCTGCTTTTAAAACCTTTTACCTAAATTATTTTAATTGTTCTCATCCCAGACTTGACGACCTTTTGGGCGAAACCCCTCACCATCACTTGTTTTTATTCCTTCAACGGGCTAACATTCTCTTCTCGGTGTGAAGTGTCTGCACTTTTCTTAATTGTATCTGGATGGGCCCCTGATCCAGATGTCTTTGTTTCACTTTTTATCTGCTTTTAAACACTTTTTGAATTTTTTACTTTTTACCTTTTTAGTCTTTACAATTAGCTTTTACTAGATTTAGTGGTACCTTTTATCTGAATACATCATGATATGATTTTAGTTAGGTTTTCACGGGTGTCGCAATCCCGGGGCCCCAGCGATCCTTGGCTTCTCTTTCCTATACCCTCCCCTCTCCTTAGCTTTATCCTTCACATTCCCCCCTCGGCGTAGTTTCCTCTTTGGAGGTGAGGGCCCCCCTTTAGAAGCTGCAGCCGCCCTGTGCCGTCAGCTTCTATTGGCGGAAAACTACCCACGTGTTTGCCGTGCGTGGAGACCCGTGTCCCCGGAAATGGGGATCCTGGTAATTGAGGGGTCTTTTCTCCAACACATTGCTTTGGCCTCGGCTTCGGGTAAACGGGAGGTACACAGCGTTCCCCTGTGTATCAATCGGCTGGTGGTACTGATTTCGATCAACTGCTAGGGATCAAGCAATCGGACATCTACTGGGCACGTCGTTAAGGGTGGACGCTGCCTAAGGGATGTACTGTGAGCGTATAGACCCGACTAGCACTGGTGTGCAAATGCACATCCCCTCGTTGGGCTCCGTGGTGGGTGGTGCGGTCGGGTCCGAATTTCAACTTCCCCCAACATGGCTATGAAAAATTCTTCGTCTATCGTCAATGCTCCGCTGTCAACTTCTAATGAAAACATCGATTCACAATTAGTACACATGAACGCTCGATTCTTCATCGTTCACTACGTTGAAGGTAATTTTAATGAAACATCCCCTTTTTTAATACATAAATGTATCACCGACAATGTAGGAGAAGTAAAAAAAGTAAAAAAATTAAGATCTGGAGACCTGTTAGTAGAAGTATCAAACAATAGACAAGCTTCCAAAATAATGAAAATTAAAAACTTCGGCCTAAAAACTGTTACAGTGACCCCTCATACATCCTTAAACATCTCACGAGGGGTCGTATCGGAACCCGAACTTTTACACTGCTCTGAAGCTGAAATATTAGAAAACCTAACAGATGACAAAGTAAGTGCCGTTCGTCGAATCACTATTCGACGCAATAATCAAATAATCAAAACTAAACATATTATCTTAACTTTTCAGTCACCCACTATTCCATCTCATATTAAAGCCGGCTATTTATTATGCCCCGTGAGACCATATGTACCAAATCCAATCCGTTGCTTCCAGTGTCAAAAGTTCGGCCATACTAAAACCTCCTGTCGTGGGTCACCTGCCTGTGCTCGCTGTGGTGCTTCTGACCACGACAGTGAGTCCTGCTCTGCAGCTCCAAAGTGTGTAAACTGTAAAGAGGAACATCCTTCATACTCCAGATCTTGCCCGAAATGGGCGTTTGAAAAAGAAATTCAGTCCCTACGTGCCTCTCAAAGACTCTCATATCCGGAAGCCCGTAAGATAATAGAAAGCCGGACACCAACACCTGGTTTATCTTATGCAGCTGCAACAAAATCAACTAAAACAATAGCAACTCAAACTGAATTACCAAAATCCGTACTGGTCTCCTTTCCTTCTGCAACAGCCCAAATACCTAAACAATCCATCTCTAATCAAAATAAATCCTCCACAGCTCCACAAAAACATATATCAAAGAAAAACTCTCAAAATGTTAACTCCACCCGACCACAAATAAAAAAGTCTTCTGTCTACCGAACAAAGTACAACAAACCCAAAATCAAACATGTCCCACCACAACGCCCTATAGATGACACTATCCTACACTTGGACCCTTCTGACTCAGAAATGTCAGATCTTCCCATGGATGATGACGACATTCCTAGCACCCCTCTCAAGCCTACGGGGATTAAGAGCAAGATGAGCATCATCCCAAATACATGATTATGGCTCTGCTGCTATCCTGGAACTGCCACGGTTTCCTAAATAAAAACGATGACCTCAAAACATTAATTTACGATCACAATCCCGCTTGTATTGCCCTGCAGGAAACTTTCCTTAAAACTAATAGACACACAAACATCCGTAACTACACCATCCTTCGCAAGGACAATGAAATCAATGATAAGGCCACAGGTGGAGTTGCCCTATTAATTAACAATAGCTATCCTCACACTATGGTCAATCTTAACACAAATCTCCAAGCAGTCGCCACTCGTATTCAATTAAAACAACTCACAACAGTATGCAGTATATACCTCCCTCCTAGTGAAGTAATAAGCCAAACATCCCTCAATAGTCTCATGTAGGGAGGATTAGGAAGTTCCATGGAAAAAATTGGTCTGTAAATTTTTGAATGTGCCTTGTATTCATACATGAACTTATATCTCTAACAATTTGCGCCTTATAGGCCTGTTCTTTGTAAAGTGTTCTTTTCAGTTCACACAATTTGCTTCCCTTTTTTTTTTCAATAGAAAAAAAAAATGTTGCAATACTTCATTTCATTAAAAAAAATGAATAAATTCATGTGCGGAGCCCATGGGCTTCGGCAAAATATTTTACAAGGAGGATGGTATTCTTCTCCTGTTTTTGAATTCGAAATGGTGTCCCTTCGAATATGGCACCCTGATACTATGCTTACCGTGTCGGGCCGACCCTCAGTCCCGCCTCTAGCTACGGCCCTGCTAAAAATAATTCTTTTTAAGACTTAAAGTTCCACTTTTGGTGATATAATATGAAAATAGAATCACTAAAATCGCACCTTAACAATATTAGCTTTATATGCAAAGTTTATTGTCAGTCTTGCCTCCTTTTTGCGCCCTTAGCACCAAGGTGCCCTTGTGCAACGCACAACCATAAGAGGCGGCCTTATATCTCTGAATGGAGGGGAATAACATTCGTTTTACTTGACCAACAAATGGGCGAAAGAACAATACAGAAAGAATGCGTCTACAATTGAGACTCGGGGCTGCTGGAAAAGATACTGTTTCATTGAGAAAATGCCGGAAATCGGACGTAATCACACGACAAATAAATTCGGGAGTGCCGGGTTAGGAGTTAAGTTTTTTTTAAAATAATAACGTTTAAAAGAATCAAGTAATGCTGGTGACTCCAGAAAGTTAAGAATGTCTCATCACTAACTGTATTTTGCACTTTTTTGTAATTCGTGTTAGTAAATATTTCTTAAACTTCTTTATTGGTTCAAAAATTTTTTTAATAATAGCAATTTACTTTTAGTTAGTTTGGACCAGAAAGAAAAATGCATGCCTGATTTAGGATGTTTCAGTGCTGGACCACCATTTTTTGATCCGATTTCAAGACCTGTCAGTCTTCTGCCTGAAGATAGAGATGAAGTGGCTACAGCATTCCTCCTCTACACAAGAAAAAATCCACATTTCTTTCAATTCTTGAAAGCTGGAGACGTGAAAAGTATCCTTGAATCCGACTTCTTGCTAGAAACTGAAACAAAATTCATCATCCCAGGTTGGATGGATAACTTGAAAGTATCAAATTGGATGCAGGTAAACTGAATTCGCAAGTGCACTTCCACATCTTTTTGCACTAACTGTATTTACCTTGATACAGATTTGATATCTCTTTTGACGTATTCTTAGTGTCCGAACAATACCATGTAAGGAAAGTATTGTAATCATGAAAAAATTCGACTTTGAGATTTTGATATATTTACACGTTCTAAGGTTTTCTGAATTCATTTATGCTTTTTTTACGAGGTGTGTGTGTGTGAGTGAACAAGATGTTCTGTGAGTTAAACGATACATTCGATTAAACACAAATTTTTTTATATATTTTATAAACCGCCGTCAGAAGACTGGCATTGATTTTGGTGACTATAGGAATTATAGGTTTTTTTTTTTTTTACAGGGCTACCCTAAAAGATTTCTTTTACATTATGGCCTATGGGCAAAAGTTCTCGGAAGTGCGCAATACGCTAATGCATATGGTACCAGAATCGATGATATTTCCACGCTGCGAACGGCAAGAGCTAGATGTGGTGCAATAACAATAACGCATGTGCAAAAATCTCAATAACATCAAATGGAGCAAGCTTATGTTACGCAGTAGCTAGATTACAAAATAACAATAATGGATACATTAAAATGCACTGAGTAAAGAACCGTAAGGTATTGGGCGGCGAAGCTGGATACCTTGGGGGCTAGAACAGTAAAAACCAATGTCGAAAGGCCGGTATTGATTGTGGTGTGTATAGGAATTAGTTTTTTTACAGGGCTATGGAAAAGATTTCTTTTTCATTATGATCAATGGATGGAAATTCTTGAAAGTGCGCGGTCGTCTAAACGGTGCATTCGATTTAGCACAAATAGGGCATGTGTATAAAAGGTCACGGTCACATGATCTGCATTGATTTTGGTGTGTGCAGGGCTTATAGTTTGTCCACGGGATTTCAAATTTTTTTTTTAATACAATACGGCCTATGGAGGCAAATCATTTAAAATGAACTGGTGTCTAAATGGTGCATTTGAAGAATTTCGAATTGGGTATGCATATTATAGGTCATCGGCACACAACATGTATAGATTCTGCAGGGTATAGTAACTTTTTGACAGGGCAACAAATGAGTGTTCTTTGAATAATTTCCGTCTTTAGGCTATAATGTCAAAGTACGCTTGTGTCTGTAGGGCCCATTCAATTAAGCTAAAATTGGGTATGTATGTTATAGAGCTCGGTCTCATGACTTGCAGAGATCTTGGTGTGTGCAGAGCTCAATAGTTTTTTCACAGGCTTGCAGAAAGTAATTGTTATATATTACGGCTTAAGGACATTACGGCTTAAGCACGGCTTAAGTCAGCTAGTGTCTAAATGGTTCATTTGATTGACATCAAACTATGTACGAATATTACAAGTAGCTGTCTTAGATACTGCATAAATTTTAGTGCACGCAGTACATTTTTTTACGGTGCTACATGAACACATTCTTGTACATTGCAGCCTTTACACTCAAATCATTTAAAGTGCACTAGTACCTGAACACTAGATTAGATTGAGTTGAATGAAATTTATTTATACGCTTTGTAAATATCAAGTGTTCGGAAAGTCGAGTGGAATCACTCCAGATTTTTTCAATGATACGGCAAACAGTAGCTATTGTATGCATATTGTTTAGACCAAAGGTTCCCAATCTTTTTTTTTTTTTTTTTTTCCAGTTTCTTTTAAAAGGAGTAAAAGGGAACCCAACCTCCCAATGTTCTCTTGTCCATAAAAATTAGTTTTATATGAAATATTAAAATACTGTTGCACATCATATGTACCTAATTTCTCTGTTTATTTATCTTTTAAAAATCATAGAGTTGAAATTAAAAGCAGTCAAATGAGCAGTAAAATTGTTCATTTAAAAAAAATCAGTAAGAAATAAAAATAATAGGAGATGAACACAAAGTAAATAATAAATTAAATAAATTAGATTAGGGATGGATGGATGCGAGACGAGACTAAGCTTTTAGGCTGTTTAGCGAGACGCCAATTTTTCGTCTCGTGTCCATTCTTAAATGAGATGATTGGTCTTCCTAAAATAGTCTATCATCGATTATGGACTAGAATTATTGGTTCGCGTGTCAAAGAAATGAATATGCAATATAGAACTTACAATACCTTTATTCGTCAGATTTCCCTGTTTAAAAATAGAAAAATTTTGCAAAAGAGGGGGGGTGGGTGGTAAAATCGGGATAAAAACAGTCATTCTTATTCATTAACTATTTCCTGTTTCTAATAATGTTAAACATTTAACTTTTTTGTGTTACTTTATGCATTGCATTCAATCATTTCACACTTTGAAACATTTTATATTACTCTAAATGCAGAAATGCTAAACTTAATTAACCCATATTAGCCTGATTTTTTTAAAAACCATTAAAACATGAGTGAATGTAGTTGTATATCACACATTTATGTTGGACTTTATGTACACTTAAGCATATTTTATAAAATACAGTGAAACCCTGGTTTAACGTTACCCGTATTTACCGTTTTCCCACTTATAACATCATTTTCTATTGGTTCCAAATATCTTCCTATACTTGTAATGCTTAAAAATCCCGTCAATAATGTTAGATTTCCCGCATTTAACATTTTTTCGGTGAAAAAAATTTGATGCGTTTTCTCTAAAACAAGTCACAGTAATTGTGATGGGAAGGAAATAGTTCTTGAGAATGGCGGCAATGCGCATTCCTTTTCCTTTATTTGGATAAAAAGAGGGAAAATTACTCTTTATCTCCTCCAACTGTCCGAGTGCCTTCATTCCCATAAAAACGGAGTGTAGCCTTCTAGAAATTCCCTCCCTCCTTACAGGTGATTCCGGTGTGTCTGGATTAACAAGCTTGCAGAATGCGGCGGACGATTTTTGATGAATTGGGTTTAAGTGCTGGGGGAATTTCCGGTAGAGTGGGAGAGAAGCGTAAAGTTACTTTAAAATTTTGTCATTGCTACCTTCCTGTATTCTGGAGATACAATAGACCATCTTCGGATTTTCACAACAGGAAGCCTTTCACGCGACGCAAAAAGGGAGGTTACATGGCGAAAGGGTGGGCAGGCCATTTTCTGCCGTTTCGATGGGAACCAACAGCTATGAGATTCTCTTTGGGAGCTAAAGAGTTAAACTGACCACCCATGAATACAATTCATGGAAGGGATAATAAACGGCTTTTCTATAGTATCTTTTAAGCACCTGTTTATCACAGCAGTTCGCACATGCGTATACAGTTCATTTCCTATACCATTGGTCACGTGAAGACCTGTTTACTTGCTAGTTGTTTTCTTTTCTGCTGTCTTCCTTCAGTATTTTGCTGCTCTGTTTGGTACTCAAAGTAAAATAACCGATTTCTTTAAGATATAATTTTGTAAATTAAATTGTGAAGTATTGTATACAAAGAAATAAAAGGTATGTAATTTAAATTAGACTTTATTTCAATGTCATTAATTTGTTTTTATACAACCTCGATTTAGCGTTTTCCCACATATAACGTTACATCTTTCCGGTCCCTTGATTAATGTTAAATCGGTGTTTCACTGTAATGAATGTTGCATAAATACAACGCAAGCTTTAACATGATCATATTTTTAAAAGGCGTGGTAATTATCATCTTTAGTATAATCACATAAGAAACTTATAAACAAACATTTTATGTATTCATAAACGATTTTGATAAAATTTCATGTGCATCCCACCAGTGATCGACCGCTAAGGTCTTTGAACTGGGAGATGGAAGGTGCCTGGTGCTACGGAAAACTCCGACCTAACCGTTTGGAGTTTTCCGTAGTTTTCTCCGAAACAGCATAAATGGGGGTACGACCCCTTAGAAAGATAACCACGGAGATCTCCCTCCTTCTCGTACCGTTTACATATCTGTATGAAAGGAATGAAAACAGTTGACACGAATGCCAACACTGCATTTTACGACAGGAAGTTAAAAAGTTCCCGGAATTGTTGTTTAACTCTGCTGTTCTGTTCACATTTACTATGCACATGTAACGTTCGGGTCAATTTGACCCGAACGTCGAAAAGCAGCCATAAGTGTTTAATTTTTATAAAATTATGTTACGCTTAAGATAAAAAATTGCTTCAAAAGAAGAAAAGCATGATATGTATTTGGAAAATAATACAATAAACACAAAAGTATGAGTATATAAATGAAAAGTAATATTTCTTAATTTTTAAATCTTACCTCGTTCCATTGGTAGTTTGGACAAAAATTGCATGTATGTAACTTACATATGTGTTTGCTACATCTTTTGTACACTACATTTGTTTTATTGTCATTGCTGGGAGGACAGAATCTGCATCGGGCACGTTTAACTAACTTTAACCTCACTTTAACCTTCAGGACTTTGACGGTAACTCATTCTGCATATTTCTGAACGTTGATGGTAAATCATTCTGCCTCTCACCTTTTATTCTTTCCACTACATAGCGTGACTCTTCATTTCTAGAGAGATTCTCTCTTGCCTTAATATATGGAGTCATTAATGATTTGCCCAATTCTTCTAGAAACAACCGTTATTTCTTCAATTTCATTTCATTCCATTTTGTGTTTATTGATGTCCAGATAATAAATGCATTGTACGCTGAACAGTCTAACATATTTTAAAATATGATCATGGGCTAGCGACTTCCGCAGGGGCAGATCAACCATTGAAAACATACTATATCTAGAAACTCAAATTCGTAACGCTTTCTTAAGAAGAAACCACTTAATCTCTATTTTCTTTGACATAGAAAAGGCATACGACAAGACCTGAAGATATGGTATTCTTCGGGATCTCCACAATCTAGGCTTCCGTGGCAACCTTCCGATCTTTATCCAGAACTTCCTCTTGCTTCGAAAATTCAGAATACAAATAAACGGCATACAATCCAATAGCTTTGTCCAAGAAGAGGGCGTCCCTCAGGGCTCTGTCTTAAGTGTTACCCTCTTTTCAATAAAAATCAATAACATTCTCAATCAACTACCTCCATCTGTTCACGGAAGCCTATATGTCGATGACCTTCAAATTTCTTGTCAGGGAAAGGACATGCGTTACATTGAGCGTCAGCTCCAGAACACCATCAATCGCATCCTAAAATGGTGTACCACAAATGGGTTTAACATGTCTGCGGAAAAGCCTGTCAGTATGCACTTCTGTCGCTTACGAGGGATCCATCCTGATCCTGAGCTCTATGTGGGCAGCTCAAAAATAGAAATAAGAGACTCTACTAAATTTTTAGGGGTATATTTTGATAGAAAATTGACCATTGCTAATCATATCTCGTATATCCACAGCAAATGTGAAAAGGACCTAAATATCCTAAAGGTATTAGCCAACACTTCTTGGGGAGCGGAGCATGACACCCTGTTGCGGATCTACCGCGCAGTAATTCGCTCCAAAATCGATTACGCCTGTGGTATATATGGATCTGCTTGCAGGTCAACAATAAAAAAACTTGACACAGTGCATCACACCGCACTACGCATTTGTTCCGGAGCTTTTAGAACATCACCCATATAAAGTCTTTTTATCACTTGTCATGAGCCTTCTCTCACCCATATCCGTCACAAGCTGTCATTAAACAACTATTTTCGCATCCTTTCTCATCCATCCCACCCATTGAGGGACTCTATTTTGGATGCTCGTCTGGACCGCCTGTACGGAAATAGCCCCTCATGTACTCCTCCCTTTGGAATAAGGATTCGTAGGAGTCTTATTGGTACCCAACTGGAGAATATCAAAGTCTCTCCTTGTTCCCTTCATGAAATTCCGCCATGGACTACACTGCAGACGTCGTACCTCCAACCATTCAATGGCTTTACTAAACAGGATACCGACCCAAAAATATATCAACAGTTGTTCTCAGACCACAAAAACGTGGCTCAAAAACGTGGAGATAAAATATAAAGAAATATACACTGATGGTTCGAAATCTGATAATTATGTTGGCTTTGCCTTTGTCGAAAATAACCATACCTGCAGCTATACTCTTCCTCCGTTCTGTTCCATATTTACCGCTGAATTACTGGCCATCCATGAAAGCCTTTTATACATCTCTAGAATGAAGACAAACAGATTTATCATCTACTCTGACTCCCTCAGTGTACTAAAAAATCTACAATAAGGCTCCACTACTCATACCTATATCACCAAAGTGCTACGTCTGCATGAACAACTGACAAATCGTGGATACAATATTCTCTACTGTTGGGTACCCAGTCATATTTGGATACTGGGCAATGAGAAGGCGGATAGTTTAGCCAGGCAAGCTACAATCCCGTACACTGGCTATCTCGCATACAATGACATAAAGTCCGGCGCCTCTAGAATAGTAAAAAGCAGTTGGACCAATAAATGGGATAGTGAAACTGAAAACAAACTGCATTCTATCCGGCCTTCCCTCACTCATTGGTCATCCCTTTCATATCGAAATCATGATGTCATTTTCACTCGTCTCCGCATTGGTCACACGAGAATCACCTATAAACACCTACTTCTGGGTGAACCCGTCCCAGAATGTTCACATTGTCAAACTCACCTAACCATTCATCACATTTTAACCTCTTGTACAGCTTTAAATAATTTTTACCAAATATTTTTTAACTGTTCTCATCCCAAACTAGACGATATATTGGGTGAAACCCCGCACTGTAGTTTATTTTCATTTCTTCGACATATCAATCTGTTTTATTCAGTGTGAAGTATATACTCTTCTCTGACTGGAATTTGGATGGGAGTCCCCATCCAGACGTCCTTGACTTATTTTTATCTATTTTTTACCTTTCTACAGTTTGCTTTTATCAGTTTTAGACCTTTTGGATTTTAGCTTGACATGTTTTATAAAACAACTTTTACGCGAAAGCGTTATTTTATTCTAAATACACATAGTCTGGCGCAGTCTGTCCTTCCTGGACCTTGTGCCATTAAACACCTACCAACCAACCAACCAACCATGGGCTAGCGATTGGTTTTCCTTTTACATGTGTATGTATTCAAAAGTTGATCAAGCATATCCACAGCTCCTTTACTGGCATTGTAATCCAGTATCATTTTTGGTTTTCAGTCTGGTCTGGTACTTATTCTTTCATTGTGATGCATTGCGCTCATAAGAACAACATTCTTGTTCTTTTTTGCAATATAGTTCACACAACAGTTGTATCATCTATAAAGTAAAAGCTTGAACGGTGCAACTCTTTATTTTTCATTTGATCAGAAAGCTCTGGTTTGTTTTTGCTCACAGTACCAAGCATAGTTATGTTACGTTTCAAAAGAAGTTGTCCTAGGTTGTAAGAAGTGAAGAAGTTATCACATGTGACATTGTGCCCTCTAAGTTCATAAGTCAAATCACTTACAACTTGCATTGCCTGATTTTTTTCTGGTTTTGAACCTGGATCTTTTCCTGTATAAATCTGTGCCTTCAGAACATATAACCTCCATATTTTAATTCCATATGCCGAAGGTTTACTTGGCATTCATTGTTTGAATGGGCATCGTCCTTGAAAAGAAACTAATTGTTCGTTACTGTAACATTTTCAGATGGGTAATATATTTTTGGCAGAGTTTCTATTAATTTTTCCCAAATGTCCCAAATTACAGCAATTTTATCTGTATGTCTTCTTTCTTGACAAGTTAATTAATTGTCAAAACGGGAAATGGTACAACATTGTTCAAGTGACATGGTTGCACGAAATATACTTCGTCCAGTTTCCTGATCCCCCTCAGGGGGAAAACCTTCTTTAGGTTTTTACGGGTGTCGCAATCCCGGGGCACCAGCGATCTTTCGCTTTTCTTTGTTCTACCCTCCTCTCCTCTTAGCTGTATCCTTCCTTTTCCCCCTCAGTGTAGTTTCCTCTGTGGAGGTGAGGGCCCCCCTTTAGAAGCTGCGGTCGCCCTGTGCTGTCAGCTTCTATTGGCGGAAAACTACCCACGTGTTGGCCGTGCGTGGAGACCCGTGTCCCCGGAAATGGGGATCCTGGTAATTGAGGGGTGTTCCCGTAGGGGAAATCATCTGAATGGCATTTCCATTGGGACGGGATCAACCTCAACACATTACTTTGACCTCGGCTTCGGGTAAACGGGAGGTACACAGCGTTCCCCTGTGTATCAATCGGCTGGTGGTATTGACTTGTTCAACTGATAGGGATCAAGCAATCGGTCTTCTGCTGGGCACGTCGTTAAGGGTGGACGCTGCTTACAGGGATGTACTGTGCGCGTATAGACCCGGCTAGCACTGGTGCAAGTATAAGCATCCCCTTGTTGGGCTCCGTGGTGGGTGGTGCGGCCGGGTCCGAACACCTTTTTTCCAACATGGCTTCGAAATTTTCTTCTTCTCCCAATCCACCATCAGACACAAATATTCTGCAATCAAGCAAAGAAAACATGGATTCTCAATTTATTAATACAAATGCTCGATTCTTCATCATTCACATTGTTGAGGGTAACTTCCATGAAATATCACCATTCCTTATCCACAAATGTATCACATCTAATGTAGGTGAAGTTAAAAAAGTAAAAAAATTAAGATCTGGAGACCTCCTGGTAGAAGTATCAAACAATAGACAAGCCTCAAAAATAATGAAAATAAAAAACTTTGGACTGAAATCTGTTACAGTGTCACCCCATACATCTTTAAATACATCCAGAGGAGTCATATCAGAGCCCGAACTTTTACACTGCTCTGAAGCTGAAATACTAGAAAATCTGAGAGACGAAAGCGTATGCGCGGTCCGTCGAATCTCTATTCATCGCAATAGCCAACGTATTAACACCAAACACATAGTCTTAACTTTCCAGTCTCCTACAATTCCATCCCATATCAAAGCGGGCTATTTATTATGCCCTGTTAGACCTTACGTATCAAATCCAATCCGTTGCTTCCAGTGTCAAAAGTTCGGCCATACTAAAACTTCCTGCCGTGGCCAACCTGCATGTGCCCGTTGCGGTACATCTGGCCACGACAGCGACACCTGCAGTCAACCAGCAAAATGTGTTAATTGTAAACAGGACCACCCCTCATATTCAAAATCATGCCCAAAGTGGGTCCTCGAAAAAGAAATCCAGTCAATACGTGCCACACAAAGACTTTCATACCCTGAAGCTCGTAAAATAATAGAAGCTCGCACACCAAAATCTGGCCTATCCTATGCTGCTGCAGTAAAATCTACCAAATCAATAGCTACTCAGACTGATCCACCAACAAATACTTCCCTTACCAATACCTCCATCAGTAAACAAACAGCACCCAAACAAAATAAATCCTGCTCTATATCCCAGAAAAATCCTCCAAAGAAAAAGATACCCAGCAATAGTTACACCCAAGTTAGGCCATTGCTCAGTAAAACAGCTTCCTATAAACTAAAATACAATAAATCTAGCATGAAAAAAGTACCTCCACAACCACACATTGATGACTCCATTTTAAACCTAGACCCATCAGAATCCGACATTAGTGATGAAGAATCCATGGAGCAAGAAGAAATTAAACCTCCAGATATCTCTGCAGGGATCACAACTAAGAAGACGAACAATGCCAATAACATCACTTAATTATGGCATTGTTGCTCTCTTGGAACTGCCACGGTTTCCTCAACAAAAAAGATGATCTCAAAATGCTGCTCTTTAATCATAATCCCGCATGTCTTGCTTTACAGGAAACTTTTCTCAAATCCAACCAAAATCCTACTATTCCCAGATATACCATCCTCCGAAAAGACCATGAGTTGAACGATAGGGCCTCAGGTGGTGTCGCCCTGTTAATTAACAATGCTTACCCCCATCAATCACTTAACATCAGCACAAGTCTACAAGCCATTGCTGCTCGTATACACCTCAAACAACTCACTACAATATGCAGCATATACCTACCTCCAAATGAAACCATCAACCTAATTTTACTGAATAACCTTATCCTGCAACTTCCACCTCCTTTCATCCTTCTTGGTGATTTCAACGGTCATAGTCCTTGGTGGGGTAGCAACGAAACTAACAATAGAGGTCAACAAATAGAAAAACTCATAACTGATCTTTCTCTCTGCATTATGAATAATGGGGACAGTACCTATTTCCATTACCCTACTAAATCCTTCCATGCCATAGATCTCGCAATCTGTTCTCCTCCAATGCTTCCTCTATACAATTTCTCTGTCTCTAGCAATCTACACAATAGTGATCATTTTCCTATTCTCCTCTCTCCTACGTATCAGAGTCCTCATCCAAATCTTACCATCTCCCGTTATTTCTATGATAAAGCAGATTGGCAAACCTTCACCTCACTTTCTACTATCTCTATGGATCTTATCAGCGGTACTATTGATGAGGTTGTCAATAAAATCACCTCTGTTATCATAAGCGCAGCAGATGCAAGTATCCCAAAATCGGGCAGCAGCCTCCGAAAATGTAAAAAACCGTGGTGGAACCAAAATTGCACCCTCGCCAAAAAGCAGCAAAAGAGGGCATGGAACCTTTTTCGGCGGTATCCCACCACCGAAAACTTTATCTGTTTTAAAAAAGCAAAAGCTTATGCTCGCAGAATCAGGCGTCTTTCTCAAAAAGAATCTTGGATCAAGTACGTCTCCAGCATTTCTACCTCCACAACCAGTAAGGAGCTATGGACAAAAACCAAAAGAGCCATGGGAATCTACAATAACCTTGCTGTATCCTGCCTTTCCATGAATAACCGTATTATTTCAGATATAAAAGAAATAGCTAATACCATTGGACAAACCCTTGCTCTCACATCATGCAGTCCTTCTTATTCAAATAGTTTCCTCCCCTATAAACAACAATCCGAAAAACATACTTTAAATTTTAAAACCTCAACCCACTTCTCATATAATAATTCAATTACCATGAATGAACTTATCCACTGCTTAAGACAAACCTCGAATACATCTCCTGGCCCTGATGGCATAGCCTATGTGATGCTTAAACATCTATCCCATGACTCTTTGCTAACCCTTTTACAGTTATATAATAGAATCTGGCAGGAACACACTTTCCCTTCCTCGTGGAGAAATGCAATAGTTATTCCCTTCCCTAAACCTGGTAAAGATACAACGAATCCCCAAAACTATCGTCCCATAGCCCTTACTAGCTGCCTATGTAAACTCATGGAGAAAATAATCAATGCTCGCCTGGTTTACATTTTAGAAACTGAGGGCCATATACACCCTTTCCAGAGTGGTTTCCGAAAAGGCAGATCCACAATTGATAATATTATATCCTTGGAGACCCAGATACGTAACGCCTTCTTACGGAAAAATCATCTAGTCTCTATATTTTTCGATATAGAGAAGGCTTATGACCGGACGTGGAGGTACGGCATTCTCAGGGATCTTCATAATTTAGGTCTCCGCGGCAACCTACCAATCTTTATTAAGAACTTCCTTTCCGTTCGGAATTTCAAGGTACGGTTACACGACACCATATCGGAAAACTTTGTACAAGAAGAAGGTGTACCCCAGGGATCCGTTCTTAGTGTTACCTTATTTTCCATAAAAATTAATGACATCCTCAACCAACTCTCTCCAACTGTTCATGGTAGTTTGTATGTAGATGACCTTCAGATCTCCTGTCAGGGAAAGGATATGCGTTTCATAGAGCGGCAATTGCAAAACACAATAAACCGTGTTTTAAAGTGGTGTAACATAAATGACTTTAATATATCCACCGAAAAGACAGTCACTACACACTTTTGCAGGAGACGTGGGATCCATCCGGATCCTGAACTTTATCTGGGTCGACACAAAATAAATGTTACAGACTATACCAAATTCTTGGGCATATTTTTTGACAAGAAACTAATGTTTGCTAAACATGTCGCATACACCCGTAGCAAATGCGAAAAAAATCTTAATATCTTAAAGGTACTATCCAACACTTCTTGGGGGGCAGACCAGGACTCCCTTTTAAGGATCTATCGAGCTGTCATTCGCACGAAAATGGACTATGCCTGCTCTGTTTATGGGTCTGCATGCAGGTCTGTTTTAAAAAAACTTGACACTGTGCATCACACTGCACTACGTATTTGTTCCGGTGCTTTTAGGACCTCCCCTATACAGAGTTTATATATAACCTGTCATGAACCATCGCTCACTCACACCCGTCATCGACTTTCCATTAATACATATTATCGTATCCTTTCTCATGCCTCCCACCCTCTGCGGAATTCCTTTTTAGATCACCATCTGGATTGTTTTTATCAGAATCGAACTTCATGTACCCCTCCTCTAGGACTAAGGGTTCGGAAAAGCATCTCAGGCACTCAGCTTAATGAGGTTGATGTCCTGTATTGTTCCCCTTTTGAGATACCACCTTGGACCGCATCACAAATTTCTTATTTGCAACCTTTTAAAGGGTATAAAAAAGTCAACACGGACACACACATTTATCAACAGTTGTTTCATCAACACAAGGACACTTACAAAAATTATGAGGACATTTATACTGACGGCTCCAAGTCTGCCAATCATGTAGGGTTTGCATACACTGACCAGACTCACAGCTGCAGTTATGGTCTTCCCCAGTTCTGTTCAATTTTTACGGCTGAACTCCTAGCCATTTATGAATGCCTTTCCTATATCAGCAGAAAGAATAAAAAACATTACATCCTATATTCAGATTCACAAAGTGTCCTAGAAAACCTTAAATCTGGTTCTGTGACCCATAGCTATGTTGTCAAAGTCCTACAGCTGCATGCACAGCTGACAAATCGAGGTTTCCAAATTCTCTTCTGCTGGATTCCCAGTCACGTCGGAATTCCTGGCAATGAGGAAGCCGACTCATTAGCTAAAGGTGCAACCCTTCCTTACCCAGGTCCACTTCCCTATAATGACATAAGAGCTGTTGCCTCTTATGTGATCAAAAATTGCTGGATGAACGACTGGAACAGCCAAATTGACAACAAACTTCACAGCATACACCCGTCTCTTACCCAATGGTCCACTTTACCTTATCGCAAACAGGATGTTATTCTCACACGCTTACGGATCGGTCACACCAGACTAACTCATCAACACCTATTGTTAGGTGAACCTCCTCCTGAGTGTCTTCATTGTGGCACACAACTCACCATTTGCCATATTTTAACCTCTTGCACCGCTTTTAATCGTTTTTACCAAATACTTTTTAACTGTTCTGATCCCAAACTGGACGATATTTTGGGTGAAACCCCGCATCGAAATTTGTTTGCATTTCTTAGACGTACCAAAATCTTTTATTCAATGTGAAGTGTCCAATTTTATCTGACTGGTATCTGGATGGGAGCCCCCATCCAGATGCCTTTGTTTCAACTTTTATCCTCCATTAACACTTTTTATCTACCTTTAACACTATCGAATTTTACTTTTCACCATTTAGTCTTTACATTTTAGCTTTTACTAAGTTTTGTGACACCTTTTAACTGAATACATCATTTATGGTTTTCCACTCATTGTCTGGCGCAGTATGTCCTTTTGGACCTTGTGCCATTAAACACAATCAAACCACACCAAACCAGTTTCCTGATCCCACAAACTTTTGGTAGATTCTCCGTATGATTTGTACACGCCAGCTAATAAAAGCAATCCAATGTAAGCTTCGAAAGTTGTGCTGTCAAGAATTTTCCATTTTTCTTCATATACTTTAACTCCTTCAATATTCGTCATTTTGATGGCTTCATTTTGAATTGCAAAATTGAACACAGTTTTAAAATCAAAAGCACATTTCACATCTGTTATTCTTTATGTTGAATACCTTGTTAAACCTGGAGTTGCTTTTATAACATTAGCTAATTCAGGTGACCAGAATTTTGAGGCAGATTCAGTGTCCAGCTTATATTTTGATCTTTAGATTTAATATACTGCGTGTTAAGAACACAATTCGTCACAGTATTTTCATCGTCATCGGATATTTCATTTTTCTCACTTGTATGATTTTCTTTTTCAGATACCTCTTCGTCTTCGCTATCCGATAATTTCATAAGTTCTGCTATTTCTGCATCACTCAAATATCTACGCTTTCCATTTGCCATCATTTTTTTTTTCACATTAGTAAAAATTTAACAGTTTTTGAAGTAATCTCAGAATGGGAAATAGGTTAGTGTTCTCATACTCTCACAATAGAAGAAATGTCCTTTCAACCCGCTCTAGCGAACTATTGGATACATTTTGTTACATGATGCGCCTCCTGAATCCTCCTCCTCCTCCTCCTTATTACCTTCACTGAACAACGAGAAACCCATTTGACAACTTCATATAATGTTATTTCCTTATTATTTAGCCTATAAGTAACGTATTTCCCATGCTCAACGTAGAAAATAGAAACAGGTCATATAGACCGAACGATACATTGATACAATTTCAAAAAATGTATAGATAATATATAAATAAAAGGAAACCCTTTTTCAGATGATTAATATATTACCCTCACTAACAAAGTCAAAAAAGGACTAGCGAATATTTCTTCTTTGTCTTTTTTTATAAGCTAATTAAAAACGATTTGGGTCAAATAGACCCGAACAGAACAGCAGGGTTAACTCTTTATTATCACAATATACATACAAAGGGATTTAATCGCCGTCAAAGTAGGCCCCTTCAATTTTTTAATACTTTGTATTATAACTGTTATATCCAGGTTACAAAAAGAGTCTGATAAATGAAACGGTCTTCTTAAGTCTTCCTATAATATGAAAATGTCTTTGGCTAGATATTTCCAATCTGAACTATAAGATTCATCAGTTTTTCAAACTTCTCAGTAGCACTTACCTAAACACAATTGTGAAACAAGGAAATGGGATATTCATTTTCACATTGTGTATATTGAAACAACGCAGTTATTTTTAGAGACACAGCCTTAGCTAAGCATTTTGTTAATAAATATGTCATCTTCGAAAAATTACTAGGCTCATCATAATCTTGAGCATCACACTGACCAAATTCAAGATATTTTTCCAAGCTGGTTACTATTTCTTCGATGTGCTGCCATAATGTATATGTAATATGTTTTTTTGGCATGTATGATACCTTCACTGTCATACCCAAATCTTCTAATACCCTAATAGTACCATGACCAAAATGAGAAGTCGCAGTGACATCGCATTTCTGTCATGCGACCTCACGAATGAGTTGCAATTGAGTCACCTTGACTGTCTAATGTCCTTCCGTGGCAACTTAACAAAGTGACGTCACAGTGAAGTCAAATCGGGACTGACTTATGACATTGTGATTTCAATGCGACGTCACAGCGACAGGAATTCAACAGCAGCACGCCCTAAATGTGAAGTCACCATGACTCCTCATTGAGGTCACAATATCACAAATAAGTCCCACTTTGATTTCGTGGTCACATTACCTTGACTGTCTAATGTCCTTCCGCGGCAGCGTCTCAAGGGGACGTCACCGTGAAGTCAAATCAGGACTTATTTGTGACTTTAATGTGACGTCACAGCGACGTGAATTTAATATCAATGTGCCTTAAATGTGAAGTCACAATGACATCGTATTGAAATCACAAAGGAGTCCCAATTTTACTTCACGGAAACGTCACTTTGACTGTCTAATGTCCTTCCGCAGCAACGTTAAAAGGTAACGTCACCACCGTGAAGTCGAATTGGGACTAGCTTTTGTAGAATTGCAACTTCAATAGTGTTAGGAAAAAAGAACTCGCTCTGTCTCCCGTTCGCGTGCTTTCGTAAGCATGCTTATGTTTTCAATCAGCATTGCCGTGTTGCTGCGTGCATCTCTATCCGGCTAAATTGCCGTGTATGTTATTGAGCCGTCAAAGGATAACGTCACCTTGGCGGCATCTCCTGCACTCGGTTCTTCGGGATCTTTGTGCATTTGCAAACTATTTAAGCATTCACTTTTTTCTTCCCCGACATTGTCGGCAGTATGTAAATTTATGTTAATGTGTTATGTTGTGGTATAAAAGGTGATGCGCGATGTGTTTCATCCTTCCACTTCCGAGTTTTTCATGCTGCTTGTACGGAGCGGTTGCTCCTGGATTATTTTATGCTCAAATATGTGAGCAATTATGTCCTTAATTCCTTTTAAATAAATTTTAACGTAACTTTATTAGTATGAAGTATTTTTATAATTCTACTGCTCTTTCACTCTGCTGAACAAATAGCACTGTGAACTACATGTGAAGTCATCTTGACGTCGCGAATGAGTCAAGGCGACTGTCAAATGTCCTTCCGCAGCAACGTCACAACGTAACGTCGCCGTGAATTCAAAATATGACTTAGGTGGGACACTGTGTATTTAATGCGACGTTACAGTACCGTCACCCCAACAGCACCGTGACTTTATTTGAAAGTTCATTGTGCAGTCATCCTAACAGTGTTATTTGTTATTATCTTATAAAATTTTAAATCCGAATAGGACATCATAAGTATATATCTAAACAAATTTCTATATCTGAAATATGTAAATTAAATAAAGTGTTTTAAACGAAAATGTGTAAAATAATAAATGATAATTTTTGGCATGTACAAAATGAATTTGTAGTATAATTGATATTTAATAAAATGAGTTACAAATAATAAATCTCAACACAGTAATAATTAAACAAGCTACAAAATTTTTTTATATTACGGTAAAAAAAAAACTATAAAACTGATTCTTAGGTAAACTTAGCCAGAGAGGGATAGAGGCATAATAATGGCGTTTTTGTAACTTCATCTTTGTTTGGATAGAAAATCACTAAATATTATATTTTAAAATAGTAATTACATGAAATCGCTGGAATTTTTTCTATTGGGCTGCTTTGAGGAAGGCTCAAAAACACTGGTTTAAACCATTAGAGTAGTGTTTTTAAAGAAGAACATTCTTATCATTTATTTGTGTATTGGACTATTAAAACACACATAAAATCATTAAACATGCTTTATTTGAACTCCATAATAAAACTCACAGATTCTACAAATAATTATAAATTCAAAATATTTTCAATTGTTTCAAGTGCTATATAGATTAAAATATATATATTTAAAATTATTCTCTTATATATTCCAAAATGATCATTTTTATTATTTTCACATCTTACTGTCTGCTACCAATTTTTACAGGTTTGAAACTACCGAATAACCTCTGTCATACAATTTAATGTTTTATATATACATGTACATAATAAATACACAGACAATCCTTTTTTTTATAAAATTTAAATTCAGTACTGCCACAAGTTATCAATATAAGAACATGACTGAACGAAAATTAGAGTAATTTCATTCTCCAAATGACCGTCAGTTTAATGCAGATAATCTTAAACCTGCGAGAAAACAAATTAATTCAATGATTAAAATAACTAAACGAACAAATGCTTTTTTTTCGTTTCTTTTGTTCTGTATGGATTCAATTTTTTACTACACTACTTAAATTTGCTTTCATATAGATGTTAATTATTTAAGTTTACGTTTTATTTCTCTGCCTCCAATAAATAAAACACAAATTTATGAATGCAGAAAGTACAAACAGGTAATGTAAAAACATTTCACTGTCCTACAAATTTATATAAAAGTCCAAGAAATTTACAAATTTCCTACATCATGTTTGATTTCCTATAAGAGAAGAAAATTATCAGATTACAGGGATGCTACACCTGCGACATTTGCAACGAACTGAGACAAAACCGCCGGCCTGTGCCATTTTGCGACATTCGGTACGATTTTGGCCGTATCTGCGCAATTCTGCGCCAAAACAGCGAACATGAGTAATTTTGAATCTGACTCACAGGAGCGCGACCACGTGTTGAGAGTTGTGCCGAACATTCCGGTCCTCAAAATAAACCTCCGGCCGGTATTGGAGAAAGAAAAGCTCCCGGTGTAAACGGGGGGTGGGTGGGTTCACAGTTGAGTTTCCGGTCTACGTTACACCTACTGCAGCAACCACGCTCATTTCGTATCTACCACGTGGGGAGGAAAGAAATTCTTTTCCTCTTACTGCCTCTTCCCCCCCCCCATCTAGCCAATATCCATCCAAATACGTCATTCGAAATTAGGCGAATCTCTACCTGAACGCATTATTCCTTTGTCAGAATCGTAGTCAGAATGGATTAACTGCACGTGATGGATTCAGTGTTGCCAAATCCTACGGTGGAGGAAAAAAAAAAACCAAACAAAAAAAGCTGCATATGCTCTCAAATTACCACAGATACATAACAAAAACACAAATATTTTACAGCTGCGGAGCTAGTATATAAGAGAGGATGGGGAGGGGGAAAAAAAACCTGGCCAGCTGGCTCTGTTTATTTAAATCTTAAAGATTCCAAAGCGGCAGCACGGAAAAAAAAAAAAAACCCAAGAGCAGAAAGGCTGATGACGGATTATTTAATTCTAGTGAGTCATGACCTACTTTCCGGCTCGACATTCCAATGATTCAATTATGTTATCGCATAAGCAGAAACGCAGAACTACACTCGATTTTCTTTTTTTTTTTAATCATTCTCTTGTATTATTTTTTATTTTTATTATTCTTCCAACAGATTCAAACACATAAATTAAAAACTTTGTTTAAAAAATACCTAAATAAAAATATATCTGTATGTACGTGCGTCCCCCCCCCCCCCTCCGTTTTGCCGGTCAACTTCGGATTGCTTTAAATTTTTAAGACTTTTTTTTTTCCTATTTCATTATGATGATCGGATAAAAAAAAGGGACTGGCGGCCATTCCGGCTTTTGGGTACTTCCGGATTTCGGAATTCTGGATAATCGGTCCTATGCTGTACTTATATACCTAATATGTAATTTTTATCATTAATTCCATATTGGGAGACCGCTGACTTCATTTAATATGAAAACATGATTATTTGATATCACTGTGCTAACATACATTATACCTTTTAAAATTTTCAAAAATTTTGATCTCCAAAAAAGACCAAAAAAATTTCAGCTAACTTTTTTCTTGGCCAATCACATCCCTGTTAAAAATCCCCTCGAGTCCCCTAATTTATTTTTATTGCATTTCAAATCTTCTGGCATGCTAAGTATTGTCATCCCTGGTTTAAGCCTAAGAATCCTCGTACTGTTTGGTTCTTTTTTCTTGAACTTTCTTTTAATTATCAAATTGATGGGGAAAAAATTATTTTAGCGATAAACTGAGATAAAATAAATAAAATTGGGATCTGGAGTTTTGGTAGGTTTTCTCCAAATGTAACGTGAATACGCGTTAGAACCCCTTAGAAAGTCCTCCTACCAAGGCACCCTCCATGCTAGGCAGATACCCCACGTGCAGGTTTGCCTTAACACACATAAACAAACAAACAAATAAAATTGGTTGAGAGACAAACTTTAAAAAACTAATTTTAGTTGAGACATACCGAGAAAAAAAGGAATTTTGATTGCGACAAACTGAGACAAAAGGGGATTTTGATTGAGACAAACTGAGACAAAAAGGGATTTTCACTGAGACGATGCTGAGACAAACTGAGGTTTTGACTGTAGCATCCCTGCAGATTATTTAAAAAATATACACTATTCTGCAGTTTTGCCTAGCAAAATCTGCTTCAAGAACTGAAATAAAAGCTTAACTTCATCTTAAGGTAAAAGATTTTACTACATTTAATTAACGAATTTTAATGTGTAACTCAAATTTCTGTTTCATGCATGTATAAAATTACGAGGAAAAAAACTAACTTCATTAGCAATGCTTAAAACTGTAATTTTCTTTATGCTTAAAAATTTCGAGCTATTTTAACTTAAAACTAAATAAAACTTAATCTGTGTGATGGTTAACATTTTTTTATTCCTACTAGTATTGTATGAATAAACTGAATATTTTAATGTATAAATTCCATATTTTATACAAAATTATTAATATATACTGAAAAAGATAGTTTTTGTAAATTATTTTTCAATATATTTAAATTGTTTTAACAATGTGGGAAACATGTTTGCAATTACTGCTCTAAAATGAAATTCTACAAAATCAAAAAATAATTAAACATATACACCATATAACTAAAAGCATTATCTAGTGCTAGATATCCTTTGGAAGTTTTTTTTTTTAAATAAATATTGATATTAATCTTCATTCTAAGCTTCTTTTTTGGGAGGGGGGGTGGATTAACACCTAAATTACTAAAGTACTGACAGGCCAAGCTTTGGATCAGTCTTAAATTGAGTCTATAAACATGACTAGAAGGTTTCATACTGATGATTAAAAACACATTCCAGTGCATAAATAAAATCTGTAAGATTATAAGATTTAGAATACAAAGCTTTTTTTTTTTTTTTTTTTTTTTAAGTATGACTGATTAATATCATAGTTTTATAATGTAGCCATCTCTGTTCATTACAAATGAGTAAGTCCAAGACAGTACTTTGCTATCGTCAGATGAACTAGCAAAATAGTAAAATGAAGAGTCAAATCTAGAATTCAGACTTCGTCTGGCTTATAGTTTAAACAACCAAAAAAAATATGGCATGTTACGTTTTCAGTAAGTAATTATTTTGTTTTTGCTTGTAAGCCAATCTTAAACAGCTTAAATTTAATGGACAATACCAGATAATTTGAAGCTAAATTCTGACTTGCAGAATTTACTTCAAGGAAAATCGCATCAATCTCGCTTACAAAAATTGTTTTGTTAAAATCTATTTGATAAATATTTTTGGTTGGTTGGTTTGTGTTCAACAGTGTGACAGAATTTAATTTTGCAAAGAGCAGCATTTCATAAGTAACGTTTAACAGATGACAAATGTAACTAAAAATCACATGAAGGATTAAAAATAAGAGAAAATATCTTTACTTACAGAAAACAGTCGAGTAAATGAAATGCTAATTCCTTCATAAAGCTTTAATTTTCGGATTCCCGCGTGAATCTGTACTTAATGAGTTCTCTCAAATAGTATTTGTTGTGGAAGTGTAAAGCCAACATAATTGGGCTGCAGTCCTCTGCTCTGTTAAAACTCACTTACGATGGTTGGTTGGTTAGTGTTTAATGGCACAAGATCCAAAAAGGATATGCTGCGATAAATATTTTTGTAAAATGGTCACTCATGTTATATTACTCAGAGCCTGTTAGTAGATTTATATCCAACTTTAGATGTCACTAGCAGCGTTGCCCGTGCAATGAATGAGAAATGCCATTTACCTTAAATATAGATTGTAAAGGGAATGAATGTGAATCCTCCCGCTGGAATGATAAAAAAAATGACACGGGATTTCTTGCTGCATCAAAAAAAAACAAGGCACCTAATAAAATACAGAGGTTGCCAGGAATTGGACTTGGCTAGGCTGGAATGTGAATCCTCCCGCTGCAATGAAAAAAAAAGGACATGGGACTTCCCGCTGCAATAATAATTTTAAAAAAAGGACATCGGTCTTCCCGCTGTAAAATAGAGAAAAAAAAAAGAATGAAGCACCCGATGGCGTAGATGCTCCGGGAACTGGACGTTGCTAGATTTCTCCTCTTCTACCTGTCTGTGTTCTAACAATCATTTTTCAGAGATCGAATTTTGTTGTTTCTCTGAGCAGAAGGCACTTTTAGTAGTTTTATTTTATTTCTTCAGTTTTTTCTGAAATAAATAAACTAAATGGAAACTTTCAGGGTAGAAGTACAAATCTCTAAATTTGGGAACTTTTGGCGTCCCCAAGAAGTCAAAGTATTTTTGATGACAAATTGAAAAAACGATCTATATTTGGGGACTGTCCTTGAATTTCGAGGATGTATGGTCACCTTATAATCTCCACCTCTCTCCCCCTCTGTCTTTCAGGACGCCAGTAGAAATTCCTCCCTCCCGCGAATCGCGCTCACAGTTGAAGTGACCTTGAAAACCAGAGGAGGAAGTTTTCGACTTTCATTTTGCAGAATTTGCAGTCCACATAGAATTTTAACCTGCGATCTTTTCAGAAAAAAAAATCATATAAAAAAATCTAATAAACCTTTCTGCATGGTTCAAAATTTAAAGGAGGGAGAAATAAATGTTTAATAAGCGGTTGAAAGATGCAAATTTTTTGCCCCTTAGGTTTTTCGATGCGATAGTTTAAAAATAGCATATTTTTAAAAGCCGTACATTTTCTTCGAAACAGGATTTTTTTTTTTAATTCCCAAAAATGGGCAAATGCAAGTACGATTTTGTAACAAATTGTATTTAAAAAAGAAAACTCTGTATATTCTGATGATATAAAAAATATAGTATTCGGACAGAAAATTAGCTCGCGATAACGTAAAATGCGAGAAAAATGGCCAAAACCTTACAAAACATAAAATAACTCAAAAACTATTAATCCGATTAATTTCATTTTTACGGCATTAACTTTCTCTTGTCCTATTTAGTCAGCGTGCCAAATTTGGTCCAGATCCGTCGAAATGTCTGGACGTGTATAGCAAACAAACAAACAAACAAACTCTTCACTACCAAAATAATAATTATTTCAATGTGTACGTCACACAAAAATCAAAATACTTAATCACACTAATTAAAAAATACATAAATACATAATAAACAAATGAAAAAATTGAAAAAAAAAAATAAAACATACTCTTCTGTCTCCTTACTTTGCTTTGCATATTTGAGATAGCTTTTAATATAGCCATTTATTTTATCGTCTTCTACGTCCGGATATTTAATTCTAAGGCTTTCTGGAATTAGAAGTAGAATATTACTCAGGCGTATTAAAGAACACTCATGAAGTCGAATGCACAGAATAAAAGCCCAAACTGAAATTTAATTAAATAACAAAAACTAATAAATATTTTTCGTGAAATATCAATGACTGCTGTCTTCTATCTATACACCACTGGCATTACACAAAAGCATTTCGTTTAATTAAACATTGTGAAATGACAATTAATCGTAATTTTAAACTATCATACTTACTTAGTAAAACTTGTGGCAAAATTTAGCTTTTGAAAGCCTGCTTTCCATTTCGCCCATTCCATGTGTATGTCTGAGCGACATCCAAGGTTATAGGCTTATTGAGCATTTTGGTGGTGCAGTATTTTTCATCTGCACCTCCAATTAATTTTGTACATGTGTATAAATAATAATAATAATAATATTACTAATGAAATCATATAAAAAAAAGTATGTAATACACTGTTAAAAACCAAATCATACCACAGCTTCCATATTTTCTTTGACAAACTCTTTTAATTGACTCATATTTGAAGAGTCACTTAAAGGCATCATTTTAACAACAGTCTTCTCCACTTCATTTCTAAGTTTTTGGGGGGGGGGGGGAAGCCTCTCTTCTCTTTTTTTTTTGAGTCTATCATCAAGTCTTGTCGTGAGTTGAAGAATTTTGTTTATTTTATAAATAATAATACTGCTGAAAAGAAAATTAATGTGTTATGTTGCAGCCAGTTACAAAATGAATACCAAAATTTCGATACAGTCCAACTTGGATAATTCGATGCTCCTCGAGATGGGAAAAAAACAAGTAGTTTGCTTTCAGAACACGTTTCATGTGCCTTTAGTTGCCCCCCCCCTCCCAACCCCAATCTAGCACAGCAATAACTTCGCAAAATGCGCTTAGGCACCATGCACTTAGTAAAAATTTGGAATGCTGTATAGATAACACATATCTCTTGAATGATCCCTATTAAAATTCTTCGCTTTTCATTATTCTTAGTCTGAAAAATTCTGTCCTCTTGTTACAGTTACGTTTTCTGATTTATCTATCTCAATTAAATATTTAGATTGAGCTATACTCCTGTAAATGTATGCAAATACATTGAAATGTATAACATAAATGAAAAAAAAATGCCATACATTAATTATTTATGTTTTCTCATATTGTAGTTCACTATGGCATCGTTAGGGATGGATGCATCATTAGGGATTTGCATCTATTCGCATCATTAGGGATGGATGCGAGACCACGAGATGAGACTTCTCGTGGTCTCGCACTTTGAGAGACGATATCATGTGTCCCGTAACGCGGTCTTGCGTTAAAATAGGCAAAGAGGGTTATGGTCGGTACTTCAAAATCTTTCTAAAAGCAGCAAGACTGTATTTTGCAAAAAACTTCCAACACAATTAGTACAGATCAATAATTAGCTTACAGCATGAGGTGTAACTTAAATTACGGAAAATTACTTTTGTAGTATTTTCATATTTTGAAATATTCGTGAAATTATATGTTTACATGATTAGGAAATTATATGTTTACAACTGGCAATCATCAGATGTTTAGGAATGTATAACTTGAAATAAACTTAATGATTTTTTTTTAAAATTGTATGTGCTATGGCTTACAATCTATTTCTGAGGCAAGCCATGCCTTTATTCCATATATTTTTTTTTTTTTTTTACTCTGATACATAAATTTCTAACAAATCAGAAATACGTGGCACATCATAGGTAGGTCCCTTGCAGAGCAGAACCTCACCAATTAAAAAATATGTTTTTTCTCTGGAGCAATATATAAAATTGCTGGCTTTCACTATTGTGCCATATTTTAGTTTAACAAAACTGTCTGCTGGATTGTTGCAATTAATCTTAAAACCAGATTTTGCTAATATACTATACTGTTCAGTGATATTAAAACCTTGATAAAGTGGCCCATTAGAGTGTTGTTTTTTAAATTCATTAATTTTTATATGTTGTTTCAAGTTAAATCTCTCTTTTTCTTAATATCGTTTTGCTAATTGTTGCAGGGGTTTATCTGATTTTCTAAGAAATTTCTTTATTGAATGAAGGTAGTTTTCAAATCTGAATGCACTGAAATTATCTAGGGGGCCATATTTTCTAGCATCATCACACAAATGCAGCAAATTATATACATTGTGTGAACAAATTCTTTACCATATATTGTAGAAAATGTGACAAAATGCTTCAAAAGCTCTTCTGCATAATCAATATGTATTATTCTTGGGCTAGTTAAAATTCTTATAGCAACATGGAGGGTCATAAAATTAATATGCATATCTTTTCATAATATTCTTTTTTTAAAACAATAGGTCCAGTATACAGTAAAAACTCTCTAAATTCAGTTGCTTTCCAATGCGGAACTTCTGTCAATGATCTAGGTTTTCGAGAAAACTCACAAGGGACATTAACACTGAGGGACTCCAGTTTATCTGAAATTTCAGCTATGACTTTATAACCTATGCATGTTTCACAGGCTCCACATATCCAAAAATTTAGTATCTTGCTCATAACCCCAAGACATACAAGATGCATGTAATCAAGGGGAACATAAGTTACAAGTCCAAAACCAGGTTTAGACTTAAAATTGTTTCATTGTGATGATAATTTTTAATCTGAAGTATTAACAAAATCAATGTCAGTTCTTTTAACTGATACTTCTTCAGGAAAACAAGTTCTTTTTGTGTTTTATTCCAATAATTGTGAACTTAGTACAGCTAGAAAATCCTCTATGACCTTTTATTTGTAATAGAAATGACTTGGCAGGGACATCACACACTAAAGCATGAATGTTAATATTTATTAGTGAACCAGCAAACAAGTATCCTGATATTATTAAGCTAATAGCTTTGTTAACAAATTATTTTAAAAATTCATCTGAGTCACTTGGTTTACCAAAAGCATGCTACATACCAACAATAAATACATTTTTTAAAATTGTGTAAGAATATAGTATAGGCTGCAGCAAAATTTTGAACGACTTGCTAATTGGCAAGCCATCAACATTTATAATTAAATTTAACGTATTTGGTAATTTATTAACATCTTTTAAGCATGACTGCATGCAGACCATAATGATAATATTTACCAGGGGGAATATCAACAATATTACTGATAACCCTTGGTGTATTCAGTAGTGTTCCAGCATCACTGGGACGGGTGCTGTCATATTTTTTAAAAATGCTCAAGAGAAAAGTTAGAGTAATTAGGGATATATTAAAATTTATTGCCCAATTTGCAATTGTTTGAGCCAACTGAGTGATTTGACTCTTGAAAATCATCAAGTTCAAAAGAGTCAGAATATCCAAAAAATTCAGTTTCAGTACTACTATGAGACATACTTTCAATGCCATCTGCAACATTATCGGACAGCAAACTTTCCTCAGCATCATGAGGAGTGTCTGCAATATTATTTTCTGTAAATATGTATTCATCTGGATTAAAGTTATGTGAGGGAATGTTATCTAATGCAAAATCCAATTCAAGGCAGTGTGCTACTTCGCCCATACACTCTAAATCTTCCAATGAAGACTGCTGTTTTATCTTCCTCGATAAACGTCGCAATGAAATTGGTTTGGTTTTCCTTTTTCAAATTTTCTTTTATCCATGTCTTAAAAAAAAAAAAACATCAAAAGGGAAACAGAATTTTTAAATGTTTACATTTGTAATGTTAAAATTAATGTTGCTCAGTATGTGGTTCAAAAGAAAAACCCTTTTAGCATTGTATCAAAAAGCATTAATTTACCCAAAATTTAGCATAAATTGTAAAACATTAAAAGCAAGAAGGGGGGGGGGGAATCCAAAACATATAAATAAATTCTCTGCCTGCCCCCACCCTCCACTGGCTATGCCACTGCAGGAATGGCAAGTGTTTGCTATTGTAGAAAACCACAGCACGTAAAAAGCTACACTGCCTATGTGAAAAGGCTAATTTAAAAACTTGTAACAGGGTCAGTCATTTAACCAGGCATCTGGACCTTGACATCTCAGATTTCAATGATTTTTGGTTTATATTATGTTCCAGGACTATAGAATACACAAGGGAAAAGTGAAGACTGGAAGTGACATGTGATGACGTAGACGTGCCTAGCTATTTTTGTTTTTTCTTTAAATTGAAATGTGAGTACGGTGGTACTTGATAATGGAGTACTCCATTTCAATTTTCCACCCCATCTCCACTTCATTATTTTGGTTCGTAAAGTTAGGCTTAAGCCCACGTGATCTCTCCTGGCTTATTTTCCTACTTCTCTTTAGCTTTAATAGCTCTGTTATTTACAATATTTATAGCCTCTGGATTATCAATTATTTCATGTTTTCAGTATTTTCCTATTATTTTGTGCTATTACTTACAAGACATTTTACTTGGAATTCCATATTACATAAGTTAAGCTATTTTATATTATATATATATAATATATTAGATTGTGTAGAGCGAGTTCAGGAAGAATTGTTAGCATACCATTCTTCACAAAACACTAAATTTACAAATAACTCATTTTACTATGACTACAGGAATGTTTTAGTATCTCTAATGCTGCAATTAAAGTCTATATAAAATTATTTTAAGTAACAGCCTTCTTAAAATTAGAATAGAGAATGTTATTTTTAGAGTAAAAAAAAAAATACTAACAATCTTACCAAATATATTTTTCTATTTAATTACTTAATCCATTTGTCGGCTTTTTGTTTCGCTATCCTTTTACACATTAATGATGCTCTGTTAAGATACCTAATTTGTATAAAAGTTCTAATCGAGCAAATAAATGGACAGTGGTTTTCTGGACTAATGGGAAACGTGTCTGGTGTTCTATTTCCGAATTTTTGATTACACCTCTTCCCTTACGGAAGTTATTTCCATGATATTGGCAAAATATAGAGTCCATTTTTTTCTACAGTTCCCATCCATTCATCAGTAGGTGCTGTAAGACCTCCAGCAGATAATAGTGCAATCCAGTTAGCATGTGGCGGTATTTCTTTTAAATTTTTGTAAATTCCCCTAATGATTAGTCATGGAATTTTTTCTAATTTTATATGCTATAAAACCAGCACTAAATGCTAACGCTTCTTCTTCATTGTTTTCTAAAATTGATACATTTGTTTCACTTGTTATTTCCATGAAAATGTTGGGTCATCTTCTAAATCTTTGAAGTGTATATATTCGAGCTCACTGAACGAAATGTCATCGTGCTCTAATTTTTTATTATTATCAAAAGCATTCTGTAAAATTTCTTTTGTGAGATATACACAGCTTTCATTATACTCTTCCTTACATGACAAGTTTGGAAGTTTGTTCGCCAAAGCAATCTTTTTAACCTCAGGATCACTTCTGAAGGGGAGGGGTGGTCATTAAAATGGCCAAGACCTCTGATTTGGCTAAACAAACTTTTCAAAACGTCTTGGGTTAATCTTGATGTAAGAATTTAGGTGATATTACTAGACTTAAGTAATTCATGAAGTCCAACAAGACAATTTATCGATACAATTATTCCTTTTTGAAACGGTAGTAATGTTCTTCCATCAACTCGAATCTCGGAAATTTCTTTTTTCATTTGATTTAAAATATGATTTTGTTCACTATAATATTTATTCAGTCCTTCAGCAGCTTTCATGTGTTTTCCACTTGGGGGCTCAGGAAATTTGCTGTTCATGATGTCAAATTTATACCTGTCCACCGAAAAGAAGATATCTGGCGCTTTTATATTCCCAGCGCAGTGATGAATTGCCATTGCAGTTGTTGCGGAAAACAAAGTTTTTGCCGGTCCAACTTTTTGCCTTCCATTTCTTTCCAGAGTAAGGAATTGTGGTTTTAGTTTGTGACACAATTTTATCTCACCATTATCTTTATCTCGGACTTCTTTTACAATGTCTGCGTCAATTTTAGTTCCATCACTTAATATAAAACCTTTATCTATAAAGTTGTTTCTTAATAATTTTATGCAGTGAGGCATATCAGCAAACACCCATATTTTCGGAGATGAATTTGACAAGCTGCAGAAAGAGGAATTTTCCCCTGAAATTTTTAATTCTTTCCACAACGTTTGACTTCCTCCGAAATCTGAAACTACTGCTTTTACTTCGATACTTTGAATGATGGAAAATAAAAGTGCTTTGTTCATATGCCTATCAAAATCAAAATATTCAGGCACAGATCTGAGCGCATTTTGAATGTAAACTTACGAGTGAAAGAAACTTTTTAAGCAGGTTATTTTAACATTATAAGAATAACTAAAGAATGGGAACCAAAAATATCAACTTCTTAAGCAGGAACTTCTTAAACGGGTTTTACTGTAGTTGAAATTTATACTACCACTTTGACAACTTTTTATAGTGATTAGTAACTAGTGAATGAGTACAGGTGTTTGCAACTCAATCTTCGAGAAGTTTTGATCCTTCCACTAAATATACCTTAACTCTCCTTGAAGTAGGGGTGAGTATTTATAACAATTTTACTTATAATAAAAATTAAAACCTGGTTAAAATAAAACTAATTATAAAAATTAAATAAAAAAATATTGATTAAAATTAAGATTTGAAGCATATTCCAGCTTCTATCCAGGAACTGATGCATAGTAGACTTTTAGCCAATTTGTGGCTGAGTCTATTTCTTTGCTTTCTAATGATTAAACCCGCTCTCCGAAAGCACGGATGTGGTCGATATGCTCAAAAGATCTTTGGTCATTGAGCTCATCACAGGGAATGACTGTGCATTGGACTGCCACCACTTCAAAAGGTCTTGATGTGTATCACATCTCGGAAGCGAAAGATAAACTTGATATTTGTTTGACTCTCTGATTTTATTTTGTTTTTGTTTTCTGAATAGAGAGTCTATATCAAAATCTTTGTTATCATCTTCTGAAGAAGATGATGATGACAAAGAAGTATTTGCTTCCTTCTGATATTTTATTAGTATGTCCTTGAAATCTGTAAGGGACTGAGTTTTTAACTCTCGTCCTCATTTTGTAAGCTTAAAGGTATCCACTTTATGTCGTGGATCTAGTACCAAAACTGCACAGTACACCCAATTTGTCAGTCTGTAATGTTTTACTATTTTGTTCCTCGCATTTTGAAGAGTGAGCAAAATTCTCTCGTCGGCTGGTGCTCTGTCAGCTTTTTCATCCAAAATTTTTATTGCACTTTCTAACCTGTCCCAACAGAAGTTAATACTTACAACAACAGATGACAGGGTAACGTATTTATCTCCTCCAAGATTTTCAGAAATAATTTTGAACATTGTCAGATATTTCTGGATTTCTGCTATAACTCTCCACTTTTCTTCATTCAATTTATACGGTTTCAGAAGTTTGTCGCTTTTGCACAAGCAATTAATGCCCTTTTTTAAAGACAGGGCTGTTTGTAACATGTCGTTTGTGGAATTCCATCTGGTTGGAGGTCCACTATTAGTAACAGATTTGCGGGTGATCCCGCTGATTCACATACACTTTTAAAGCAATTTTTTAGTTGTTCAGATTTTAAAAGTTTTTTGGCAAGTTCTCTTATTTTTTCTACACAATTTTTTTCTTCGTGAAGTTCATACACATCCTCTTCCATATCCCTGCCGATATCCTCATCTTCAGAATCATTTGTGTCATTTTCTTCCTCTTTGTTATCTGTCTGTTGATTTAAAGTTTGTAGAAGATCTTTAACAGCAATATTTGATACATGCGCAATGCACTTAAAATGCTGATTTTGCGCTGTCAAAGCCTTGCATAAAAGTAGTGTTAGCTACAGGATTGTCTACCATTATACCCTGAATTTTTGCTTCCAGGCCATACTTGTATAGGGCGAACTCCAGACCTTTCGATCAGGAATCCAGTGCTATACCACCCTGACGGGTAGGGACTAACTGATAAAGCTAAAGATCGAAGTGTACTGTAGTTTCGAAATGCGGTTTGAAACTTGATATTCGTTTGACTCTCTGATTTTATTTTGTCTTTGTTTTCTGAATAGAGAGTCTATATCAAAATTTTTGTTATCATCTTCTGAAGAAGATGATGATGACATAGAAGTATTTGCTTCCTTCTGATATTTTATTAGTATGTCCTTGAAATCTGTAAGGGACTGAGTTTTTAACTCTCGACCCCATTTTGTAAGCTTAAAGGTATCCACTTTATGTCGTGGATCTAGTACCAAAACTGCACAGTACACCCAATTTGTCAATCTGTAATGTTTTACTATTTTGTTCCTCGCATTTTGAAGAGCGAGCAAAATTCTCTCGTTGGCTGGTGCTCTGTCAGCTTTTTCATCCAAAATTTTTATTGCACTTTCTAACCTGTCCCAACAGAAGTTAATACTTACAACAACAGATGACAGGGTAACGTATTTATCTCCTCCAAGCTTTTCAGAAATAATTTTGAACATTGTCAGATATTTCTGGATTTCTGCTATAACTCTCCACTTTTCTTCATTCAATTTATACGGTTTCAGAAGTTTGTCGCTTTTGCACAAGCAATTAATGCCCTTTTTTAAAGACAGGGCTGTTTGTAACATGTCGTTTGTGGAATTCCATCTGGTTGGAGGTCCACTATTAGTAACAGATTTGCGGGTGATCCCGCTGATTCACATACACTTTTAAAGCAACTTTTTAGTTGTTCAGATTTTAAAAGTTTTTTGGCAAGTTCTCTTATTTTTTCTACACAATTTTTTTCTTCGTGAAGTTCATACACATCCTCTTCTATATCCCTGCCGATATCCTCATCTTCAGAATCATTTGTGTCATTTTCTTCCTCTTCGTTATCTGTCTGTGGATTTAAAGTTTGTAGAAGATCTTTAACAGCAATATTTGATACATGCGCAATGCACTTAAAATGCTGATTTTGCACTGTCAAAGCCTTGCATAAAAGCAGTGTTAGCTGCAGCATTGTCTACCATTATACCCTGAATTTTTGCTTCCAGGCCATACGTGTATAGGGTATTGTGGAAAACTTTAGTGATATCTCTACCGCTATGTTTCTTCAAAGATGGAACAAAGTCAATTACTAAGGAACGCAGGCTCCATTTGTCATCAATAAAGTACACAATTATTCCATAATAGTACATCTGCTGCCACTGATGACTCTCCATCCATCTACTGTATAGGCTTCATCATTATTGTTTTGTTAAGAAAATTTTATATTTCGCGGGGAGGGACCGAACCCCCCCCCCCCCCCCCGGCCTACCACAGATGATATCAGTAACAAACTACCAAAAGAGAAGATATATAACCATAACAGTAAATGGGGGGTGGGGAAGGAAGTGTAAAATACTAAAAATCTAGTATAGCAAACCAATGAGCAAAAAAACCAGGCTTAAATAGCTAGAATACAAAAGTAATTAATATATAAAAGTAATTAAATTAAAAAAATATATAATACTGTTTTCAGTATGTGAAGTTAAGTGAAAAAACAATTAAAAAAAGAATTGTATAAAATATTAATAGAAATAATTGTAATAGTTCCACGTGTTCAGAATGTAAGGAGAAAACGTGCTAGCAATTAAGTTTCATCCTTTAAAAATGAACGACTGACTATACGATACTAATAGGTTTACAAGTGCATTACTGCAAAGCCCATCAGTCTTTCGAACTTTACCAGAAGAAGTGGTGATATTGTCCTGTGTAAAATGCCGCTTTTATAGGTACAATAGAACCTCGGTATAACGACCCCCTGTGGGATCAACATCATATGGTCGTTGTAACGAATTGAAAAAATAATAGTAAAAAAAATTGAGCGACGGAATGATGGAATTTTTTCTCATCGACCGCGGCCAAAATCTTGCACTTAACATCTATAGAAATTTGATTTCGCTGAGCCGTTTTAACCAGAGTAAACAGTACAATATGAATTTCTCAAACTTGGAAAAGAGAGAAGTTAGTGACGTACGTCCCCTCTGCACCCCCCCCCCTCCCCTCGGTCATGCAGATTCCGGCCAATTGGGAACGAGAAAAATGTCCTTTCTTACAACTCGTTTCTCGGAAATGCCTTCGACTGCTCCCCCTCCCTTCCCCCTGGCCTTTAGTTCTCCCCTTTTTGTCACGCCCCCTCCCCTCCTTTAAGCAAACACAAAGAGAGGAGTGCAGGTTTCTTGAAGCTGCAGTACAATAGTATTTTGAAATAGCCCACGTGCTCATGAGTTCTGCGGACTAAAATTGGCAGTCGCTCTAACGAAAAATACTACGCTTGGGTCGTTGTAATGATTCAAAATTAACATTATTTCTATGGTAAAATAATTGGGAATTTTTAAGATGGTCGTTCTAACGAAGGGGTCGTGGGGTCGATAAAAAGAGGGTCTACTGTATATACCAAGATTGGAGATTTTCGCCAGATACTCTTTCACACCCACGAATTTTCCAGGTAATCGATAATGACATTTGCCCAGAACCGAAGCTAGCAGCAAACATAGAAGCGATGCTTGTGTTGGGGTTTGGGGAGGGGGGGGGGCTACGTCTTTGTCCACTCTTTTACTGAAAGTCTTTTTCTCCCCTAATACGGTGAAAAAGTGAAGATGACAGATAAGTGGCATTTGAAAGGAAGTCGGAATGTAAATTTTCTACTGTTAAGCAGCAGAAAAACTCTTTTTAAATGGTGTTTTAGTTCTTGAAGCCGCAGAATAGCAATACTAATAGTCAAGTTATACGATTTATAAAAAATTTTGAAATTTCCCCCTTAATTTTTTTAGATACGATAATAAGTATAAAACTAATTTTGATTTGGGGCCCTGGTGCCTTCCATCCGCAGCAGCCCCTTGTGGCCGGCCCTGTAGCACGTTTTCTTGTCAACTGGCCAATTAACTAAACAAAATTTTAAATACTCCCCTCAGGGGGAAGACCTTCTTTAGGTTTTCACGGGTGTCGCAATCCCGGGGCCCCAGCGATCCTTCACTCCTCTTTTGTTTACCCTCCTCTCTACTTTGCTTTCTCCTTCGCTTTCTCCCTCAGTGTAGTTTCCTCCTTGGAGGTGAGGGCCCCCCTTTAGAAGCTGCGGTCGCTCTGTGCCGTCAGCTTCTATTGGCGGTTAAACTGCCCACGTGTTTGCCGTGCGTGGAGACCCGTGTCCCCGGAAATGGGGATCCTGGTAATTGAGGGTTACTTTCTCCAACACATTGCTTTGGCCTCGGCTTCGGGTAAACGGGAGGTGCACAGCGTTCCCCTGTGCATCAACCGGCTGGTGGTACTGATTTCGGTCAACTGCTAGGGATCAAGCAAACGGACATCTACTGGGCACGTCGTTAAGGGTGGACGCTGCCTAAGGGATGTACTGTGCGCGTATAGACCCGGCTAGCACTGGTGCACGCTTGTGCATCCCCTTGTTGGGCTCCGTGGTGGGTGGTGCGGTCGGGTCCAAAACTCCCAATCCCCAATATGGATACGACATTGTCAAACGTCAACGCTCCAAACTCTCTTACTCAGGGAGGTATTAATGCAAAATTTTTTCTAGTGAAATGTCAGGAAGGAAACTTCAGCCAAGCATCCCCTTTCCTAATACATAAGTCCATAACTGCTAACGTTGGAGAAGTAGCAAAAATAAAAAAAATACGATCAGGAGACCTCTTAGTGGAAGTAACCAATAGCACACAGGCAAACAACATTATGAAATTAAAAACTATCAGCCTAAAATCTGTCACTGTCTCACCCCATACCACACTTAACTCATCCAGAGGCGTCATATCAGAACCTGACCTCTTACACTGTTCTGAGGCAGAAATCCTAGAAAATCTGAAATCTCAAAATGTTAGTGCAGTTCGCAGAATTACTATAAAACGCAATAACCAAATAATAGACACCAAACACATAATCTTGACTTTTCAATCTCCTAATCTCCCATCCCATATCAAAGCAGGCTACCTTTCATGCCCTGTCAGAACATACATACCCAATCCAACCCGTTGTTTTCAATGCCAAAAGTTCGGTCACACAAAAACCTCCTGCCGTGGTTCCCCAGTATGTGCCCGTTGTGGTACGTCTGGCCACGACAGTGATACTTGCTCTGCCCCACCTAAATGTATTAACTGTAAACAGGATCATCCTTCTTACTCCCGTTCATGTCCAAAATGGACCTATGAAAAAGAAATACAGTCCTTGCGTGCCACACAAGGACTGTCCTACCCGGAAGCGCGAAAAATAATAGCCTCCCGCACTCCTAAACCTGGTCAATCCTATGCTACAGCAGTAAAAACTGTTCAATCAATTGCTATCCAAACCGATCCACCGAAATCCATACCTGTCTCTCCATCTACTTCTAATCAAAATGCAAAAAAGTCAAACTCTACTCAAAAAACTTCTTTCATTTCTCCTAAAAAGACCACACCCAAGAAAATGGCCCAAAGCAACACCTCCACCCAGAATAAACCATCAATTAAAAAAAGTGCAGCTTACAGGTCAAAATACAATAAAGCTAGACTAAAACGCATCCTTCCACAACGACCCATTGATGACGCAATATTAAACTTGGATCCTTCTGAATCCGACATCTCTGACAATATTATGGATGATGACAACATACCCAGTACCCCACTTAAACCAACGGGGATTCAGAGCAAGATGGCCATCATTCCTAACATCACTTGATGATGGCTCTGCTGCTTTCATGGAACTACCACGGTTTTTCAAATAAAGTTGATGACCTTAAAACTCTCATTTATGATCATAATCCCGCTTGTTTGGCCCTTCAGGAAACGTATCTCAAAACTAATAAACAAACACGCATTCACAACTACAACATCCTGAGAAAAGACTATGAGCTTGGGGAAAGGGCTTCCGGTGGCGTTGCCCTTTTAATAAATAATCAATATCCCCATCATATGACTGAAAAAACACTCAAAAAACTGGTGTTAAACGATAAAGTAATTAAAAAACTTTGTAAAAAACACACATAAGAAGTAAAAGGAAAAAGGATACGCGTTTCGTTTAAAAATTGTTTTGAACTTCTTCAGTCCAAGCCCTTCGACGTAAAGAACACAGGGTTCTTTACATCGAAGGGCTTGGACTGAAGAAGTTCAAAACAATTTTTGAACGAAACGCGTATCCTTTTTCCTTTTACTTCTTATGTGTGTTTTTTACAAAGTTTTTTAATTACTTTATCCCCATCATATACTTAATCTCGTTACAAATATGCAGGCTGTCGCCATTAGAATCCACCTCAAATACCTTACTACCATCTGCAATATTTATCTTCCACCAAACGAAACAATTACCCAAACCCAGCTCAATAACTTGGCGACAACACTTACTTCCACTATCCAACTAAATCCTTCCATGCCATAGATATTGCAATATGCTCTCCCTCCATTCTGCCGCTGTACAACTTCTCTGTTTCTGGTGACCTACACAATAGTGATCATTTTCCGATAATACTTTCACCTACATATCAAATTCCTAGCTGTAACTTGTTCATCTCCCGCTACATACATGATAAAGCAGATTGGGAAACCTTCTATAAGCTGTCTGCCATATCACCTGAAGACATTGAAGGCACTATTGGCAAAGCTGTGGAAAAAATTACTTACATCATTATCAAAGCTGCTGATGCAGCAATTCCAAAGTATAGCAACTCTCTTCGAAAAAACAAAAAACCGTGGTGGAATGAAACCTGCACTAAAGCAAAAAAGCAGCAGAAGAAAGCCTGGAGCGTTTTCCGGCGGTACCCTTCCACCGAAAACCTCCTTATTTTTAAGAAAGCAAAAGCCTATGCGAGAAAAATAAGGCGGCAGAGTCAACGACAATCCTGGATGCAATATGTCTCTAGCATAACAACCTCAACTTCTAGTAAGGAGCTATGGATGAAAACTAAAAGAGCCACTGTGTATAGTGGAAGAAGCAACCTTTAATTGCAGTATGAGGAAAAACAAATTTCAGAGCATTCATGGCTGCTGATTCAAAATGCATTACGCAGCTGTTTGGCTTTAATTCAAATCCAAAACTCTCAGCTCTGATTTTGAGATTTTCCATCAATCTTCTGTAAGTGTCGTAAGATTTATTGGTTAGGAGGGCAAAAATAAATGGAAAAACTTTTCCCATGTAGATACCATGGATTGTATATAGTTGACTGAATATTTTTGGAACAATTTTATAAGTTGCATCTAAAAATATTTTGTTTGATTTGCAAAGTTTCTCGAAATTATCTTCTGTTCCAAATACTTGTAAAACAGGACAAATTTAGTAAAAAGTTTTAAAAGTAAAGTTCGAGACAGCTGTATAGTCTGACAAGTAACTTTTATGGTGCTTTTTTTTTTACTAAGCTTTTAATTATTTTATCAGCACTTGTGAATGGAAATTAATAAGATTAATTTAATTTTTAAAAATAGCATCCTTTTGAAGAGTTTAATTTTCTTTTACTCACATTTTTCTGAACAATAGGTTTATCATTCCTTCAAGTTGAATAATTTTTTAAATAAATGTTAGAAGCTACCCAAAGTATTTTTTTTACAGCACTTTCAACACTATGTTGCTCACATGAATGTAACAGTTCTATACAATTTTGGCTTTTTAAAATTTTGAAAGTTATCAAAAGTAACAATATTTGTTGTCTCATTTTCTGCAGAAATAAAGCATCTTGTTCATTGGATAAGAGCTTCTTTATTACAATATAGCAGCAATGGACTAGCATAACTGCTTTGGGTTTTAAACCCCCCACAATTTAAAATTTCTTATCATGCTGTACCTATGCTAAGTCTCTATTAATTGTTAGTTCTCTAAAGCAAATTTCACATTTGATTAATATAGATTAATATAGAAAATTTTAAGGTTCAGTAAAAATTATTTCAACATCCATCTAACACCTTTTTTAAAAACTAAATATGGGAAAAAGTGAAAAACAGGCTTTGACTTGCATGAAATTGTGATTAATGCTACATAACTTACTAAAAAAAAATCAGCACCAGTTTATCTAACGAATTTTTTTAATGTGTGAATAAGTAAAAACAAAAAAGGCTTTGATTTAAAAGAAATTGTGATCAGGTCTACATAACTGAATACAAATAAAGTCAGCGTAACTTTATCTAATGCATTTTCAGCATTAGTTTCTAAAGTTTTTGTAAAAATAGTTGGGAACAGTAAAAAACGTAGTTTTTATCCTAACTTGATGAAACTGTGATTATCATCAGTAGGCAAATGAACTTGTAATAATAATAATAATAAATTAAACTTTTAATAAGAATAATTGAATCCTTAAATAAATTTAACCTATCGTGGACAAACAAATGATTTTTAATAACAATAAAAAATCAAACTAAAACTACAGCATCGAAGCATATGTATGTAAATTAAGAACTAAAAAAAAAAAATTATAGAATTGTTTTAACAGTGGATACAAAAAAGGTCCACATGTGGACCTCTGGAACGAAGAGGTTAAAGAAAAAGTGTTACTAAACTGACGAATTTGTTAAATGTATATGCAATTCTGTGCCGAGTCTGCTGATCGTCTCTCTGTAAAGTTACATATCTATTTCTAGAAAAAAGAGATGAGGAAACTTAATTTTTGTTTACATAGCCAGAGAGACATGCTAAGATTATCAACATAGGAAAATCCTACTACGTTGAAGTAATATTTAGCTTGTTATTTATAAAAAATATCTAACTTCCAAAATGTATATACTCAATTTTGTGGGGCAAAGTATCCATGCTCTGTATCTATGTATTCTGTATCCATGTAGCAGTATCCCCCTGCTACTGGATCCCTGTAGCCCTGGGGGCTACAGGGTATATAGCCCCCTGTAGCCCCCCTGTATCCATGCTCAGCCTGTCTTGGTGTTTGTTTATTGTAATGTTAATGTCTCACTTTGTGTTAAGCAAGAAAAATTATTTTTAAATTTTAGGACATGAAGGATGCTCTTTTGAATTACGCTGACTGCAATGTTATTATCGTGGATTGGAGTAAATCAAACCGAATTCCTTTTGCTCTTGCTGTTGCTAACACTAGAGTTGTGGGTGCAGAAGTTGCACTATTAATAAATTTTCTAGAAGTGAGTAAATATCTATTTCTAAGATAAATATAAAATGGGGACAATTTTGTTTTTATAGTTGTCAGAACATGCATTCTTATTAGGTGGGAAATGTTCCTCATATTAGACTTAGTATTAGAAAATAAAAATTTTGATATAGAATAATTTACTCAAATTTCAGATTTTAGTAATATCTAAAACTTTTCACTGTTCTTTATATAGTCGATATGCTGTTTTCCCCAATTAGTAAAATGTGCTCAATCCACTAATCAGGTGATGTACAAATTTTCAACCTGTTATAGAACATTTCAGAGATATCTAAATAAAGATGGTGAAGTAATACTATACACGAATTCAAATGTAAACATTCATTGGAAGAATGCAAAATATTCTTTCATCGTTTTTGTACAACTCCTGAAACCCAATAAGCAGATCTGATTTTTTTCCTTCAAAAGCCATTGAAAAGTGGTTTACATCAGCATATATTTATCTTCATATTTCTGACATTTTACGATGTAATTCTTAAATTTTGTACGTCGCCTGATTAGCATGGGCACATAGTAGTATTTGGAATTTTTGTACAGCGGTCTTATACAAATTGAAAATTAAAGAGAGGAATTTTTTTCTAAATGTAGTCTTATTTCGAAAGTTTTTTTTTTCAATTTACATTGCCCACTTTTCTTTAATAGATTAATCATTAACCTTGTTACCGCCTTTTTACCTTGTATACACAATAGCACTATCCATTGTTATACTGTAAATATTTCTTTTATTTATAAAAGCATAAACTTAATACAGTAATTTCTACAAAAGGATTCCTTTGGAGTAAGCCCAAAGTCGTGTCATATAATAGGCCATAGCTTAGGAACAGAAATTGCTGGGTATGCGGGAGAACGTGTCAACAATCTGGGAAGGATAACAGGTAACCACATTTACCTGTTTTTGTTTGTGCAGTAAAACAACTTCACGCTAAACACAAAATATAATAAAATGAATATTTATTGCATATACTGGTTAAAATTTTATTCCTAATATCAAAGTAGAATTTTATTTATTGTAATTTAGTGTTGCCTATATATTTTCAAGTCTGCATGATTCACATTTTTGAAGAGCAGTTTTATGTAGAGAATAAATTTTGATTTAACTTAAACAAATGTTTTTGAGAGAGCACTGTTTAGCTTAATTTTCATAGGCAAGTGTTTCATGCATTTATGTATAAAATAAACAAAAATTATGTAACAAAATATTAGCATGCAAAATTACTGTATTTTAGCTTTAGATCCAGCTGGTCCATATTTCAGAAATGTGTCCACAGCAGTGAGATTAGATCCTTCTGATGCTGATTTTGTTGATGCAATTCATGGTCACTCCAGCGACTATCAAATGGATAGTAAGTTTTATCACAGTTATTGTGCTAAGTTCATTTATTGTTGTATTTTGAAAAAATCGACACAGAGTATTTCTTCCTCTGTCTTCTTCAGAAGCTCTACATCCGATTTCCAGCCAAGACTACCTCATTTAGTTTCCATCTATTGACACCAATATTCTTTAAGCATTTTTCAATGTCATTTTACAGTTGATATAATCCCCAGGCGCAGAGTATCCGGCTATACTACCGGACACTGTGTGCTCATTGCAGTCTCTTCTTATGCCATGCATGAGCTACATTGGGACTACTCTTTCAGACAAAATTTCTCAGTCTAGCAGTCCTAGATCTTATAGGATGACCCCTTCTTGACACATATCCACCGTGGCAACATTTCCTTGATCCTGGCTGTCCAAGTCTTCACTATTTGAATATACTACGTGAAATAAATTTTTTGCCATTTTAAATGAAAAGAATTTCGTCTTAATGTAGTATCTCTTCTTATATTTACTAAATAGGATATAGGGTGTCTTACATCTTTTACGATTTTAGCTGGTTCCCAATAATTATTGACTCTCAAAAGAACATTTCCCCCTTCATTAAAATCTGATCTTTCTCCAGCCTGCTTATAATAAATTTTGCTCCTGTCCTTCCTAAGCTTCAATTTATTATTATTCTCAGTTGCAAGACAGAGCCTGTTACAACTAATTTGGTATGAAGATATCTGCTCATTCGAAACTGAATAATTTCTTTTTGTTTAACAGAGCCCAGTCGAATGCAGCAAACTGGCCATATTGATTTTTATCCAAATGGTGGAGAAAGCCAGCCAGGGTGTCCTACTTCAATTATTGATACATTTATCAGTAAAGGCGTATTAGAAGGTAAATACACATGTAATGTACTCTTTTAAAAAATTGAAAATCATGCTTACACAATGTCTACTTTTATAAGCAATAGTAAAGTTGTCTTGTTAACCGAGCTGCCTGAAATGATGATTTATTTTGATGCATAATTTAAGGGCAGCAGTAGAAATTTACATTTTATAAAAATAACTGGGAAAGTAATCTCCCCAGAGCATGTGCTTTTGCATCTTATGGCCCATGGCGTAAAACAATCTTCCAGTTTTTGAATAAATATCGAGAAAGTATAATTGAAAAATTGGTGTAAACTAGTGATAAATGACAGTTATTGCTGTCGCCTGCCTGAGGAATATGCTTTCACACCCCAAAGCCCATGGTCGGGAAGGTGTGGTTTGGCAGCACAGGCCTTCATTCCGCGTGGGTTGTGGTGCTGATGTTTAGTTATATTTGCAATTCAAGGTTTGAAGTCAATAAGCCCATTTGAAAGCATAAATTTCTTAAAGTAAAATGCCAAAAATAAAGACTGTGGCTTCTCTCTGATCGTAACCATCATACATGTAATGAGAGGTAGGAGAAGATGGGGTGCAATGAAATATACTTATAAAATCAGTAAGGTTTGTCATAGAAAGTTCTACCACGCACATATCATACAAATACATGGTCCAGTTACTGATGTGATTTGACAATCGCATTTTCACAACTAGAGCAAAAAACAAATATTGGATTTTCACGATTGAAAGTAAGTTTCATTACGGAAAGTAATTTTGTTTTACCTCCTTCTTCTGATAGGTATAATTATTTATTTCTCAAATATTGTGATCACTGCGTTACGGTCTTCATATTTTCAAAGTCAAAATTAATAAAATAAATATTAGGGATTCGTAAAAATTTATTATGCAGGTTACCACTTGTATTCACTTCTGCCGAAAACGGGTTATCCATCCAGATCCAGAACTCTATTTGGGTCGCACAAAAATTGGTGTAGAAGATCATACTAAATTCTTAGGCATACATATATTTTCATAAAAAGCTGACTTTCAAGAAACACGTTTCTCATATCCGAAGCAAATGTGAGGCACTTCTGAATGCTTTAAAGGTACTTTCTAATACCACATGTGGGCAGACCGTGACACCATGCTACGGATATACCGTGCCGTGATACGATCTAAAATAGACTATGCCTGTTCCTCTTGCGGGTCTGCTTGCAAGTCAGTTTTTAAAAAACTGGACACAGTACATCATTCCACACTACGCATTTTCTCCGGAGCATTCATAACATCGCCTGTAAATAGTCTTTACGTCACCCGTCAGGAACCCCCTCTCAACCTCACTCGTTACAGGATTTCATTGAATACATATTTTCATATATTCTTTCATTCCTCAAATCCTTAAAGGACTCTTTTATAGGCACCCATCTGGACACACTTTATAATCATCCCCCTTCATGTACTCCTCCCTTCGGACGTAGGATTCGTGGGAATCTAATCGGTACCCCACCGGTGTGAAATCCCACCCTGGACGGAAATGCAGATTCCGTACCTACAGCCCTTTGAAGGCTTCATCAAACAGGATACTGATCCCAACATATACCAACAGTTGTTCTTAATCACTGAAAAAAATATGAACATTCTGAAGACCTCTATACTGATGGATCTAAAACCGGTAATCACGCTGGCTTTGCCTTCGTGGGTAGTAATCATTCTTGCAGCTATACTCTCCCTCAGTTTTGCTCTGTCTTTACAGCCGAAAGACTGGCCATCTATGAAAACCTTCTGTACATCTAAAAAAAAAAAAAAAAAAAAAAAGAATTTTATAATCTACTCGACTCCCTCAGTGTACTGGAAAATCTGAAATCTGGCTCCCTTACCCATAGCTATATCCCTCAGGGGGAAGACCTACTTTAGGTCTTTACAGGTGTCGCAATCCCGGGGCCCCAGCGATCTTTCGCTTTTCTTTGTTCTACCCTCCTCTCCTCTTAGCTGTATCCTTCCTTTTCCCCCTCAGTGTAGTTTCCTCTGTGGAGGTGAGGGCCCCCCTTTAGAAGCTGCGGCCGCCCTGTGCCGTCAGCTTCTATTGGCGGAAAACTACCCACGTGTTTGCCGTGCGTGGAGACCCGTGTCCCCGGAAATGGGGATCCTGGTAATTGAGGGGTCTTTTCTCCAACACATGGCTTTGGCCTCGGCTTCGGGTAAACGGGAGGTACACAGCGTTCCCCTGTGTATCAATCGGCTGGTGGTACTGATTTCGATCAACTGCTAGGGATCAAGCAATCGGACATCTACTGGGCACGTCGTTAAGGGTGGATGCTGCCTAAGGGATGTACTGTGAGCGTATAGACCCGACTAGCACTGGTGTGCAATTGCACATCCCCTCGTTGGACTCCGTGGTGGGTGGTGCGGTCGGGTCCGAATCTCAATTTTCCCCAACATGGATATGAAAAATTCTTCGTCAATCGTCAACGTTCCGCTGTCAACCGCTAATGAACACACCGATCCACAATTTGCACACATGAATGCCCGATTCTTCCTTATCCACTCTGCTGAAGGTAAACTTAATGAAACATCGCCATTTTTAATTCACAAATGTATCACTGACAATGTAGGAGAAGTCAAAAAAGTTAAAAAATTAAGATCTGGAGACCTATTAGTAGAAGTATCCAACAATAGACAAGCTTGCAAAATAATGAAAATAAAAAAACCTTGGCCCAAAACCAGTTACAGTGACACCTCATACCTCCCTAAACATCTCCCGAGGAGTCGTATCAGAACCCGACCTTCTGCACTGCTCTGAAGCTGAAATACTGGAAAACCTAAAAGATGAAAAAGTATGCGCTGTGCGTCGAATCACTATTCGGCGCAATAATCAAATAATCAATACTAAACATATTATCCTAACTTTTCAGTCTCCCATTATTCCATCTCATATTAAAGCCGGCTACCTATTATGTCCCGTCAGACCATATATACCAAATCCCATCCGTTGCTTCCAGTGCCAAAAGTTCGGCCATACCAAAACCTCCTGTCGTGGGTCACCTGCCTGTGCGCGTTGTGGTGCTTCAGGCCACGACAGTGAGTCCTGCTCTGCAGCTCCTAAGTGTGTAAATTGTAAAGAGGAACATCCTTCATACTCCAGATCTTGCCCAAAATGGGCGTTTGAAAAAGAAAGCCGGACACCAAAACCTGGTTTATCTTATGCAGCTGCAACAAAATCAACCAAAACAATAGCAACCCAAACCGAACCACCAAAATCTGTACCTGTCTCCTTTCCTTCTGCAACAGCACAAATATCTAAACAATCAACTTCTAATCAAAATAAATCCTCCACAGCTTCACAAAAAAATACATTGAAGAAAAATTCTCAAAATGTTAACTCAACCCGACCACAAATAAAAAAGTCTTCTGTCTACAGAACTAAATATAACAAACCCAAAATCAAACATGTTCCTCCACAACGCCCTACAGATGACAGTATCCTACATTTGGACCCTTCTGACTCTGAAATGTCAGACCTCCCCATGGATGATGACGACATCCCTAGCACTCCTCTCAAGCCTACGGGGACTCAGAGCAAGATGAGCATCATCCCCAACACAACATGATAATGGCTCTGCTGCTATCCTGGAATTGCCACGGTTTCCTTAATAAAAACGACGACCTCAAAATACTGATTTATGATCATAACCCCGCTTGCCTCGCCCTTCAGGAAACTTTCCTCAAAACCAATAGACCTACTAAAATCTGCAATTACACTGTCCTTCGCAAGGACAAAGAGGTCAATGATAGGGCCACCGGTGGAGTTGCCCTATTAATCAACAATAGCTATCCTCACACTATAGTCAATCTTAACACAAATCTCCAAGCAGTCGCCACTCGTATCCAATTAAAACAACTCACAACTGTCTGCAGCATATACCTCCCTCCAAGTGAAGCAATCTGCCACACATCCCTCAATAGTCTCATTCAGCAGCTTCCTCCTCCTTTCATCCTCCTCGGTGACATGAATGCTCATAGTCCCTTGTGGGGAAGCAAGGACACCAACAATAGAGGCCTTCAAATCGAACAACTTCTCACTGATTTCTCCCTTTGCTGCATGAATAATGGTGACAATACTTACTTCCACTATCCAACTAAAACTTTCCATGCAATAGACCTTGCCATCTGTTCTCCATCACTCCTTCCCACATATAATTTTTCTGTATCCAGTGATCTCCACAACAGTGATCATTTTCCAATTCTTTTGTCACCTCTGTACCAGAATCCCCAACCTATTTCAGTACCTAGATACATTCATGATAAGGCAGATTGGTTCACCTTCACTTCCCTGTCTGCCATCACCTCTGATGCTGTTGAAGGCCCCATAGACGAGGTCGTACAAAACATTACCTCAATTATCATCCAAGCTGCTGATGCCAGCATTCCAAAATCGGGCATCAAACATCGACGTAATAAAAAACCGTGGTGGAATGAAAAATGCAACCTCGCTAAAAAGAAGCAGCAGAAAGCCTGGAGCACTTTTCGGCGGTACCCCACCACCGAAAATCTCACCCTCTTTAAGAAAGCTAGAGCATATACACGTAGGATCCGGCGTCAGTGCCAAAAGGAATCCTGGGTCAAATATATCTCCAGCATAACAGCCTCTACTTCTAGTAAGGAGCTATGCACGAAAACAAAAAGAGCCATGGGCATTTATAATAATCGGTCAATTTCCTGTCTAACCATAAATAACAGCATTATATCTGATACAAAAGAAATAGCAAATAGCATTGGTGAAACCCTTGCTTCCATCTCGTGCAGTACCTCCTACTCAAATTCTTTCCTCCCGTATAAACAACAATCAGAACGACAAAAAATAAATTTCAAAACCACCTCGCACTTTTCCTACAATAGTGATCTTACCATTGATGAACTTACCCAACACTTAAGACAGTCCTCAAACACCTCTCCGGGTCCCGATGGTATTACATATGACATGCTGAAACACTTATCCCATGACTCTTTACTCAATCTTTTGAAATTCTACAATAGAATCTGGAATGAACAGACCTTTCCCACCTCCTGGAGAAATGCAATAGTTATTCCCTTCCCCAAACCAGGAAAAGATATGTCTAACCCTAATAACTACCGTCCCATAGCCCTTACTAGTTGCTTATGCAAATTAATGGAGAAAATTATCAATACCCGGCTTGTTTACATTTTAGAAACGGGGGACCATATACATCCCTTCCAGAGTGGCTTCCGGAAGGACAGATCCACCATAGATAACATCATTAATTTAGAGTCCCAAATTCGTAATGCCTTCATTAGAAAGAACCACTTAGTGTCAGTTTTCTTTGACATTGAAAAGGCATATGACCGAACGTGGAGGTACGGGATCCTTCTAGACCTTCATAATATAGGATTCCGAGGCAACCTACCCATTTTTATAAAAAACTTTCTGTCACTCCGAAATTTCCGGGTCCGGATTGATGGCATGCTATCCAATAACTTTGTTCAAGAGGAGGGTGTTCCACAGGGCTCCGTACTCAGTGTCACCCTCTTCTCAATAAAAATTAATAACATCCTGAACCAACTGCCTTCGACTGTCTACGGCAGTCTATATGTAGATGACCTGCACATCTCCTGTCAGGGAAAGGACATGCGCCTGATAGAACGCCAGCTCCAGAATGCCATCAACTGCATCTTAAAGTGGTGTGACAGAAACGGTTTTAAGATATCAGCAGAGAAAACAATCTGTACCCATTTTTGCTGGAAGCGTGGGATACACCCGGATCTGGAACTTTATCTGGGCCATACTAATATTGCTGTAAAAGATTCCGTTAAATTTTTAGGTTTACATTTTGACAAGAAACTTACATTTGCTAAACATATCTCAGACAGTCGCAATAAATGCGAGAAAAAACTTAACATTTTAAAGGTTTTAACCAATACCTCTTGGGGGGCAGACCGTGATGCTCTCTTGCGCATCTACCGTGCTGTCATCCGTTCTAAAATGGACTATGCAAGCTGCATAGTCCATTATCAGCATAGTTATTAGGATCAGCTTCTAAATCAATGCTAAAAAAACTTGACACTGTGCATCATACTGCACTACGCATATGTTCCGGTGCTTTTAGGACATCGCCTGTCCATAGCCTTTACATCACCTGTCATGAACCATCTCTCACTCTCATACGTCAGAAATTATCATTAAATACCTATTTTCGCACCCTTTCCCATCCTCTACATCCCTTAAAGCATTCTCTTACAGACACCCAACTGGACCAGTTTTATACAAATCGCCCTTCCTGCACTCCCCCCTTCGGACTTCGGATCCGTAGGAGTGTTGCCGGTACCCAATTGGAGGATGTTAATGTGTCTACTTGTTCATTTCATGAAGTCCCACCATGGACTAAATTGCAGATTTCCTACCTACAACCATTCGAAGGCTTCACAAAACCAAACACTGATCCCATAATATATCAACAGTTATTTCTAGGCCATAAAAGCAAATATCGAAACTTTGAAGAACTATATACTGACGGCTCAAAATCTCATAATCATGTAGGCTTTGCTTATGTACATCGTAATCATTCTTGCAAATACACCCTACCTTCGTTTTGCTCCGTATTTACAGCCGAATTAATAGCTATTTATGAAAGTCTTCTTTACATCTCTAGAGCAACTACCAAACAATTCATCATCTACTCTGACTCATTAAGCGTTTTGGAAAATCTGGGATCTGGCTCCCTAACCCATAGCTATATTCTGAAAGTCCTGCACATGCACAAATGCCTCATGAACCATGGATACAACATCCTCTATTGCTGGGTACCTAGCCATATTGGGATTCTCGGCAACGAAAGGGCTGATTCTTTGGCCAGGCATTCTACTGTCCCATATAATCTCCATCCACCCTATTGTGATATAAAATCTGGCATCTCTTCCTTAATAAAAGGCACCTGGATCCACATATGGGACTGTGAAACCCAAAACAAACTTCGTTCTATCCGGCCAGCCCTTACCCACTGGTCCACTCATCCATACCGCAAGCACGATGTCCTTCTGACTCGTCTTCGTATTGGACATACGCGAATTACACATAAGCACTTACTTCTGGGCGAACCTGCTCCGGAGTGCCCTCACTGTCATACTCAACTCACCATTCGTCATCTCTTAACGTCGTGCACTGCTTTTAATAGTTTTTACCAAATACTTTTTAACTGTTCTCATCCTAAACTTGACGATATTTTGGGTGAAACCCCACATCGAAAGCTATTCGCTTTTCTTAGACGTATCAATATTTTTTATTCAATGTAAAGTGTTCACTCTTGTCTGACTGGTATCTGGATGGGAGACCCATCCCGATTTCCTCACTTTTATATATACTTTTAACCCTTTTGAATTCTACATTTCACCTTTTAGTCTTTTACATTTTAGTACACTTTAGTACATTTTTGAATTTTAGCTTTTACTAGGATTTGTGTACCTTTTACCTAAATACATCATGACACGATTTTAACTCCTTGTCTGGCGCAGTATGTCCTTTCTGGACCTTGTGCCATTAAAAACCAACCAACCAACCAACCTACCCATAGCTATATCATTAATGTATTACATATGTATGAAAAACTTATAAACCGTGGGTACAGTATTCTCCTCTGCTGGATATCCAGTCATATTAGGATTGCTGGCAACCAGAAAGCAGACACACTTACCAAGTTTGCGACCCTCCCCTACAGCGGCAACCTATCCTATAATGACATTAAATCTAGCATCTCTTGCATTATAGAAAGTACCTGGATTGATAAATGGGACATTGAAACTGGGAACAAACTTCATTCTATATTCCCAGCTCTCGCACATTGGTCTTCTCAACCCTGTCGAAGACTGGATGTCATTTTGACACGTCTCCGCATTTGTCATACGAGGCTTACTCATAAGCACTTACTCCTGGGTGAACCTGCCCCGGAGTGCCCCGATTGTCATACTAACCTCACCATTTATCATGTTTTAACCTCATGCACTGCTTTTAATAATTTCTACCAAATACTTTTTGACTCTTCTCATCCCAAACTTGACGACGACTTGACTTGATCATCCCAAACTTGCGAACAAATTATGGCGCGGGGTGAAACCCCTCACCGTAATTTTTTCGCATTTCTTCGACGTATCAATATTTTTTACTCAGTGACTGTACTCTCTGACTGGTATCTGGATGGGAGCCCCCCATCCAGATGCCCTTGTTTTATTTTTATCTACTTGTTATCTTTCTACAGTTTGCTTTTATCGTTTTTAGACCTCATGGATTTTAGCTTTACATGTTTCATGCAACACCTTTTTACCTGAACACTTTAGTATATATACACATACTCTGGCGCAGTATGCCCTTTCTGGACCTTGTGCCATTAAACACGGGTTAACCAACCAACCATCAGAGAAAGTGGCTGTTTGGGTAAGTAAGAGTTGCTGCATTAGCCAAGTCAGTTTTGCTTCTTTCGAAAGAAGAGATGAGCTACTTTGTCCAAGACACAGGACGTTTCTCAGTTTTTTTGACATCGTGGAGCAAGTTGTTTAAGGGAGACTGCGTTGTAGCGGCATGCAGGAGGAATCTGCAGTAAAAATTTAAATCGTCCAAAACCCGACGGAGTTGTGAAAGGTTTTCAGGCTTTGGGAACTGTTAATTGCTGATACCTTATCGGGGAGGGGTTTAAAACCTACTGGCGTAATTAAAAAACCTGAAAATTTTACAGTTATTTTCCCCAAAGTGCATTTGTTTTGGTTAATTTTGAGTCCATTCTGTTCGCGGTGGACACAAACTTGATTTAGATAGGTTATGTGCTCAACCTCGTCACTTGAGGCAATGAGTAAATTGTCAAAGTAGGGGACACAGAAGTCGGACAATGCTTCATTGATATATCTTTGAAATGTTTGCCCCGAGTTGCATAATCCAAAGGGCGTATACACAAATTCGAGCAACTCGAAAAGAGTGGTTATCGCGGTTTTTTGTATATCGGTCGGGTGAACCGGAATTTGGTGGTACGCTTTTGCCAGGTCTGAAGTTTAGAAGATTTTTTTGCCATGCAGTAATTGTGTACAATCTTTGATATGTGGGACTGGGTAACGTTCTCAGACAGTGACGGCATTTAACCGATGATAATCTCCACCCGGTTGCCAGTCGCCATTAGATTTTTTAACCATATGAAGCGGAATTGCCCAGGGGCTTTTCGATGGCCGAATAACTCCCTGGGACATAAGGCGTTCAAATTCTTGACAGGCTGCACACAAAGTGTCCTGAGCCAATCATCGTGGTTTTGGAAAGATTGGTGATCTGGCAGTTTCGATATACTGAAAAGTCTTTACCATAGAAAGATCGCTAAAAGGTATCGCGGTCGAGAAAATTTTTGGATATTTATTGAGAATTTGCTAGTACGGACAACTGCGTAAAGTTGCCGAGATATTAGAGCCAGGCGGTTGTACGCGAGCTGTAATTGCACTCTATGAGAGGTGGGTGATGCCGTCTATTAACTTATTGTTTTTGGCATCGACAAGTAAGTTAAAATAACTTAAAAACACCAATGATGGGTGTTTTTACATCGGCAATGAAAAAGGTCCATGTGAAGCTTAAGCGCAAATTAAGATCTAAGGCGAGACGCTTTGTACCGAATGTTTTGATAATTGTACTATTGGCGGCATACAGAACTAAATCGTGAGAGGCTTCTGTGTTTATGGTGCAACTTTTTGTTAAGACAGACACGTCTGCCCTGGTATCTATGAGTGAGCTCTGTTTTGTTTTTTGTTCGGCCAGGAGGATGCGCTGGAGTTAGCGGTCGCCTCTGTAGTTTCCCGATGGCTGGAAGGAGCAGGGTTGGATGCATTTTTTAGCATTGCCATCGAAATTTAGTGAGGGAAATTTAGTCAATAGTGAGTGAAATTTAGTGACAGAAATTTAGTCAACACATTTGTTTTAAAAAATAGCAGTCTAAGTTTCACAAGTTACTTTTTCGAATGAGATTATTATTTTTGGTATTCTGCACTACATTGTAAATATTTTATCACATTTATCTTTTTTTCCCTCCCTACTTAGCTGCCAGAAATTTATTTGTCTGTGATCACTACAAAGTCATTGAGTATTTTCTTGCTACAATACCAAATCACTATGGTTGCCAGCCTGTTGGGGTAGCCTGTGACTCGTGGGAAAATTTTCAAGCAGGAAAGTGTTCGGACTGTGGAGCTGATGGTAGCCAATGTGCAATAATGGGGTTCCAGACAGATATTATGCAAAAGAAAATTAAGAGACATCCACCGAGAAAGTACTTCCTGTTCACCGGATCAAAACCTCCCTTCTGTGGTATGTTGCATAATTTATGTATTATCTGTTAAATAATACAGTAGAGTTTCGATAATTCGAGGTGGATGGGACCAGGCTTACCTCTAACTATTAAAACTCGAATTATCGAAATCATAAAATTTAATAAATCATCAGATCATTTTCTGGACGAGTTTCCAAGGCTGTAATTAGCGTAGCAATCTGCTGGCAATCTACTAAGCATGAAAGCAACAAATAATGCCTCGGAGATTTTCTCATCTAATGCAGACAATGGGTCTACTATACTTTCCATTTTCATAAGATGATCCGACATCGATCCGTATTCCGACAGTCGAAGACTACACAATTCCTTTAACAGTCCGACTTTTCTAGAGAGAGTAGTTTTATTTTGGTAATTCGATAAAGCATTCCACGTTTCTATAGCCGTCTTTAATTTTCTAATTAATCCGACCTGGTTGTCTTCTACGAGTAAACCTATTGTGGCTCGTGCTTTTCCATATTTCACATCCCCTCAGGGGAAAAACCTACTTTAGGTTTTTACGGGTGTCGCAATCCCGGGGCCCCAGCGGTCTTTCACTTATCTTTGTTCTACCCTCCTCTTCTCTTAGCTATCTCCTTCCTTTTCCCCCTCAGTGTAGTTTCCTCTGTGGAGGTGAGGGCCCCCCCTTAGAAGCTGCGGTCGCCCTGTGCCGTCAGCTTCTATTGGCGGAAAACTACCCACGTGTTTGCCGTGCGTGGAGACCCGTGTCCCCGGAAATGGGGATCCTGGTAATTGAGGGGATTTTCTCCAACACATTGCTTTGGCCTCGGCTTCGGGTAAACTGGAGGTGCACAGCGTTCCCCTGTGTATCAACCGGCTGGTGGTACTGATTTTGGTCAACTGCTAGGGATCAAGCAAACGGACATCTACTGGGCACGTCGTTAAGGGTGGACGCTGCCTAAGGGATGTATTGTGCGCGTATAGACCCGGCTAGCACTGGTGCACGCTAGTGCATCCCCTTGTTGGGCTCCGTGGTGGGTGGTGCGGTCGGGTCCGAAACTCCCAATCCCCAATATGGATACGACATTTTCTTTGTCAAACGTCAACGCTCCGAACTCTCTTACTCAGGGAGGTATTAATGCAAAATTTTTCGTTATCAAATGTCAGGAAGGAAACTTTAGTCAAACATCCCCATTTCTAATTCACAAGTCAATAATTGCTAATGTTGGAGAAGTTTCTAAAATTAAAAAAATACGATCAGGAGACATCTTAATAGAAGTAACTAATAGCAAACAGGCAACCAACATCATGAAATTAAAAACTATTGGTCAAAAATCTGTTACTGTGTCACCCCATAACACACTCAACTCATCAAGAGGCGTCATATCCGAACCTGACCTGTTAAACTGTTCTGAGGATGAAATTCTTGATAATCTAAAATCTCAAAATGTCTGTGCAGTTCGCAGAATCACCATAAAACGCAATAACAAAATTCTAGAAACAAAACATATCATTTTAACATTCCAAACTCCCAAACTTCCGTCGCACATTAAAGCTGGCTACCTTTCATGTCCTGTTAGACCATACGTACCCAATCCAACTCGTTGTTTTCAATGCCAAAAGTTCGATCACACAAAAACCTCCTGTCGTGGCTCCCCAGTATGTGCCCGTTCTAGTACATCTGGCCACGACAGTGATACATGCTCTGCGCCACCCAAATGTATTAATTGCAAACAAGATCATCCGTCTTATTCCCGTTCCTGTCCAAAATGGACCTATGAAAAAGAAATACAGTCCTTGCGCGCCACACAAGGACTATCTTACCCAGAAGCCCGTAAAATAATAGCCTCCCGCACTCCTAAACCTGGTCAGTCTTATGCTACAGTAGTAAAAACTGTCAAATCAATTGCTATCCAAACCGACCTACCGAAATCCGTACCTGTCTCTCCATCTACTTCTATTCAAAATGCAAAAAAATCACATTCTATTCAAAATATCACATTCACTTCTCCTCAAAAACGCACACCCAAGAAAATGCACCAAAGCAATCCCTCCATTCAGAATAAACCATTAATTAAAAAAAGTGCAACTTACAGGTCAAAATATAATAAAGCCAGACTTAAACGCATCCTTCCACAACGACCCATTGATGACGCAATATTAAACTTGGATCCTACGGACTCTGACATTTCAGACAATATCATGGATGACGATAATATTCCTAGTACCCCACTTACACCTACGGGGACTAAAAGCAAGCTCTCAGTCATCCCTAACATCACTTGATTATGGCCCTGCTGCTTTCTTGGAACTACCGCGGTTTTTTAAATAAAATTGATGACCTCAAAACGATAATCTATGATCATAATCCTGCTTGTTTGGCCCTTCAGGAAACATATCTCAAAACAAATAAACAAACGCGCATTCACAATTATAACATCCTGAGAAAAGACTATGAGCTCGGAGAAAGGTCTTCTGGTGGTGTTGCCCTTTTAATAAATAATCAATACCCTCATCATATACTTAATCTCAGTACAAGTATGCAGGCTGTCGCCATTAGAATCCACCTCAAATACCTTACTACAATCTACAATATTTATCTTCCACCAAATGAAACAATTCCCCAAACTCAGCTCAATAACTTGGTCCAGCAACTTCCTCCCCCTTTCATAATCCTAGGGGACATGAATGGCCATAGTCCATTGTGGGGCAGTAAAGATACTAACAATAGAGGACAACAGATTGAACAACTAATCACAGATTTTTCCTTATGCATTATGAATAATGGCGACAACACTTACTTCCACTATCCAACCAAATCCTTCCATGCCATAGATATTGCAATATGCTCTCCCTCTATTATGCCACTGTAGAACTTCTCTGTTTCTGGTGACCTACACAATAGTGATCATTTTCCGATAATTCTTTCACCCACTTACCAAATCCCTAGCTGTAACTTTTACATTCCCCGGTACATACACAGTAAAGCAGATTGGGAAACCTTCTCCAAGATGTCTGTTATATCATCTGGAGACATTGAAGGCACTATTGGCGAAGTTGGCGAATTAAATTACCAATTGGCGAATTAAATTGGCGAATTAAATTACCAATATTATAATTCAAGCTGCTGATGCAGCAATTCCAAAGTGTAGCAACTCCCAACGAAAAAACAAAAAACCGTGGTGGAACGAAACCTGCACTATAGCAAAAAAGCAGCAGAAGAAACCCTACCACCGAAAACCTCCTTGTTTTTAAGAAAGCAAAAGCCTATGCAAGAAAAATAAGGCGGCACAGTCAAAGACAATCCTGGATGCAATACGTCTCCAGCATAACAACATCAACTTCTAGTAAGGAGGTATGGATGAAAACTAAAAGAGCCATGGGAATCTATAATAACTCTTCAATATCCTGTCTGTCCATTAATAACAATATAATATCGGATACAATAGAAATAGCAAATATTATCGGTCATACTCTTGCCTCTATCTCTTGCAGTACCTCCTTCTCAAACACTTTTCTTTCATATAAACAAAGGTTTGAACAGCAAAAAATAAATTTCAAAACCTCCTCACACCTCTCTTATAATAGTGATTTTACCTTCAATGAACTCACCAAATACTTAAGAGAGTCTTCAAACACCTCTCCTGGTCCTGATGGTATAACTTATGAAATGCTGAAACACTTATCCCATGACTCTCTACTTCACCTCTTCAGCTCTCACCCTCTTAACACTTAGCCTATGACTCTTTACTAAACCTGTTAAAACTATACAATAGGATTTGGAACGAACAAACCTTTCCCTCTGCCTGGAGCAATGCAATTGTTATTCTTTTTCCGAAACCTGGAAAAGATACGTCTAACCCTAGCAACTACCGTCCCATAGCCCTTACTAGTTGTCTTTGTACATTAATGGAAAAAATGGTTAATGCTCGCCTTGTCTACATTCTAGAAACTGGGGACCATATACATCCCTTTCAGAGTGGTTTCCGCAAAGGCAGATCCACTATTGACAATATTTTAAATTTAGAGATGCAAATTCGTAATGCCTTCCTCAGGAAGAATCACTTAGTATCAGTGTTCTTTGACATCGAAAAGGCATATGACCGAACGTGGAAATATGGCATCCTTCAAGACCTCTATAATATAGGCTTTCGAGGCAATCTACCAACTTTCATAAAAAACTTTTTATCCCTCAGAAACTTCCGTGTCCGGGTAAACGGCACTCTGTCAGATAATTTCACACAAGAAGAGGGTGTTCCCCAGGGCTCCGTCCTTAGCGTCACCCTCTTCTCTATAAAAATCAATAATATTCTTAACCAATTGCCACCCACCGTCTATGGTAGCCTATATGTAGACGACCTTCAAATCTCCTGCCAGGGAAAAGATATGCGTCTCATCGAACGGCAGCTTCAAAATGCCATCAACCGCATCCTCAAATGGTGTGACACAAACGGCTTCACCATGTCTGTGGAAAAAACAGTCTGTATACATTTTTGCTGGAAACGCGGGATCCACCCCGATCCAGAACTTTATCTGGGTCATAATAACGTTGCTGTCAGGGATTCTGTTAAATTTTTAGGTCTAATTTTCGACAAAAAACTTACTTTTGCTAACCATATTTCTGACCTTCGCAGTAAATGTGAGAAAAAGCTTAATATTTTAAAGATTTTAACCAATACCTCTTGGGGGGCTGACCGTGATTCTCTCTTGCGGATTTACCGTGCAGTCATACGTTCAAAAATGGACTATGCCTGTTGCGCGTACGGGTCAGCTTGCAAATCAGTATTAAAAAAACTTGACACTGTGCATCATACTGCACTACGCATTTGCTCTGGTGCTTTTAGGACATCACCTGTACATAGTCTTTACGCCACTTGCCACGAGCCATCTCTCACCCTCATATGTCATCAGCTATCATTAAATACATACTTTCGTATTCTTTCTCATCCCTCTCATCCATTAAAGAATTCTTTTACAGATACTCATTTAGACCGACTTTATGCAAACCGTCCCATATGTACACCTCCTTTCGGGCTAAGGACTCGTAGGAGTCTTGTTGGTACCCAACTGGAGGATGTTCATGTGTCTACCTGCTCTTTTCATGACATACCACCTTGGGGTATGTTGCAGGTTTCATACCTCCAATTATTTGAAGGCCTTTCAAAACCCAATACTGACCCCATAATTTTTCAGAAGTTGTTCTTAGATCACAGGAACAAATATCAAAACTATAGAGAATTATATACAGATGGCTCTAAAACTGGAAATCATGTCGGCTTTGCTTTCGTAGGCAGAAATTACACATGCAGCTATACCCTTCCTCAATCTTGCTCAGTCTTTACAGCTGAACTACTGGCAATTTACGATAGCCTTCTGTACATCTCCAGGCAAAATGCTAAGAACTTCATAATATACTCAGACTCCCTCAGTGTACTGGAAAACTTAAAATCTGGCTCCCTACATCATAGCTATATACAGAAAGCTTTACATAAGTATGAACAACTTGTAAATGGGGGGTACAGGGTCCTCCTCTGTTGGGTACCCAGCCACATCGGCATCTGTGGAAACGAGAAAGCGGACACACTAGCCAAGAATGCAACCCTCCCGTACACCGGCAATCTATCCTACGGTGACATAAAGTCTAGCATCTCCAGCATAGTAAAAGGCATATGGGTTAGAAATTGGGACAATGAAACGGGAAACAAACTGCATTCTGTCCACCCAGCTCTCACACATAGGTCGTCTCATCCCTATCGCAGACTAGATGTCATCTTAACACGTCTTCACATTGGTCATACACGGCTCACTCATACGCACCTACTCCTGGGCGATCCTGCTCCGGAATGTCCTCACTGTTATACTCACCTCACCGTTCGTCATCTTTTAACCTCGTGCACTGCTTTTAATAATTTTTACCAAATACTTTTTAACAGTTGTCATCCCAAACTTGACGAAATTTTGGGTGAAACCCCACATCGGAATCTGTTCGCCTTTCTTAGACGGACCAATATTTTTCATTCTGTGTGAAGTGTCCAACTCTGTCTGACTGGCATCTGGATGGGAGCCCACACTCACCAGCAGTTATCACAGTCTCGTACTCTGACGCTAGAGAGATAGTTGTTGTGACAATCAATCTGTCAGCATCTTCCTGTGCCTGCAGGACTTGAACATTTTCTTTTCCCATTTCCGTATTTAAAAACTCAATAAAATGAATTTTTATATTTGACAAAAACTTCTCTCGAGGAACCTGAGCCATGGTTGTTTCATTGAAGATTATTTCAGAATATGCATGTGATTCAGCTCTGCCAATTCGCCCAGAGCTCTTTGTGCTTTTTTCTGCAGCATCAGTAGGATAGCCATTGAAAACTACAGAGACATTTGATCCATATTGAGTAATGAGGTATTGGATGTATCTGGCAGATACAGACCCAAATGAAGCATTTAGAGGCCACGCTACTTTGTGAAGCAGATAGCCACCATCAACCGTCACAAATTTCACTGCCCCTTGCTTCTCATCTATGTTAACAGGTTGACATGCTTTGTAGAAGGAAGATTTCGAAGAAGTAATAGGAGCTAATTTTAAAGATGTAAGTTATCTGATCGAAACCTGATAAAAAATATGTTTTGCTCAATAAAGTAAAATATTATTTTTTATTGTCTTTTTTGGTTGGTTTGAAACCCCATGATCTGTCACTAAATATAATAAAATTCATGCTGAAAAACCTAGGTTTTATATTTTTACTGTATGCATAAATTTCAAAATTCTACATAATCAACAACTATTGCTACTGGTACCCTGCTATCATACAGTGGAGTGTTAACAGCAGTAAAAATTGGTGTTTTTATGACACACTGAATATTCTACGGTAAAAAAAAAAACCATTACTAAAGAAGCTTATAAAAAATAAAGTATATTAATTGTGTAGCAAAGTCCAATTAAGAAGTTTCCAAGGAGATGGAAGATCAAACTTTTTTAAGCAAGTAAACTTCTGCCATGGGAAATCAGGTTTTTTTTTAAGGAAATAATTTCAGTATAGATATTCAGGAAAGAATTTTTCTCTTCTTCTTTTTTTCTTTTTTTACATTATTAAGATAGTTCATAAATAGTATAAAGTTTAGTTTAACTTAAAAAGTTGAAATTGTTTTACACATTTAAAAATTAGTTAAAGTAAAAAAATAATTAATTACAATCTCTATTAAATTTTGTATTAAGCATCATTAGAACCACTTTTAAAAAATTTTATTAGCAGTCTTTATTTGATAACAATCCATTTGTATTCAGTTTTTTCTGTAAACTTCTTCAGGCACATTTGTGAACATAAGATAAAAATGATAGCAATCATTTTCAGCCCTGACCTCTACAAACAGTAAATAATAAGCCAGAAGCAAATGGAAACACAGTCAGGAAGTAAACTTCCAAGTGACAGAAAATTGCTTAAGCTGGAAAGAATTTGAAATGAAAACTCTTAAAATGGGTTATTGTAACATTGAAAGAATTGAGAGGTGGGGGGGGGAGGGGACTAAAATGGGAATTTTAAAAATATCAGCAGAAATTTCTTAAATGGGTTTTACTGTACATCACTATGAAAAAAAGATATCTATTTTTTTATTTTTCTTATTACATTTGGCAAAGATGTAGTTTCATAAAATGTTTCTTACACAATTGGAGAAAATGCACCAACCTTATTGGTTTACAGTATTACTATTTATGCTGGGCATAATAATTTATAATAATGCTCATTAAGTACAAAATGAAATTTAAAAAGTATATCGAAGCCTTCATAGGATGGCTTTCCACTTGGATGAAACGTTCATCAGTTTTTATTTTAAAAAAAAACAAAACTGCAGTTGGCCCTAGAGCTGGTATAACTGGCCAGAAGAAGGGCTTGGCATGATTTAGCTTCAACACTAGCTAACTCTTCATTCCCCTGCAAATGAAAATCATGTAAAATGAATAACTTCAAATACTACATATATAAGTGCATATAACCACATATATATAAGGCTGGGAGGGTAAGTATATTACCTGAAATGGTATCTTGCAGAAGTTAATCACATTTATTATTCAAAATAAATTGGCATACCTTGGTTGTGATTAATGTACAATTTCAATAAATAATTTTGTTTTAGATTATTAATATATGTTAATATAACCCTTTACCACTCCATATCAAATTATCCATCTTATATCTATCGCTAACAATATCAATTACTATTACATTATTAATGTTATTATTACTAGAGTTTCAATATTGCTCCATGATTTCTCTTATTCTGTTATTTGATCCTTATTATTTCATTTCTCACTAACAACAATCTGAATTTCAATTCTTGTGTTAGTATCACTTGGGATTTAATCAGTCTTCAGACTTCAGCAGCCTGGTCTTATGGTCCACCACATTTTTCTCGTAGCAGGATGGTGCCCCACTGTTGAGATATTGACTCATTTGCTAAGCCGCTCTACTGAAATTCTACAAATCTGATGTTTTATTTTATCGGGGTAGCTACAAGATTTGAGAGAAAAAATTCCCTTATATTTTCCTGATTATATAAAAATTTCCCTGATTTGATTGATATACAGGAAAACAATTCATTTTTATTTACGTGAATAATGACTCACACAATTCAAAGAACATATTCATGTATTATAAAGATGAACAGTTTTTGTTGATTGCATGTGACTTTTTCTTTAACAGATGGTATCACACATTAAAAATGGTGATAGTAAAATGTGATGGTATAAACACATTAAATCTCACAAATAAAAGTTGTCAAAAAATGACAGAATTTAAATTTTAATTTGGGGAGTATTCATATAATATTTACAAATGAAACTGCAAGGAATTACATGGACTGAATAAAAGAGATCAAAATAGCCAAATAAATAAAATACTATACATCATATTCATAAATTAGATACAATCAATTTAAAGAAAGCCAACTTTGATTGTAAAAGAGGATCATTAATGGCATCTTTTACGATTTTCTAACTTTTAGAACTTTGGGCTAATTTATCCTTTTTAATTCCACACACAAATACTTTAAATAATGGAATCATGTTTAGAGTCACAATAGTCATGTCACAATAGTATGCAGTATATACCTCCCTCCTAGTGAAGTAATAAGCCAAACATCCCTTAATAGTCTCGTCCAACAACTCCCTCCTCCTTTCATCCTCCTTGGTGACATGAACGCTCATAGTCCTTTGTGGGGAAGCAAGCACACCAACAATAGAGGCCTTCAAATAGAGCAACTTCTCACTGACTTCTCCCTTTGCTGCATGAATAACGGCGACAATACTTACTTTCACTACCCAACGAAAACTTTCCAAGCAATAGACCTTGCCATCTGCTCTCCTCCAATCCTCCTGCTGTATAACTTCTCTGTATCTGGTGATTTACATAACAGTGACCATTTTCCGATCATTCTCTCACCTTTGTATCAGAATCCAAACCAAACTTCAAAAATACCCAGATACATTCTTGACAAAGCAGATTGGCAGGCTTTCACCTCACTGTCAACAATATCCCCAAATATCATAGAAGACACTATTGATGAGGCCGTTGAAACAATAACTACCACCATTATTAAGGCAGCAGACCATAGTATTCCGAAATCGGGCACAAGCTGTCACAGAAATAAAAAACCGTGGTGGAACGAGGCGTGCACCCTAGCAAAAAAGCAGCAGCAGAAAGCCTGGGGTACCTTCCGCCGATATCCCACAACAGAAAATCTTATTGCTTTTAAAAAAGCAAAAGCAGTCGCCCGCAGGGTGAGGCGGCAATCCCAAAAGGAATCATGGATGCAATATGTCTCCAGCATTGCTACATCAATATCTAGTAAGGAGCTATGGACCAAAACAAAAAGAGCTATGGGAATATACAACAACCATACCATACCCTGCCTCTCCATCAATAACAAAATCATCTCTGATACCACAGACATTGCAAATACCATCGCCGAAACTTTGGCTCTATCCTCTTGTAGTACCTCTTACTCAAATACCTTTTATACCCATAAACTGCAATCTGAACGGCAAAAACTAAATTTTAAAACCTCCTTGCAGCTCTCCTACAATAGTATCTTTACAATCCATGAACTCACCAATACCTCAGACAGTTACCGAACACTTCTGGTCCTGATGGTATCACGTATGAAATGCTAAAACACCTTTCTCACGATTCCCTCACAAATCTACTACAGCTTTTTAATAGAATCTGGAACGAACATACCTTTTCTTACTCCTGGAGAAACGCCACAGTCATACCCTTTCCAAAACCCGGAAAAGACACTTCCAATCCTAATAACTTCAGACCCATAGCCCTTACTAGTTGCCTCTGCAAACTGCTGGAGAAAATGATCAATGCACGCTTAGTTTACGTTTTAGAAACAGAGGGCCATATACACCCTTACCAAAGTGGTTTCCGCAGGGACAGATCAACATCTGACAACATATTATATTTGGAAACCGAAATTCGTAACGCTTTCTTATGACGGAACCACTTAATATCTATTTTCTTTGACATAGAAAAGGCATACGACAAGACCTGGAAATATGGTATCCTCCGGGATCTCCATAATCTAGGCTTCCGTGGCAACCTTCCAATCTTTATCCAGAACTTCCTTTCACTTCGAAATTTCAGAGTACAAATAAATGGCATTCAATCTAATAGTTTCGTTCAAGAAGAGGGCGTCCCTCAGGGATCAGTCTTAAGTGTTACCCTCTTTTCAATAAAAATCAATAACATTCTCAATCAACTACCTCCATCTGTACACGGAAGCCTATACGTCGATGACCTTCAAATTTCTTGTCAAGGAAAGGACATGCGTTACATTGAGCGTCAGCTCCAAAACACCATCAATCGCATCCTAAAATGGTGTACCACAAACGGGTTTAACATTTCAGCAGAAAAGACTGTCAGCACGCACTTCTGTCGTTTACGTGGGATCCATCCCGATCCTGAGCTCTATGTGGGTAGCTCAAAACTAGAAATACGTGACTCCACAAAATTTTTAGGGATATACTTCGATAAGAAACTGACATTCGCAAATCATATCTCATATATCCGCAACAAGTGTGAAAAGGACCTAAATATCCTAAAGGTATTAACCAACACTTCTTGGGGAGCGGAGCGTGACGCCCTGTTGCGGATCTACCGCACAGTAATTCGCTCCAAAATCGATTACGCCTGTGGTATATATGGATCTGCTTGCAGGTCAACAATAAAAAAACTTGACACAGTGCATCACACCGCACTACGCATTTGTTCCGGAGCTTTTAGAACATCACCCATACAAAGTCTTTTTATCACTTGTCATGAGCCTTCTCTCACCCATATCCGTCACAAGCTGTCATTAAACAATTATTTTCGCATCCTTTCTCATCCATCCCACCCATTGAAGGACTCTATTTTGGACACTCGTCTGGACCGTCTGTACGGAAATCGCCCCTCATGCACTCCTCCCTTTGGACTAAGAATGCGTAGGAGTCTTGTTGGTACCCAACTGGAGAATGTCAAAGTCTCTCCTTGTTCCCTTCATGAAATTCTGCCATGGACTACACTGCAGACGTCGTACCTCCAACCATTCAATGGCTTCACAAAACAGGAGACAGACCCAAAAATTTATCAACAGTTATTCCAGGATCACCAAAACACATATAAAAAATATAAAGAAATATACACTGATGGTTCAAAATCTGATAATTATGTTGGCTTTGCCTTTGTCGAAAATAACCATACCTGCAGCTATACTCTTCCTCCGTTCTGTTCCATATTTACAGCTGAATTACTGGCCATCCATGAAAGCCTTTTATACATTTCTAGAATGAAGACAAACAGATTTATCATCTACTCTGACTCCCTCAGTGTACTAGAAAATCTACAATCGGGCTCCACTACTCATAGCTTTATTCCCAAAGTGCTACACATGCACGAACAGCTGACAAATCGTGGGTACGACATTCTCCTCTGCTGGGTACCCAGTCATACTGGGATACCGGGTAATGATAAGGCGGACACATTAGCCAGGCATGCTACAATCCCGTATACTGGCTATCTCGCATACAAGGATATAAAGTCTGGCATTTCTAGCATAATAAAAAGCAGTTGGATCAATAAATGGGCAGGTGAAACCGAAAACAAACTGCATTCTATCCGAACTGATCTCACTCATTAGCCATCCCTTTCATATTGAAAGCAGGATGTTATATTAACTCGTCTCCGCATTGGTCACTCGAGACTCACCCACAGACACCTACTCCTGGGTGAACCTGCTCCAGAGTGTCCACATTGTCATACTCACCTTACCATTCGCCACATTTTAACCTCTTGCACAGCTTTTAATAAATTTTACCAAGCCTATTTTAAGTGTACTCATCCCAGCCTTGATATATTGGGTGAAACCCCACATTATAACCTCTTTACTTTCCTTCAACGAATTAATTTTCTTCATCTGTTGTGAAGTGTGTGCTCCTGACATATATCTGGATGGGAGCCCCCATCCAGACGACTCTTTTTATCTACATTTTACTTTTCTACAATTCACTTTTATCGTTTTTAGCTTTTATGGATTTTACCTCTACTTGTTTTATACAACACCTTTTACCTGTAAAAGCCTTGTTTTTAATATCTTACACCTTTTATTTAAATATTTTACACATTGTCTGGCGCAGCATGTCCTTTTTGGACCTTGTGCCATTAAACACCAACCAACCAACCAACCTTTACTCAATATTTGAAATTGTACAATAGAATCTGGAATGAACAATCCTCTCCTACCTCTTGGAGAAATGCAATAGTTATTCCCTTCCCTAAAACCGGAAAAGATATGTCTAACCCTATTAACTACCGTCCCATAGCCCTTACTAGTTGCTTATGTAAATTAATGGAGAAAATCATCAATACATATCTTATTTACATTTTAGAAACAGGGGACCATATACATCCCTTCCAGAGTAGCTTCCGGAAGGATCGTCCATAGATAACATCATACATTTAGAGACCCAAATTCGTAATGCCTTCTTAAGGAAGAACCACTTAGTCTCTTTATTCTTTGACATTGAAAAGGCATATGACAGAACGTGGAGGTACGGGATCCTCCTAGACCTTCATAATATAGGATTTCAATGCAACCTACCCATTTTTATAAAAAACTTGGTCACTCCGAAATTTCTGGGTCCGGATTAATGGCATGCTATCTAATAACTTTGTTCAAGAGGAGGGTGTCCCATAGGGCTCCGTATTCAGTGCACCCTCTTCTCAATAAAAATTAATAACATCCTGAACCAACTACCTTCGACTGTCTACGGTAGTCTATATGTAGACGACCTTCAAATCTCCTGCCAGGGGAAAGATATGCGTCTCGTCGAACGGCAGCTTCAAAATGCCATCAACCGCATCCTAAAATGATGTGACACAAACGGCTTCACCATGTCTGTGGAAAAAACAGTCTGTACACATTTTTGACCGAAACGTGGGATTCACCCCTACCCAGAGCTTTATCTGGTCATAATAAAATTGTTGTCAGGGATTCTGTTAATTTTAGGTTTAATTTTTGACAAAAAACTTACTTTTGCTAACCATATTTCTGACCTTTGCAGTAAATGTGAGAAAAAGCTTTGCAGTAAATGTGAGAGAAGATTTTAACCAATACCTGTTGGGGGGCAGCCCGTGATTGTCTCTTGCGGATTTACCGTGCTGTCATACGTTCAAAAATGGACTATGCCTGTTGTGCGTACAGGTCAGCTTGCAAATCAGTATAAAAAAAACTTGACACTGTGCATCATACTGCACTACGCATTTGCTCTGGTGCTTTTAGAACATCACCTGTACATAGTCTTTACGTCACCTGCCATGAGCCATCTCTCACCCCCACCCATCATAAGCTATCATTAAATACATACTTTCATATTCTTTCTCATCCCTCTCATCCATTAAAGAATTGTTTTATAGATACCCATCTCGACCGACTTTATGCAAACCGTCCCAAATGTACTCCTCCTTTCGGACTAAGGACTCATGGGTACCAACAAGACTCCTACGTTGGATGTTCGTGTGTCTACCTGCTCTTTTCATGACATACCACCTTGGGGTATGTTGCAGTTTTCATACCTCCAACCATTTGAAGGCTTTTCAAAATCCAACACTGACCCCATAATTTATCAGAAATTATTCTTAGATCACAGGAATAAATATCAAAACTATAGAGAATTATATACAGATGGATCTAAAACTGGAAATCATGTCGGCTTTGCTTTTGTAGGCAGAAATTACACATGCAGCTATACCCTTCCTCAATTTTGCTCAATCTTTGCAGCTGAATTACTGGCCATTTACGAAAGCCATCTGTACATCTCCATACATAACGCAAAGAACTTCATAATATATTCAGACTCCCTCAGTGTACTGGAAAACCTGAAATCTGGCTCCCTAAATCATAACTATATACACAAAGCTTTACATAAGTATACATCTGTTGGGTACCCAGCCACATCGGGATCTGTGGAAACGAGAAAGCGGACACACTAGCCAAGAATGCAACCCTCCTGTACACAGGCAATCTATCCTACGGTGACATAAAGTCTAGCATCTCCGGCAAAGTAAAAGGCCTATGGGTCAGTAAATGGGACAGTGAAACGTTAAACAAACTTCGTTCTATCTACCCAGCTCTCGCACATTGGTCATCTCATCCATACTGCAGACTGGATGTCATCTTGACACGCCTCCGAATTGGTCATACGCGCCTTACTCATAAGCACCTACTCCTGGGTGACCCTGCTCCGGAGTGCCCTCACTGTCATACTCACCTCACCATTCGTCATCTTTTAACCTTGTGCACTGCTTTTCATAGTTTTTACCTTCTCATCCCAAACTTGGCGATATTTTGGGTGAAACCCCACATCGGAATCTGTTTGCCTTTCTTAGACGTACTAATATCTTTCATTCAGTGTGAAATGTCCAATTTTGTCTGACTGGTATCTGGATGGGAGCCCCCATCCAAATGCCTTTTTTCACCTTTTATCTACTTTTAACACTTTTGAATTTTACTTTTCACCTTTTTAATCTTTACCTTTTAGCCTTTACTAAGTTTTTATGACACCTTTTACCTGAATACATCATGATATGGTTTTAATTCATTGTCTGGCGCAGTATGTCCTTTCTGGACCTTGTGCCATAAAAAAACAAACCAACCAACTCAATTCAGTGAATTATCATTTGCACAAATTCTGTATTACCTAGATATAAAAGGATTTGCAATGCAGAAATTTCATCTTTGAAAACCTATAACTGAAACGGCTGCCCGCGTAGCTGCTGTGGTAAAATGCATATTGCGCATGCACGACCAGAATAAGTATTGCATGTACACTGCTACGATGCATGTTTACAAAATAGCAATTGGTCCAAGCTAACAGAAAGCAAATGGCTAATCGGTGATAGTTGAAAAAAAAATCGCTTTAAAAATGGGAAAGGGAAAAAAAACTCGAAAAATTTTGTAATTCATTGTTAAAATCGAAATCAGTTGTATATTTTTCTGCAAAATTTCCCCCGATCCTAGATCGCCGGATCGGACATATTTTGCATCCCTGGTATAGTATTTTAAAAAGATAACAAAATGATAAATAGTCAAATTTTTTTATAACGTGAAAGGCAGTCAAGTTCATATGTATAATACTTTTAATGGAATAGTATAAAATTATACAGTAAAACATATCTCTTTAAAGAATGAAATTGTATCCTTAAAAATTAAAAATGTGTCTGTAGTGGATATATTTCCTAGTCTTATGTATTTTGGACTATATTCAGTAAATATTTTAGCCAACTAAAGCAATTTTTATTCAATAAAAACCTGCTTTCAGCAGAAATGCTTTAAGTGCCTTGAAATTATATTAAGGGGATATACTTGAGTTTGGCATTTACTTGCTACTAGCATTCGTTAAAGTGAAATAATTTCAGTTGTTTCATTTTTGATTGTGGACTATGTGAAAAGATTTTTTTTCCCTCTTCACAAAAAAATATGCACACAGATTATACACTGCCGCAGATAATAGGTTGGAAAATATAGTTATAATTTCAGTATTTTTAAACATTACTGAACTGATTATTTATTCATTATTTTAAAACATAACTAACTTGTAAAAGCTTATGCAGATATAAATAACGTATGCAATAGTTATTAAAAACTGAAATATAGTAATATATCTATACAACAAAAATATAATAACAGTAAAAAGAAAAAGGATAATTTCTATTGTGAAATATTTCAAATCACAAAATCTAACTGCGTATTTATATAAATAAAAAGAAGGTACTATATTAACAAAAAAAAAAAAATAGTGATTTGTGAAAAGATGTGAAACAAGAAATTGGCAAAATAAGAAACGAAAAATAAACTCCTAAGAAAAATAATTTTCAACAAAATCTAAAACTTAAGAATATATTTTAAAGGAAACAATAGTATATTAAGGTTTTTTTTTTTCAAAATAATGTAAGCTGTTTTTAATGAAACATGTTCTGATACAGCACTTAATACGTATTTTTATTTACTGTTCACAAGATTAAACAACAGCTATTTTGCCATCTTCTAGCTCACATTATAGGAAAAAAAATATGAAAAAAGATTCATAAAATAAATAATTATGGTTAAGTAAATTATGGTTTTCTAACAATATTTAGTGTAAAAATTTTAATAGCTTCCAGAATAGGATATTTACAGAACAAAAAAACATTTTAAGAATTTTTTTTCTTTCAACACTGATTCATAAGACTTGTATGTAAAATATAAGCACTCAAGACATTTTTTAAAAGGGAAGTCTTTTCAATAAACATTTGCATAATAATCACCATATACATTTAAAAATGCAAAGATCCACCTCGCATCAGCAGAAAGATACTAGCCCTCTCACAGTAAAATTTGAAGTTTTCTTAACCAAATACAAATATTTTTGTGAGAAATTCTGCCCTTTTCACCTGCTGTGTGTAATTAGAAGAACGTGAGATGTAATATAAACCTGTATTTCATTACTGAGTTAAATGTGAATATATTTTGTGTTTTTTATTTTTTAGTACAGCAGTATCATGTATCTGTGAAACTTGGAAACAAAGCTCCAACCCGAAAAACTATTGGCGATATTTCAGTGCTTTTAAAAGGCAGATTTGGATCTATAAATGTGGAGGTTAACAAAAGGTAAACTTAATCTTAAAATAATAATAATGTACATGAAAATAAAGCTTCATATAATACAGGGTTCATAAGTCATATGGCCAAATTTAATTTATGATTGAAATTTATACTCTAGGTAGTCAATTTGTCTTCCCTTAGCATAATGTATTTTGCTGATAGAGAATCGACTGTGTATATCAATAAGTAAATAACTACCGTATTAGCCCGAATGTAATAGGATAGTGTTTGACCGATCATTTCCCATTAAAAGCATGACTCCCTCTAAATTAGAGGCCTAAATATAGGGTTTTTCTTATCTTGATAAAAAGTTTCGGGATTGCGTTATAGTCGGGCTAATATGGTAACATATTTTGCCATACTAGACTACTGCAAATAAATATGATACTTTAAATTTAGGAAAACAATTAATTATACATATGTATACAACACCTCACCAGTTTTTTTTTTCATTAATTTGAGCAATCTCAATTATTAGCCGTGCTGTCAGTCCTCCATTTTGTAACACTTTTTTTTTCAGCTTAATTTTCAGTCTTCTCTTCTAGCTGCTAGTTTGCATAGGCTTCCTGTGCTACCTCCGCCTGCGCACTTCTTATTTGATGCTAGCTCCTTTCTTCTTGCATTCTCTATGGCACATATGGGTAACCACTGGCCCGTCACGGCTTTTGATCCGGCCCGCACACAAAACATATCAAAATCCTGTATAAAACCCATCTAAACCATTCAAAATCCCATATAAATCCCAATTATACGACCCACGACTTAACTAACATCCTAAAAGGCTCACAACTTTTCAAAGGTTGCCCATACCAGCTCTTGGTGTTCTTCCTGCATTTTTGTTCTTGCTGCTTCTTCATTTTGTAAAACAACAAAATAAAGTTGTGGAAACAAAATGCTGCTAACTTCTATTTCAACAAAAGTAACATTGAAAAGCTTTTACGCTTAAGTATGCAAAGTGGTTTAATATTTCCAAAAAATTGTCTTCATTATAAAGTTATTCAGCATATTATACAAGCATATTGGTGTCCAAGTATGTCTGTGAGCTGCATAGTCAGTAATATCATCTATACTTTCTTCAAAACCATCAAATCTGCAATTAGAATAAATAAAAATGGATATTTTCATTAAGTGAAAGATTTTCATGATCACTAAATATTTATACACATTTGTACAATTGTCAAACTATGGTAAATTAAAAGTACATACTTTTCAGTTTTTTTTTTCTCCAGAACTGGCGCATAGATGTGAAACATTTTTCTTGTAGTTCTGATACAGAAGCGTTTTTTTTTTTTTTTTTTAAACTAGAAAGAAACTCATCGCGTTCACTAGAACCGTGTTCATCACTGATGTCAAGATCTGACACTTCAGCATCCATTATTTCTTCTAAAATTGTTTCAGCATCTATCTGGATGCAAATAACATCAATTTCCAAATATTTCTGTTGAAATAAAATAATTTTGTTTTTAATTTCAATAAAAAGTAGAAACTGTGTGAATGATTTTTAAATTTCTAGTAAACTAATACAGAAAAGGGGGGGCAAATTGCATGCAAGGATTTTTATTTCAATAAAAACAGCCTAAATCAAACGCTGCACAGTATCTTCCTAACTACATACTAAAAATAACAAATTATTCATTTCAAAGGGTATTAAGTATATTAGGCAAGTTGGAGTGTGTAGGCTGATTACGTATAGGTTGGAGTGTAATCAGCCTATACACTCCAACTTGCCTAATATACTTGAAAGGTTGATATATTCACTTTCTAAAAATGTATTTAAAAAAAAAAAAAAAGGGTATTAAGTACCTGCGTTTAAAAATGTATGTTGAAAAGAAAAAAAAATGCAAAAAATAAAGCCATTTCATGTTCGATTTTCATTCTGCCGGAAGCTAAGAAATTAAAATTTATATGAAATTAAACTAAAAATATACTAACTATAATGTTAAATGAAATTATATTAGAACATAATGAATTTGTAAATGTACTATTTATTTATGTTACAGTTTTAGTTTTGAACATTTTATATTACATTTACAAAATATCGTATTGATTTCTGACACGCATTTTTAACCAAAATTACAGATTGAACAAATAAAATTAAAGTTTAATATTATCACTTGGAGGTTCAATAATAAATACCAAACAAACATAAACATATCAAAATTTGCATAAGATATGAAAACAGGATTAATTTTTCAGATTTACCGTCGACAGTCCTTCGTTGTTCGCAGTCATTTTGAAATGCTGAATTTTTTAATTTTTTTTTCTATTTCTCTATTCGAGTGTGCAGATGGTAGCACTTGACTGTCCAAAATAATGGACAACAGGTTCTTGTTCTTGGGGCTAAACTTGGAGGAGAGAGTTCTTCCAAGTAAAGTACATTAAACTTGAATGTACTACAAGTTACTAAAATTCATTCGATTTAAATACTTGTTTTAATTTTTAATTAAGGTATTTTTTATTTTAAAAAAATAATATTTCACATTATTATTATTATTTTCAAACTGATTTAAACTTTTTGCTTTTAGTTTTAAAAAATTATTTAAATCAGATGAATTTTAATAACTTCTTGTGATATTCAAATTGACAAATACCAGTATATCAGTTTATATTGATTATTGAAAATGCTTTTTCTAAATACCGTGTATATTTGCTGTTTTATTACTTTCAATAGTTACTTTAAAATAGGAAAACTTCAGTGAGCTTTTCAATACATAATGGTATATCCAATTTAAAGTTTTGTTTCTTTAAATAAAAATCATTTTTAAAAGATACTTTTAAAAAGCCACTTGACATATTTCTAAATTCTTTAGGGAAAATATTAAAAGCGATTAATATTAAAGAGGCTTAATTTACATTCATGTGTTTCATATGTAAATATTTCATATGTAGTAAATTAAATTTATAATTTAACATTTTTATGATTTTATTTTTCATCAGCTAAAGCAAAATTGAAGATCTGGTAATAAAATTTACATTTCAGTATATTTTATTGTTATTCATTTTTATTTGATTATTATAAAATAAACTAGTATTCATTAACTAAAATTATGTTCCATTAAAATGAGCATTGAAAAATATTCATTGAATGTAATACAAGTTGCTAAAAGATAATATATAATCTAATTTAATGAATAATTGATATGGATAATCACTCTAATAACTAACATACGCAGACGCAGCTATTGGCGCAAACTGATAGGATCGGCAAAAATGCAAACTGAAGACATGTTGGAAAATAAAAATCTCCAATTAAATGGACATTAGGTCTCAAGTGGTTAAACACTCGTTATAGTCCATATATAAATTTAAAAAATAAATCTGATTCATAAATTTGTGTTTAAAACTAATTAACTGTTTCTATATCTCTGCAAAAATTTCTGAACAATATGCCAGTTTGGATACGCTTTTCTAAAAAGCGACTGAGAGTTTATCGCCTTAAAATTTAGTATGGTATCTGAAAACATACTGAGAATAATAAGAAGCGATTTGCATTTT
>JAWZYV010015221.1:0-59914 GCA_038373885.1 Cheiracanthium punctorium
TTTAATAATTAACGGCACGGGCGCCCTCTGACGACACACGGCGTAAGTATCTCCCGCGGGGTGCTTCCGTTGATATTTGTTTACGTTTCAGCTACTAGCAGACGACGCATGCGCCAAAAATTAATGAGTACGACTCCCAGCGCCACCTTTTGGGCAAATTTCATTTAGTTCTTTCGCAATGCTTGGATGATTGTCCTGAACCCTCTTAGTCCGTGTGCTAAGCGTTCGGAACACAGACCGGTTTGTCTGATTGTCACGTGACAAACTGCAGAAGGTGTTGGCGGAGGAAAATCGACTTCACGCTCACTCCATTGGTATATTTGGTCTATGGACATACCATCGAGGATTAATCACCAAAAAAAAAAAAAAAAAAAAATTCACCTTGAGGTAGAGATAACTGCACGAAATTCGCTCAGCTCAACATAGCATGCGAAATATGCCATGCGGACCTAATAATATGTAACCTTCACTAAATTTTAAGTGCTAAACGTGTTAAAAACCCACAAAACTTCTGATACAAATGAATCAAAATATTATTTGTTGCACAACTTTATGCAAATATGTTAATTAGAAAAATTTTTTTATTAAATCAATTGATATTTACAATGGTTAGAAAAATCGCTTTTCATAATTGGGCAAATTTTCACATAAATTTAAAAAATGGTCATAAATTTCCAAAAATATTTAAACTTCGAAAAAGAAAAGGCAGTGGAAAAGAAAACTGGTGCTGTTAAAGTAAAGAAAAAATATTATGGTACTGGAGCATTAGATGTAATGAAACCGAAATGCAAATTTTCACATAAAAAAAGGTATAATTTTCACTATCAAGCACATTAATGAGACCTCAATCAGCAAAAAAAATTCAGGACAAAAGCCAAGCCTAAGGTTAACTGTTTTAACTAATTCTTGTAATTAAAAAACTTTGTAAAAAACACACATAAGAAGTAAAAGGAAAGAGGATACGCGTTTCGTTCAAAAATTGTTTTGAACTTCTTCAGTCCAAGCCCTTCGACGTAAAGAACACGGGGAACTGAAAACAGTTCCCTGTGTTCTTTACGTCGAAGGGCTTGGACTGAAGAAGTTCAAAACAATTTTTGAACGAAACGCGTATCCTCTTTCCTTTTACTTCTTATGTGTGTTTTTTACAAAGTTTTTTAATTACTTTATCGTTTAACACCAGTATTTTGAGTGTTTTTTCAACTAGTTCTTGTGTTAATAAGAAAGAAACAAGGGTTTGAAAGGAAACGTAATTGGGAACTTCCTTAAATGATAACACACATAAAAAGGTATGTAGAATAAAAGAAAAAGGTATTATTTATTGCTGTCTATAATATTTAATGTAAAAGGGAAGGGGTACTGAATTTCCTCTGTGGACTAATTAACAAAAGCCTACGCCACTTTATTATTTTACATCATCTAATAAACATTTAACTAACTAAATAAATTTTCTAAGATAAACATAAAATAAATATTTAAAGATATTTATTCGATGGTGCTTTTTTAAGTATTTAATTGATAATTTATTCAATTATTCATTACAATTTTCCCGTGCACTTTATTACTTCGTAATATTTCATTTTGTGATGAAGTTCAAAATGTTGATCATAGATGACAGCACCACACAATCTCACTTGAAATTATGTTATAGTATAAGTATAGTATAATAGTTAATAGTATAGTATAATATAATAGTTAATAGTATATAGTATAGTATAAGAGTTAAAAAGTATAGTATTTCTGTGGTTGCACGATACAGTTATCGGACATCAGAAAGTTATCATCGGACATCAGAAAGTCATCAGTGCATAAAAAACTGTAAATAGGTAAACAAATAAATGAAACTTCGACAGTACAAGTATTTGAAGAGTAATTTTTCTCAACATAAAAATTTTCAAATTAACAACAAATTTTGTTCTGTTCAAATTATTTTAATTCTATAATAACAAATTCTTTTCAAACTATTTTAAAATAACATTTATTAATTTAAAATTAAATGCTTGTAACTTTGCACATTACTGGGCATTTAAACTTTATAATTCAAAAATAAAAATTAAATCTTAACACCTTCAGAATCTTATTATTTATCTGGCGCTTGCTCAGGGCCGGACTGGAGCGTTGAAACGGCCCGGGCGATTCGACCAGACCGGTCCTCAACGTCAATTGCACATCTAGGATATTAGTTTAGTGGAGCAGGGATGTACAGCTGCGGAAAAAAAAAGTCCCACTTGTACTTTTTTCGGCCGTCGTTCGTCGTACAGCAAAGTTACAGATACCAATCGTTTACGATTGACGTACACTTTAATTTGTTATGCATAAAAATTGCATAAGAGGCCATCTACATATTAAAATTCGCACCAACTTTTTTTTTTTCTCAATAGCAACCCCTAGATTTCACTTCATATTTCAAAAATTTAGCTCATTTTAAACCCGGACACAAATTTTCAATAAATTGGACAGAAAATGAGTGAGTTATGAGCACCCAAAATCCCCCTCCCCCTATGTTAAAATATTTATTCATACTTCAATTCATATCTCATATAATATTGTTAGTAAGAAGCTGATTTTTATTCGTACTATTAGAACTAAACGACCCAAACATAATTTAATGTTATTATGATTTTTAATAAATTATTAATAAGATTATGAATTATTAAATTAATATTCAAAAAAATTATGAATAGCGATCTAGCCAAATTTCGATGGAAATAGATGCAGAAATTAATATTACATGGCTGTGCAAAATTTCAAATTTTTACGTTCAGTAGTTTAATTTATATTAAATAAAATGTGTTATTTTCATGAGTTAAGGGACCATATATAAATTTATTAAGTGAAAACTTTTTGAAAATTGCATAAAATAAACGTAAATTAGATTTATTTTGTGCTAAAACACAGTAAAAGATACCAGTATTAAAAATATCAAATTTTGAAGCAAATAAATTAGAGGTTTTTACAGTTTGATAGGGCTTCTATAAAGCGTGTATTGTTGCGTCCGCTACCATATTCCCCCAAATAAAATATTTTCCAGCTATAGAATTAGATGCAGTAGATGTATGTCTTCTAATACAACGTCCTATTTCTGAAAAACTAACATCTTCAACTTTCCAGGTATGAATGTGACCTTTTTTAATATCGGAAAGATTAGGTCTTTGGACTTCCCCATACTTTATCAAGCATTCAAAATAACGTTTCTCTGTCTAAATTTTCATCTGACAATAAATTAAAATACCGCCAAAAGTCTTTTATAAGAGTATTGCATATTGCAGTTGATAATATTACATGAAGAAAGTGAAATAACAAACACAGTGATAATATTCGGTCGTCAAAAAGTAATTGCGTTTTTTGCATGAAATTCAAACAAATAAATTTTCTATCAGGAAATCATTCTTCAAGTTCGACCATAGCTCAGTAATATTCAAGCTTGTAGTCAGAAGAGCAGAGTGCAGCCTCTAACTCCTGCCAGCATTTCACCTGTCTAAGAGAACAATCAACGGAAATACTCAATAACAATTTCAAAATTACAAAGATTTTCAAAATCGTGAGCAGTCATTTTGCATTTTCCCCTTAAATCATGCGTACGAACAAAGGAAGTTATGAACTCACGGGTCATTTGGACCACAGACTGAATATTCTATTCTACCCCTGATATTCTCAGTACAAAAAACTATATGAGAGATGGAAACAATATTTTCCTTGAAAATAATATTAATTTCTTTTAACTGTCGCGAGCGAAATTAATGAAAGGCGAAAAGTTCGGAACCTACAAAAAGCGTTTTTCAATTTGCAGAAAGTCCCCTAAAAACGTGCAAAAATTAATTCGCAATATCTCCGGAAATTATCGTAGAAAATTGGTGAAAATTTATATTTAGGGTAATTTGTAGGTTTTCTTTCGTTTAATAAAGTCAAAATATGGGGTTGCCATTGAGAAAAACGAAGTTTTTCTCAATGGCAACCCCAAGAGCAACCCCAACGCAAAGTTTTAATGATACCGTTTGAAAACAATTATGCGAAATATCGAAATTTAACTCCCTCAACCTACCGGGGTATCCTTTACGGCAGTCAAACAGTGACGTCATAAATAAAAAAATGCGTGAAATTTGTGAACTCTGCAAATCTAACGCCCTGTCACAATTAAAGTGGGAATAAGTTAGCTCCTCGAGATTACACAGTTTGATGTTTTTCAGGAGACAGGACTATGGAGGATATAAAAGATATCGATATATTAGATACATGGATAGTTAAAACGGCACCCCTTGGATATTTTCTCCCCACAGTAAGATGAAATGATTTGCGGCGCTAAATACGCCCATCTTATAAAACTATGTATAAATTAAATATATATGGAGAGTTTCCTTAATGGCAACCATTATGTGAAATGATTATTATTTATGCTAATGCGTAAATTGCAAAGAATCGCCACAGAATCAAAAGATCCCATTGAGGCCAAATAATCTAAGCTGTTTCTTTAAAGGGAGCCTTGAAGAGGGAGAAGCGAATATAGATAGTATTAATGTACGTAATAGGTAGTATTATTAGATTTGTAAGGATACTATGAATAAATCACAATATACCACGTTATTAAATATTTCATGAAATTAAAAGTGTTTATCCTTTTTCAAAGGTTGTCTTACAACCAACTAAACGAAAAGTAATTGTAATTTGCGTTAATATATCCCGCAGTAATTTCAACTGAAGAGATTACTTGAACTTTTTAAAAATGAAATTCTGTTTTGTCACATGCAGATATGATTTTAGTAGTAAAATATTCGCTTCTTCCCGTATGAAGAAAGGGTGCGCAGCTATTTTAAAAACATCTCTTGAAAATAGCATAAATGAATTCAGAAGACATCAAAACGTGTCAAGACACCAAAATCTCGAAGTCGAATTTTTTCATGATTACAATACTTTCTTTATATGGTACATGTTCGGAAAGAGATAAATGGTGCTCCATTTCATGTAGTGTCTTAGGTATTTAATGCTACAACTTGAGCCTAAAAAACAGTATGATGTAGAAATAAGACCAGGTGCGTAGCCAGGAAATTTTTTCGGGGAGGGGATATGAGCCTGGAAATTTTTTCGAGGGGTATATGAACTTACATATGCATAAATAGACGGAATTTCGGGGGAGGGGGATATATCCCGATATCCCCCCCTCTGGCTACGCCCCTGAATAAGACATTTTGAAAGCCAGGAGTTCTCTGCAAACCATTAAGCTTTCCACTTTTTTGATAGTGAATGACACTGACGTAGTTTTTTGAGTCATTATACTGCAATGATCAGGTTAGTACTCATGACACAAACGTTACATTAAGAGTCAAATAATTGTGCTCTTTTTTTTTTTTTAATTCCACATCACGAATAATTTCGAATTACACATGTAAGGAAAATTTTCGTTTCCTACCGTGCGAAGAACGGGCACGCAGCTAGTATGTAAATAAATTATTCTTATTACTTGTGACATGTTCCTTGCACATGCGAAATATTAATAATATTATAACTTATTAGTAATAACGCAGACTTCCTTCAAGAGGAGATTGGGGAAGGGGAATAGGTATATATATATTTATGTAAAAAATGAAATATGTATATATGGACCTTATGCTGAAAATCATTCGGCAAGGGGCATTGAGCCCCCAACCCCCTAACTCCCCGTTGCGTGCGCCATTGAATCTCATTCTTCCAGACTCATTACAAGGAACGAGTGCGGAACTTCTGCAGTAGCATTTTGTTTATAAATGTGTGACAATTATGACCACTTTATTAATGAATCAGCCATCAACATTTTGTAAAACGAATAAATTCAGTAAATTCAAATTGTATAATTTTTCATTGTAGGGGAAAAAAAAAATCTTGAATTTAAATTGTGAAAGCCTATTGTGTTTTCATTATTTGTGCGTTCCTAGACATCCAGGGCGTAGCCAAGAGAAATGAAATACGCCCTCAGACCCTGTAGCGATACATTTAGATCAGCTGTTCAATTTGGAAAAAAAAAAAAAAGAAGGAGAAGAAATCTTGCAATTAACGTTAATCCTCTCTCTCTCCTATTAAGTAAACATGAATCTCTTTATTATTTCAATAGTGTAGATTCGAGAATAGGAATGGGACGTTCCGTGTCTTTAAGTCAGTTCAGTGACAGGTGTGTTTTCTCAAAAAGTCAAGTAGTTAGAAATAACGAAGTTGTGTAAAAAAACAAACAAACAAAAAAAAAAAACATTCTGTTAAAAATGTGTTTGTAAAGTGAAGGCGTTGGTTTTTCCAATGCAGGAGCCCAAAGTGTATGAAACGTTATTAATACTGTGTTTGACTCAAGGGCGGATTAAAGGGGGGGCGGAGGGGGCGACCGCCCCCCGAGAAATAAGAAATCAATGTAAAAGATCCTATTTTACTTCCATAAAATTGATGTATATGTCAATCTTCTAACTAACCGCCCCCACCGACAAACCAACCCCCCCCCCCTTCGACAAACTTCCAATAATCCGCCACTGCGACTTTGAAAATGTATCACTACAAACAATGGATACCAAGAGTAGAAAGTTTACATATGTGCTTTGTTGTACACGTTCAAGGTAAGCGGAGATGTAAGTTCCACTATAGTTACTTTTTGCTATATGTCGCCGCTTACTATGTGAAAAATATTATGAAACAACCGATCCTGACATTTCTTTATTCTTATATTTATTATTTACAGACCCTTTTTTGACGACAGCTGGCTGTGCCGCACAGCCAGCTGTCGTCAAAAAAGGATCTCTAGATCTGTGGCACGCGATGCACGTTTTGATCGTCCTCCATCTTGCTGGTAGTTAAGTCGAGCGATGGCAACGGCTGCCCTTTTTTCAGCATGGGGCAATCTATCCAGCTGTTCTCGCATTCTTCCATTTTTCAGCAGATGTCAGTGCTGTTAAAATTAATAGTGACCACTTTTTAACGGGAAATGACGTGCTAAAAAGTAAAGGATTCTCTTGGAGCTATGTCACCCGCAACAATTTTTATAGAAATCCAATCTATTCTTCGTGACTGGCCACAGTCAAAACGTCAAGAGTTTGGTGTTTCCAGAGCGGGAACACTGCGCGTTAAAGGGTTAAAGTGATGGACGGGCAACATTCAAGCCCCATCCGGGAATCGATCGCGCACCCAAGGTGTGATAGGCAGTTTCGTCCTTTCTGTAACAATGTAGTTCAAAGCAAGCCATTCCAGCAAACCATTGTTAGTTGGCACATATGCAGGGGCTGACACAACAATGGAAACTTCATATAGATGCTTTAATCATATCATACTGGCCCCCGGTGGCCATGTCACGAAAACACCGGCTCCAGTTCCCCCCTCACGAGTGACCGGGTTCGATTCCTGGCAAGTACGACCGGGGGATCGGACTCCGGCCGCAGCAGTCCAGGGCTTACTCCAGGGCTACGAGTTTCCTGCTGCTACAACTCGGAGGGGCGTGGACGGAGAGTGCGCCCTCTGCCAAACGCTGCTCCGTCCGGTGCGGACCGCATCGGGAGAGTCCGGATCCGGTCAGGTTGCAGGCGGCTGGGGTCGGAGGAGTACCGGAAGTGAAGGGTTCTCTCGGGGCGGCCCGCGCCAGACCGGGGGAGACAGGGTGGAGTGATACTGGAGTGGACAGGAGGTCCGAAGATGGACGAGGTGTGTCTGCCGAAGCCAACAGAACAAGCGATCCCGGATTCAATTGGAATTGCGCCTCGGAACGTTACTGGATGGCTGGTGATGGTGAATGAACATGGCTGTAGTGTGACGTCGTTGAAGCGAAGATGTTAATAAAAAAAAATGTTAATAAAAAATGTGTTATGTGTATGTATGTTAATAATAAAATAAATGAAAAATAAACATTTTTATTTCGGTGATGTTTCAAAAACTTCCATTTTTTTCTATCAACCTATTCACGTTCATATTGTGATAATTCCTTAACCCTTTAACGCGCAGTGTTCCCGCTCTGGGAACACCAGACTCTGACGTTTTGACTGTTGCCAGTCACGAAGAATAGATTGGATTTCTATAAAAATAGTTGCGGGTGACATAGCTCCAGGAGAATCCTTTACTTTTTAGCACGTCCTTTCCCGTAAAAAAAAATGGTCACGATTATTTTTAACAGCACTGAAATCTGCTGAAAAATGGAAGAATGCGAGAACAACCGGATAGATTGCCCAATGCTGAAAAAAGGGCAACCGTTGCCATCGCTCGACTTAACGATCAGCAAGATGGCGGACGACCGAAACGTTCATCGCGTGCCACAGATCTAGAGACCCTTTTTGAAGCCGCTGGCTGTGCCGTACAGCCCGCTGCGTCAAAAAAAGGGTCTCTAGATCTTTGGCACGCTAGATTAAAGAGCTGAAAAAGCGTAATAACATCTACACCGTTTATACGATCCGCTGGAAATTTTTCATAATAATTTATAAAAATATAAAAAAAATAATCTTTGCTACTTTAGAAATCTGAAAATCCACCGTTCCTTCTTTTCTAAGCGATTTTTTTGCTCTTTGCAACTCTCCTTTATTTCCGAGACTCAAAAAGTGAATCATTTGAGTGACAAAATGAGCTGTTGCAATCGATCGGACGTCCTATTCATCACGGTCATCAGGTTTTGAAAGGAAACTGTGATTCCAATTTCTTTAAAATAGTTTTTGCAGATTACTTAGTTTAATTTTTTTTTCACAAATGAATCGTCTGCATGGATATAAGTATGGCTGTGTACACAAAACGAAATCTTTCGAATGCCAAAAATTTCCGCGCGTTTTCAGAAGAGCGTGAAATTCCATTTGAGTATGTAATAAAAATTGGATATGAACTTATTTAATTTAGGTAGATTAAGATGAACTAAAGTGATTGTAGATATATTTTTCTCGAAAATTTTTTCTAGGGCCCGTTGTAATTGCCTCCACAACGGGCTTTGACTTCTAGTATAATAGAACCTGCCATTAACAATAGAACATGTCTTTCCTTCTAATATCTTTTACCTTGTAATAGCCTTAATATTACCAGTTCAAACAGCCACTACTTGAGGAAAAAGTTATACTTACGGTACTGACAAGCGTTCCCTCTATAATCATTAGAGCACGCACAAAAATTGACTGACTGACAGGTGCCGCCATTTTCACACGGAGGATTGCATATAGCTGAAAGAAGGGAAAACTAAATAACTCAGTAATTCTGGTAAATGTTGCACTACGAAATACGTTTAAGCAACGTAGATTCGGTGTTTGAAATCAATTAGTGAAAAGAAATTTCAAGCTACGTTAATTACGTTATTCTGGGGCAAAGAAGTTTTCCTAAGCATTAAATCTAACGAAAAATTATTCCTAGTGCATTCCTAGTAATATTTGCCAATTCCTCGTCAAATATAGAAGGCATCACAATGCTAGATTAAGATTTGGGAACGGCCTCACCATGGCACAGTGGTTATATCACTGGAAATGGTAGACGGGCGATGTGTGAAGGTCCCGGGTTTGGGTCCCATCGCGCGCCCGTCGGCCTAACCGTTCGGAGTTTTCCGTGGTTTTCTCCGAAACTCAGCGTAGATACGGGTTGGATATGAACGGTTAGGACCCCTTAGAAAGACCCCCACGGAGGGCACAACACCCTTCGGCCTAAAGCCCATGCGTAGCTAATCGGCCGTAATCCCACAAATAAGATTTGGGAACTTATTTTTTACGCCAAGCTTGACGAAAGTTAATCAAAACTGGCCAACCTGGCGACTTTTAATGTAATACTGCTAGTGCATTATTACATTAAAAGCTGCCGTTATCAATCTAATCTAGATTTGGGGTTGGTGCAAAATGCTGTAAAATGCAGGTGTCTAGCCCCCATTAAGGGGACAGCCTACTTTTAAAATGCCCCAAAAATTGATTTTGAGATTTTTATCTCATTAAATAGTTTACTTTATTCTAAAAAGATCGATACCAACCATTTTTCTGTATGACAATTATTTATTGAGATAAAAAAGAAAATGTAAACGCAAGTTGGGCAATATTCTGTAGAAGCTGCAACTAATGTTGACACTAAAAGCATAAAAGAGGCAGAAAAGAAATGTACAGAAATTAATTTATAAACTCGAAGAGCCAGAAAAATGCTCAACAGTTCTCAGTTTGAGGCAATAAAAGAAAACGAAGGCAATGTGCATGAAAGCGGAAAATTTTAAATCGAAAAGTTCATAAAGTGAAATAAAATCAAATTTTTATGTTGCATAGTAAAAAAATATATACATGGATATAATTATTAAAATAACTTCAAATAATGTACTTTACCAATATTCGTGCCTTTATATCCTAAAAATATATCTTTTGTTAAGGTATGTACATATTTTTTCATATTTACAATTGTCGAGCTTTTCTTTAGATTGATGTTTCTTAAGCCATATTAAAACATATTTTGGGTTAATCATTTTAAATACTCAGTAAAATTATTTTTAAATAGTAAATGTTTCAATAGAAAATGTTTTTAATTTTTTAAAATTAAATTTATGTTCCAAAACTACAATTTGAACTTTAATTTGCGTTTTCTCAAAACACTGTTTTTCAAGTTTGCGCGCATGATATTTTAAAAACTATTTAAGATATCAACTTGAAATTTTTCTCAGGCATTTATTTTAATATAATGAACAAAATGAACTAAAATGAAATGGTTGTGTTTCATAGAAAAAAAGTTATGATTGTAAAACTATCAAAATTTTTATGATAATTTAAACTTTCAGATTAAATATTTTTTTAAAATTTAAATTATGAAAATAATCAAACCATTTTAGTTTAGATTGTTAATTATAATGTTTTGTTTAATTTAGAAAAAAATTATGAATATCAAAGGAATTCTAATTGAGATATCTTGCGCGCAGTGGGAAAGTACCCTTGAATTGTTTTTACAATATTGTGTGGTAAAATAATATTTTTTAAATTATCACCTTCATAATAAACTACAATAATATTTTTAATCAATAGAGTAATGTCATAGTAGTTAACTGAAAAAAATTGTGTTTCTTCATGCATTCATTATTATTTTTTTTAAATTATGAAAGTTGAACTAAAATTTCTACATTTTCCCATTCTTAAAAGTAGGCTGTCCCCTTAATCCACGGAAAACAGACAGAAAAACGGACAAAATACATACAAATTACTAAGTAAATTTTCTAACGGATTAATAACCTCCTTTGTTTTGATATCTGTAAAAAAAAAAAAAAAAAAAAAAAAACCTCTCCAAAATTTGTCCAACTCAAATAACTGTATACGTACGTTCGCAAGGAGGAAAATCAGCTGCCGGAAACCAAACTCCATCCGCATACATGCAGAAAAACGTTTTCTCTTTCATCCCATCGATGAATTCATAATCGTAATCGCAAGTTCTTACACATTTTCTGAAATAGAATGCGTACAGTTAGCCAAGTGATGACATCTTTCAGCTTGAGAAAAGAGCAAGGAAAACAACGCATGGTGGATTGTAATACACTTTCCTATGCGATTTTATTTGCGTGGTGATACTGAGAAAGAAAGGTAAATCATGCCAACGCATCGATTATAAAACATTTTTTAATAGGATTATCCTTTTTTTTAAGCTTAAATTGGTGATATTGTGAGCTCATTAAAGCCCAAGTGGTGTTACTTCATTTTTTTTTTTTTTTTTTTTTGTTCTTGTTGTTTTGTTTTATTGGGTTAGGGTCAGAAATGTTCCAAAAAGATCAATCTGTTAAGAGCACAAATGGTGTAAGTTGAAACTCTCTTAGGAAGCCTGCAGTTAGCAGCGCTAGCTGCTCTGTAATACAGAATTTACTATGATAGCCTAATAAAACCTTAAAAATCTCAAAAGTAGAAAAAAATGTGAGTTAACCATAAAGAAGTTCCTTGTATCGATAAGTGACGAGATTTCGGGCATAACTACAAAAAAGCTGTATCATTGTTGATATAATTTTGAGAGTCCTGTAAAAGAATTTAAAATTTTATTCCCATCTTTTAAATGAAGAGTAAGATGTCATAAAGTCTGTATATTTATCGTATTGTACTTGAAATGGGGGAATGTAGCTAAACTGCTGTAGATTTATAAAGGGCTGTTAAAATTTATGAAAATAACAGTGAATTAATTTTTAAATTTCGAATTAATTTTTAATGGGACTCTATATTCAATGGATTATAGCATTGCCAATCACACGCAGATATTTACTTGCGCCGAATTCATTTTTCGCACCTGTTTGTACATTAAAAAAATCTGGAGTGACTCCACTCGACTTTCCGAACACTTACAATTAAGATCATTACCAAGCATTTAAATAAATTTTAATCGATGAATAATTCAAACATATATACCAAATTGAAGTTCAATCGAAAACGCCGTTTAAACGCTAGCGCACTTTCATGAATTTCTCCCCATAGGCCATAATGTAAAAGAAATCTTTGTCGTATCCCTGAAGAAAAACTATAAGTCTTATACACATCAAAATCAATACCGGTCTTGCGATGATGGTTTATAACATAATACCCAATTTAAGCTCTATCAAATGTACCGTTTAAACGCTAGCGCACTTTCAAGAATTTCCTCCCATAGGCCATAAAGTAAAAGAAAACTTTGTCGTAGCCCTGTAGAAAAACTTAAGTCCTATACACACCAAAATCAATACAGGTCTTGCGACGGTTGTTTGTAACATTTGAGCTCAATTCGATTGAGCCAAATTTGAGCTCAATCGAATGCCCCGTTCAGGAGCTATCGTGTTTACTCACATACACACACATACATACATACATACATCTCGTAAAAATAGCATAAATGAATTCAGATGACCTCAAAACGTGCCAATACACCAAAATCTCGAAGTTTTTCATGATTACAATACTTTTCGTCCATGGTACATGTTCGGAAAATAAAAAGAGCTTGTTTGTCCCTCAAAATTGAACTTTTTTTAACATAGAAAGGCTATTTTCTGGCGGTGATCACACTGGGTTCACAGGTAGTAGGTCACAGTAGGTATAGACAGGTTTTAATAAATATGACTGCGAGAAAGCAGACTATTTATCTTACATTTCAGTCCTAGAAACAGTACAGGATACTTTTCCGGGTCTTGGAGGAGCAATGGTCCCGCAAAGATTCGGATCTGTGAAAGAACGTATAAAAGAACTGCATATTTAAAAGCACAAACGGCGTTACAAAGTTACAGAATCACCGTCTCACATTTATAAAATGGGAAAACAGGAGGGAAATTATACCTATTATTTGTCGCTTGCGAACTTTCTTTTTCCTTAAGTTCCTTAAATTCTTCAAGCGGCATGTCTTGAACCAGCCGATTTCGCTGCGGATCGGATTGTCGAACACGCAGGAGCAGTTGTCGCCCGATTTGGACTCGCACCTAGTTTGAAAACAGGGATGAGACTTGGCGAGAAAGCAATGGGACTAAAATCATACGCGAGCAAAGTAATTTGTGTTCGTAATATACAAGGTGGTGGTTGTAATTGAACTTCTCATATAAGTAGATTTTAATAGCTGAAGCGAGTGAACGGATTACATCCAAGTTTGGTATATAAGCCATGCATGTGATGTGCTCAAGAAATTTCGAAAAAATAGTTCAAAAAATGTCCACTAAGCGGCGCTTTTCAAGTAAAAACAGCAAATTTAACAATAGAAACGACTAATTGGAACTGTACAAACAATTTTAAATATAAGTCAATAGTTTTAGCGCATTTATTAACTAATTTGGGTCATTTTCTGAGCTGATTTCATCATGTAAAGTACCCCCTAGTGGACAATTTTTGAACTAGACATACAAAAATTTCCTTGATCGCATCTCATGCAGAGTGTATATGCCAAATTTGGTGGCAATCAGCCCATCCGTTTTAGCTGCAGAGAGCAGTTTACAGGGGAAGTTAAATTATAATCACCCTGCATGCTCAAAAAATGTTTTAGGTCATAATATAAAACATCAGAACGGGCGACACGATAAAAATATTACACAGTTAATTAATAATTCAGTTATTTTTTATACAGTAAGTATAAATAGGAAAGGAAATTGAATATTAAATTAGTATTAAATCATTAGCATTAAAAGCTTAGTTACCAAACCTTAAAGCATCATCAAGAGCATCGGAAAATAAAAATGAACGTTAAAATTTATTTACCACCTGTGCATCAGAGATGTAACAGTCATTCAACAGAAGTGTGAGAATAATAATAATAGTATATTTAATAGCCTTTTCATGCACCCATGCTCCATGATCTTGCAACCGTAGAGGGAGTGGGAAATTTTATAGTTACAGTAATACAATGATGGATTAATTTTTTATTATTGTTATTTGAAACTTTCCTTAATTGTTGCCCAAAATGACAAAAAGCTGAAAAATATCTAAAAATCCACCCGTTCTCTCATTTTTAAGGAATTTCTTGCTATTTTCAGTTCCATTTTATTTCCGAGACTAAAAAAAGTTTATCATTTGCGTAACAAAATTAGGAGTATCGAGTGACAATTACGTTTATTGACGTCACGATTATCTAGCTTTGAAGGAAAAATTGTGATTCATTCATTTAAAATAGTTTTCTATATTACGCAGTTCTTTTTTTCAAAAATAAAATGAAATTCGTCTGCCATGAAGCTGTGATATAAGAGGGTTTTCGTATGCCACGAAGCTTTGATATAAGAGGGTCTGTTTACACAAAACGAAAGCTTTCAAATGCGAAAAGTTTCCCGGTGTTTCCAGAAGAGTATGTAATTCGATTTGGGTATATAATAAAAATTGAATATGAAATTATTTATTTTAGGTGGACGAAGATGAACTATATTGAGTGTAGACATTTTTTTTTCTCGAATGTTTTTTCTAGCGCTCGTTGTAACTACCTTCACAACGGGCTTTGACTTCTAGTTGCATTATAATATCTAAATTTAATAGCGAGTTGCAAGCGCTGGAATAGTGAACAAAATGCAAAACTGAACACTCGCCAAAATATTTGATCGGCAATTCTGCGAACACCGTCTTAGCTACAATAGACAAAATTTACTAAAAAGTGTTCGATCCGAACAGTTTTAAAACAAGCTAACAATGAACTACATAGGTTGTTTAGTTCAGAAGAAATTAAAATAAATATTTACCATAATCAGTGAATTTCATGTTTTTGTTTTATTTTTTTTATTAAGCTCCTCCCATTCTCCACGATCTTAAAATTCACTTTTGAATATAATGATGACTAATTTAAACTTTGTAGAACAATGATTACTAATTTAAATGATGACTCATTTAAACTTTGTAAAATTACACAAGTTACTTGTCAGTCTAGACACGTGTTTCGATCGAAAAAAATTTGATCTTCACCATTCACCGTTTGTGAATGGACAGGGACTGGACACAGTTCCCAATTTTTTATGTCCATAAACTATTGTCACTTTGTTTAATTTCGAATGTTTATTGCTGATATTATAGACCAAATTATATTAGTGTGAGCATGGGTGCTAATAGAAAAAAAAATTTTTTTTTTTTGGGGGGGGGACTTAAAAAATTTCTAGGGGGGAGGGGCAAATTTCACACTTGTAACAATTTCAGTTCCAATTTCGTTTTGTGATACACGTTTCTTTACATCATAACATTATATACTAAATCTTCAGGGGCAGGAGGGGGGGGGAGCAAGTGCCCTACCTTGGCCCTTTTATGGACGCCCATGACTGTGAGCATTAATTTTCCGTATGAGGGCGGAACATTTCCCGCCCACAGCTCTATAAATAGTACGAGAAAAATGTGCTTACTCCTGAGCGGCAAGCAATGTTTCAACATACTTCCTGTTGTGGTTTTCACTATACTTACACATAGAGTAATTCAGACTTTTCTTGAACTGTGCAATTAACTTTTTCCAGGCGTGTGACACATATTTCTTCAGCCAGTGATGTGAGCATATAAGTTTCAAAGGCAGCTAAAATAAAACCAATTAAAGTAAGCATATTTAGAAAAGGATGACTGCAGTAATAATTGCAGTTTTGAAATAACTGAGAAACAGAAATGTAAACAAAAGCAATAGTATACCCAGAAATTAGATCACTGAGAAATTTAATTCAGAAATTAAAATACCCCTCTAGGCAGCGTTTTGTAGTTGCAGTAGGTGATCAGATTTCCATCCGATTCAGAATATGGACTAGGGACGAGGGCATTCAAGAAAGTTTTTTTTTTTTTTTTTTAAATACTTTAAATTATATCCACTAGGTGGTGCTTTGTATGAAAAACGGCACATTTAACAATGGAAATGATTAATACGAAATGTGAAAACAACTTTAATACATACGCAATAGTCTTTTAATTCATTAACTACATTGGGTCATTTTTTTGAGCTGAATTCAAAGATTTTCCGTTGCAAAGCGTCAGCTAGTGGACATTGTTTGAACTAAACTTAAAAGAACTACCTTGCTGGTGCGCATCTTGTGTGCAGTCCACAAGCCAAAACATCACTTTCAAAAACCACGCCCCCTCATCCCCCGAAAGCATTGGTTATCGTCATTGGAAAACATGTTAATTTATATATTTGAAATTGTACAATAAAAAACAAGTTAATACGTGTAAACAACCTTCCATAAACGTAAAATGGATAAACAAATTGGTTAATAACTCTTAAATTATTTTTATTAGAAATTTCCGGAACTCGTTTTTCAACGCATCCCTATGCGTTCTTCAATCTTTTTGGGGGATAAGAGGGCGTGGCACAGGCTTCACTTTCCTAGCACTGCGTAGTGCAACATTGGCAACTCCATTAGTTAAACCTCCTTGCTAGATAAAGATAGCTTGATAACTGAAAATTTGATTCCATTACTAAGCCTATAATTCCTTTAATCCAGGCTCAATTTTTTCTTAATTTTTCTTAACGTAATCTTTTATCCTACCTTAGTTTGAAAATTTTTTTAATTCACATTTCCCACTTATCTCTAACACCTAAAGATTTAAACCATTTTACCACCTTTTTGGGGACACCCTGTACATATATCTTTTTCAAAAGCAACTATATTTTCTCCTGTAAAGTAAATCTAAAATTCGCTCATCAAAAGTAAACGAATATGTATCACACATTCTGTTTGAAACATTAAATAAGGCTGTAACACATTGAAAAATACGTTTTAACCCTTTAACGCGCAGTGTTCCCGCTCTGGGAACATCAAACTCTGACGTTTAGACTGTTGCCAGTGACGAAGTATAGATTTCATTTCTATAAAAATAGTTGCGGGTGACATAGCTCCACGAGAATCCTTTACAATTTAGCACGTCATTTCCCGTGAAAAAAATTGTCACGATTATTTTTAATAGCACTGACATCTGCTGAAAAATGGAAGAATGCGAGAACAGCTGGATAGATTGCCCAATGCTGAAAAAAGGGCAGCCGTCTCCATCGCTCGACTTAACTACCAGCAAGATGGCGGACGATCGAAACGTTCATCGCGGGCCACAGATCTAGAGACCCTTTTTTGACGACAGCTGGCTGTGCGCGCGCACAGCCAGCTGCCCTTTTTTCCAGCATTGGGAAAGGGTTGCGCCTCAAAGGGTTAAAATAATTTAATTCTACTCCCCTCTTCTTGAAGTTCACGCGAAAGGGCGTCGATGTCTTGTTTAGATTTCAGATAACCCCCGGCACACAGCATTTAGAAGTGGAATGATGTTTAAGTGTATCTCTCATGACTGTCTACAATAAAGTGCGCGATTAAAGTTATAATGGTCTCTGATTAATTACGCGCGAGTCTGCTATTTCTACTTCCTTGTACGTAGTATAAGGAAGTAATGTGATCGCGAAAAATTTCGGGAGCAAGCTTTCGACGAAAAAACAGATTCTGACTACCTCTAAATATTTATTTTTTTTTTTTCTAATGGGGAGGCACTGGACACAAGCCTTTGCCATAACTACCCGAAGGTGGGGCCATTTTATTATGGGGTCACCCAGTGGGCGGCCACGTTACCCCCTATGAAGGGACGGACACATAGACAACCACGCCCAGTCGGGGATCGAACCCCGGCCGCCGGGAGTTGAACCCGAAACCGGAGTACGGTGCTTTACCCCCCATACAACTCGGTCGGCACTATCTTTAAATATCATTTTAAGAATTTTTGGCGATGCATTTTATCGTACGATAGCATTCACGTTCATACAAATGCGTGTGCAACCCATTTTGACCGACAGAGAGTCCATTTTGACCAGTTTTTCCATGCCGTCTGTACGTACGTACGTATGTAACTCTCATATCTCAAAAACTATTGGTCGTAGAATGTTGAAACTTTGTATTTAGAATATGTTGTAGCATTTAGTACATTAATAAAGTGAATTAGTACATGAATAAATTGCAGAGGTCGTACGTAAAAGGCGGAATTTTCCGCAAAAAGGCTCGATTATTATCACTTTGGCAACAGAAATCCACATTTTTGTTAGGTAGGGATGGTTACATCCCTGACTCTCTTACAAGTAATTAAATTTTCATAAAATATTCATAACTTTTAATTTAGTCATGTAATATTCTCTCCGGACTGAAGAAAATTTTTGCTTATGCGTATGCGACAAAACTATCAATGTCCTAGCTTGAGTTGGCGGAAGTGAGTTTGGGGGGACCCTCAATGGAGTCTTTACCTTTACTTAAAAAAAGGAATGGAAGCCCTACCGAGGGCACTGTTTATAAAACACTTTCCCACACTGATTTGAGTATATACTATTGCATACCTGCCAACTCTACTGGATTTTTCAGGAGACTACTGGATTTTGATGGTTTCTCCTGGTCTCCTGTTTTCTTAAATTCTGGTTTTTAACATTTAACTTAATACTCCTGGTTTTCTTCAAATTTTGAAGATACGTTTGTCAATAATAAAGATTTGTGCTTATATTGATTACTTATGTGTGAAGGATTCTTCAAAATGTCAGAATTAGATGGCAAATCGTTTAATTGTATCATTTTTTGAGAGAGCTCAAAGTCCCAACATTTTACTACTTTTTTTTTTTTGTCTATAAAGAAGATATTTTTTAAAATTTCGAACATTTAAGAAAAAAACTTGTGGACGTAAAGAAACGTTGAAGTTTTATTCATTTTGTGTTAAAAAAATTCTTCTATTTCTCTGAGCTCTTTTACAAATTCAATTTTTAGTATCACGACCTTATGTGTGATTGAAATTTCAAACATACGTTGTTATAAAAAGCAAACTTTTCATTTTAAAAACCATAACTGTGTCGTGTCATGTCAAATTATATTTTTTAAAAATTATATATAGAATAGATGGCGAAATTAAATGTGTGAAAAAATTTCGAAGAGTGTTTTGACTTAGTGTGTGACTTAGATAAGTATTTAGGACTTTAAGATTATGATGCCACATAAATCTACTGGATTTTCTTAGTTAGATGTTGGCAGGACTGCTATTTCACGACGAACAGTTAACTGTTCGCTCCCGACATTGCTAAAGACGCGACAGCAGATATTCCTCCCTTCTGTGCCCAGTCCATCGTTGCTCCCCGGCGTGAGTCTTAAAATGTTTCTGTTCTGGCGACAGCCTTGCACAAGCGCATGACTAGGCCATGCCAGGGCATTCAAAGACCCATGCCGAGAAGCAACGATTTATACAGGAGGGAGCAATTTCTGTCATTGCGTCTTAGCAACGACGGTAGTGAACAGGTTAAAGCTTACAAGAAACTAAAATATTGTTTTAAGTACTGCTCTTAAAGCCTGATCTATGAGTATTATTTTGTTAGTCCCTGTATTATTTTGTTAGGTCAATTCTACGTCCACCCATGCCGATGGACAGAATGCTCTCATAAACCTCAATAATAAATACCAATTTTGTTTTGCTTGAAATGATGAACGCTTCTAAAATGCATTCTAAACATTCTCTGCCCATAGGCTGCAATGCACAAGAATTATTTTGTGTGCTCCTGTAAAAGAACTATAAATGGTATCTACATCCTTTTCAATAGGGTACATGGTATGGTAATTTTCATTATTATATAAAAGTTCGATCGATGCACATTTGCGGCAGTTATAGCACGGGCAGGCAGACAGACGAAAGCATAAACATTTCAAGTTCTTTGAAAAGTGTTAAAAAATAGAGACTTAAAAAGAATGTGAGACTTTAAGGGAGGGGGAAAAAACTGGAATAAGGAAAGAAATTCTAGCTCGAAAAGTTATTTTTTACTTTGATTTAAGATAAAATGGAAAATTAAGCATATTGATTTTGAAGCTCCTAAGGTCGCGACCCCCAGTATTTGCTCTGCCATGTCTTCCTGATCTATACTCTTGTATTTTATCTCTTATTATAACTTACCCATCATTTTTCTAAAATTAAATTAAATTACAAAAAATTGGGGTTGTTTCTATTTGAATAATATGAAAGTAAATCATAATAAAAAGTAGGACAAATATAATTTAGATATATAGTTACCAGATCGGCGATGATCTTTTTCTTGGAGAATGGATTTGACGGAGCTCCAATAGTTTGTATGGAAATTCTCTTTCCATTATGACAGTTATTTTGCTTCTTCTTTTAGTCATTATTAAAACAACTACATATCACATTTTGTGCACTGCACTTTTTGTCGTTTTCTTTTGTTTACAACTTGTTTCGTGTTTTTGTTTACAACTGGTTTCAGTCTTCAGTCTTAAATGAACACTGCAGCAAACTTTTACTTCATTTTGTTAAATGCTAGAGATTTTTTTATTTATTCATTTTTACCAAATTGATGTATTAATTATATCTTAAAAGCTAAAGATGGTGTTCTTCTAATCAAGGTATGCTAAGATTTAGATTCCAAGGTATGCTAAGGCTCCTCCAAGTATATGTTCGACTCTGGCTCGGTTACTGTCCAGCTAACCGAGTTAACAGGAATAGGGGACACATTATGTTCTACTGTACAAGCGAATTTCTTTTTCCTATGCCTTTCAAAGAAGCAAAGGAAATACATCTATTTCCCAGAAAAGACCGAGCTGGACAAAAGGGTGGCGACAGCCTCAGGCAGTTACGGCCTCCTTGCACTACTTATACTTCATAGAGAGTGGTAATTCATAGCTTGTCTCAGGGCAATATATGAGACTGGAACATTTTCGTTCTCAGTATTTCTCCCATAGACATGTGCACAGAAGTCTCTTAATTAGATTACTATGGATATGCGAGATGACTATTTGCTTTGGGGAAAATGCCGAGACAAGTGTCATGGGACGTATGTGGTGTCAATTGCAGAGAGCTGATTCTCCGACTTCCCCTTTTGTGTATCTAGCCACCCAGTGCCGAGTGCTCTTTATTCATTCCCTCTTCTTTCTTTTGACTGATGAGAATATGCAAGGAATTTCTCACTCGGTTTTGCATGTACTGGAAGTAGGACGTCAAAGGGACAAAAGTTAGGAAAAGTGCCGATTAAAAACTCTTGTGAATACTAGAATGAGGAGTTTATGGAAGTCCAGAATAGCAATTTTGCCGACTGCATTTTAAGCGGATGGGTGTCTCACCCCCCCCACCCCCCGTGGGATCGGCCCTGGGTTGCCATGATCACACACACATATTATTTTAACAAAGCTTTAAATAGTCAGCTATTCTTTTTTTCACGTTTGCAACAAAAATATTTATGCTTTTTCCTAAAGTAGATGCAACACATCCCTATATTTGTCAGGACAATTTTTTTCCAGATTTTTCCACTAGTGGCAAAAACGTGCCAAACTTGCATGTTTTTTTCTTTGTTTGTTAATTTTTTAATTCTAATGGCCTGGACAGCGACCTGCTACAGGCTTGACCACTACGAGGGCCACAGATGATGGACAAGGGAGTGCCTATTGAACAGATCAACGTTTCCCCTATGAGTGGTCTCCTAAATTTGAACCAGTCCCAGACCTACACGTGAAATCAGCATCCCTATAGGTATTGCTTTTGGATGAAGGAGTCACGAATAGATTTTACGAGCGCCAGATCCCATTAGCTTACATGGTCCCATAAGCCCGGACGAGAGAGGTTTTCACCCTCCCAAGCAGTGGCCAATTCGGTGTTGCTTCTTTTTCCGCGTTCTTACGGTAACGGAGCTAAGCGAACAGGCCACCGCCGGACAAAAACTTGCATGCACTTTTAATTCCTATTATTTGAAGAGTAAATCATGCAATACTTTATTGTTATTTGCAATGTCAAGTAAAATGTCGTCTTTTACAATTGATGCCATTCATTCATTCGTTTTACTAATATGACGAATGCTACATTATGCTTCAACTAAAGTTTAATTAAGGCACACAACTCCCCCCCCCCCCCTTCCTCGAAAAAAAAATGTGAATTTAAAAGTTACCGTCTATTATTTTATTTTTCTCACTGCATTATGGGCGTGCTATTGCTTTTTTAAGCACATTTTCTTATTCTGATAATTATTTCAAAGACAATTTTTCAGTCTATACGGTCTAATCTGGTATGAACTAGGTGTATATAAAGGTCTATAAATAGTAACGTTTAAAGTTTCAATTCCCTGTTGAAGAGAGATGCGGATCGTCTAGTCGGCTCAGCGATCATCGGCAACGAGCTCGAGCTTTCATTACATGTTGTTCTAATGTGTATTTTGTGCTTCTAATGTGTTCAACAAAGTTCATTACAATTTTAATAACTATAAAGATAGTTTAGATATGGGAACCGTTATAGGGCTATCACACTGAGAAAAATCCGACCAACTTTCCTTGCAAATCAAGTTTCCGGCCGATTTTCTCCGCCGTTACCTTGACGACCGCGAACTCCAACTTTCTCCTTTCCGAAGGAAAAAATCCGAGTCGGACGAAATTTCGGCCAATCAGAGTACTTCTTCCTGCTACGTCATAAGCAATTTCGAGCAATGGTGACTATGTTCGAAGCTTGGCAGCTTGGCTCGATGTCAGGATCACGTGTAAATAAAATCAGCGATGTGATGACTATTTAGCGTCGGAGAGAGTTTGTTTACTTTTGCAACCCTTAAAGATAACCACACCTTCAAGTCCGTCGGAAAAGTTGGTCCAGTGCGAAATTGCTCGGATTTTCCCTTTAGTGTGATAAGGCCATTATTCAGCATACAATATAGCTTGCACATATTGCGTAGCTACCTTGCGAATTGCTGTCGTGTCTAGGCCATCTAGAGCACCGGCCCATGCTGTCTGCATGACTACCAGCCTATGGGGCGATCGCCTGACCGCCCGATGGTACAGTCGGGCCCTGATCTTGCTTATCTCTTCCTGCTGATCTCTGGGGGTAATGAAAAGAAAATGTTATCTTTTTCCAAGTTCATTAGGACTTGAAATCAATAAATGCGAAGTAAGTTGTTGTTTTGTTGAGGCAAAACCCACTAGGGCTGTCTGCAAAAGGGAAGAACGCCTTGCGCAGGGGATCTTTCTAACACATATCCCATAGCATAAGGGGAAAACCTCACACGATAGCATTTGCGGCCAGAGTTTATTTTGGTTTTCATCTTTACATCTGCTCTGCATATGGATGCCATTTATGATTTGTGAAAGGTTCTGGAATAACATTTCGCAGAAGCGAGGTTTTTTTTTTTAAATATTTTTGAAACATACTTTTTAACCCTTTGTGGCGCAACCCTTTCCCAATGCTGAAAAAGAGGGCAGCCGTTGCCATCACTCGACTTAACTACCAGCAAGATGGCGGACGATCGAAACGTTCATCGCGTGCCCAGATCTAGAGACCCCGATAAACGTTTCAATCGTCCGCCATCTTGCTGGTAGTTAATTCGAGCGATGGCAACGGCTGCCCTTTTTTCAGCATTGGGCAATCTATCCAGCTGTTCTCGCATGCTTCCATTTTTCAGCAGATGTCAGTGTTGTAAAAATAATCGTGACAATATTTTTACTGGAAATGACGTGCTAAGACGTTAAGGATTCTCGTGGAGCTATGTCGTCCGCAACTATTTTTATAGAAATCCAATCTATTCTTCGTGACTGACAACAGTCAAAACGTCAGAGTTTGATGTTTCCAGAGCGGGAACACTGCCTGTTAAAGGGTTAAAAATGAAGACTGTTTCAATGTATCCAAATGCACTAAGATTTGGCGATAACTAAATCCCATTTCCTATGCCAAGAGTATTTGTAATGCGTATACTCACAGTAAATTTCACTTGTATATAGTTTACACTCCATATTCCCCAAATGTAGCGATAAGGCACAAGTCTAGCCTCCTAGCGCATTTCCGTGCAACAAGTCACATGGTTCATTCCAACGTGTTTTGAATGTCGATGCGCTTTCTAGTACAGTGTGTGTCAAAATTCGCTCCCGGGTTTGGAAGGCTTAATAAAAAATTAAACTACCGATACAGAAACAAAGTTGACTTTATCAGGTAAAGAAATGTTACAAGTTTTGTTTCATAAATGTTCAATATGAGAACCTTTCTTGATGCGGCAGATATCAAGCCTAAAGTCAAATTCTTCCCACACCACACTCGCTTTAACATAGTCGCAAATGCGGTTGTGATCCTTTGGGGTAAATCTTGTAAATCACGTGGCATAGGAGCCACGAACAATCTTTTATGTAACCCCATTTAAAAAAAAATCGTATGGAGTTAGGTCTGGAGAGCGAGGTGGCCACGGAAGAAGTCCATTGTCGTCGTCAGAACCTCGCTAAATATAACGGCAGGGAAGCTCGTTATTAGTGAAACAAAACTTGTAACGTTTATTTGTCCAGTAAATTCAACTTCGTTGCTGTATTGATAATATATATATATATATATATATATATATATATATATATTATATATTATTATAAGCCTTCCAAAAACCCGGGAGGGAATTATGAGACGCCCTATATATTTCTACTCTCTATTCTTTCTGCAAGCACAATGTTGGGCTACAGAGAGCCAATTAAAGGCAGATCTCGGGAAAACAACAATGAAAGAGCAATAGAGTTTATTTTACTAATTCATTCAAACAGGATAAATTTTCTTTCAAGTCACAGGGTTCTTGGAACCCATTTTTAACCCTTTAAGGCGCAGTGTTCCCGCTCTGGGAACACCAAACTCTGACGTTTTCACTGTTGCCAGTCACGAAGAATAGATTTGATTTCTATAAAAATAGTTGCGGGTGACATAGCTCCACGAGAATCCTTAACTTCTTAGCACGTCATTTCCCGTAAAAAAATGGTCACGATTATTTTTAACAGCACTGACTGATGAAAAATGGAAGAATGCGAGAACAGCTGGATAGATGGCCCAATGCTGAAAAAAGGGCAGCCGTTGCCATCGCTCGACTTAACTACCAGCAATATGGCGGACGATCGAAACGTTCATCGCTTGCCACGGATCTAGGGACCCTTTTTTTGACGCAGCTGGCTGTGCGCGAGCACAGCCAGCTATTAACTATGCAGCTATGCAGCTATTAACTAACCAGCTATGTATAGTTAATAACTACCTCTAAGAAAACAGTACTTCATATGTTTTCTTACTACGGAACAGATAGGATAGCTTGCCACCCATGGCGACTTTTCATTATTTGATGATTTACACATGCTCGCAACCTATAATTACTGCTCATTTAAGGCTCCCGGAAAACCGTTATCCATATTTTCATATACATAATGCTTTGCAGATTGGCGTATTTAGCACCACGAATTATATCATCTCGCCGCGCTGGCAAGTATCCATAGTGTACTATAACTGCTGTAATGGCATAAATAACGCCACCAAATATTTCTACTGGTAGCAAATACTCCAGCTGGACCGAACCGGCTTTAAAATATTCTGCATTTTAATTATTTTTCATTTTCAAGATATTGGGTTCGAACATTTTTGAACTCGCGGTTTAGATTCACCCTGCTTGGAAAGATACCATTTTGACAGGTCGTACCTAATGCCAAGATGGCGCTTTTAAAATCTGTTACAATTAGTTATTCTGTTTTGGAAAACCGAATAATCTCTAATTCTAAACTCCTTTTGTCTAAGCGAACTTACTATTTGAAAATTGTCAACTTTGTGTAACACACTTTGAGTTACTTATTTCATGTACTTTTTAATTTGGCGTAAAATGGATATAATTCTATTTCATGTTTGGCAATTTCACGTGATTCTACATACTTGGAATTTCTTTGCTGCAAAGGAATGGATGATTTTATGGCAAATCTGGCAACCGTTTTGCTTTATTTTTTCAATTTTTTATTAATATCTTCTAAAATAATTCGATTTTTGAAATTTAAGTCACTTTATCAGGTTCCTCGGAATTTTCTGCAACCGTGAACATGTTTCTCGAAATTCAAATCTCCACGGTTTAGGAGAAGTTAGCCCAGCAAGCTCTTGACAGCGGCGGTTACTTTTTTTATAGAATAGAGCGATATTTAAGAAAACTTTACAAATATTTATTTATTTTATGAAGTAACTTTAATAAAAATCTCCTTTAGTGTTTAAAACATGTATTTTTAATGATTCCCTACTTACTAGAAAACGCACATACAGTTACAATAATCCTAAATGTTGGCTTCTCCTAGGAATTTAACTTTTTTTTTCCTTTTGTGCTAAAAAATGTCTAAAACCTTAAATTGAATACATATATTGTACATTAGAGATGGCCAATGATTCGATGAGTCGAATCAGTGATTCGAATCTTGGTACTGAGTGGCTCAGTCTTTACACTCACTCTCTACTGATTCGAATCTCAAGCCCTCAAGGGAAATACATTCCAAGTGCGAAGGGAAGAAAAACTTATTTTCCCTTTGCCGTTCCCAGAGATTTTCCCTTACTCTTTCAACTCTTTTCGACTCTTTACGACTCTTTTCGGCTCTTTTCGACTCTTTACGACTCTGAGTCGATAGATGATTTGAAACAGTAAATGAGTGGGTGTGGGTGAGTTGGTCACTGAGTTGGTGCAGCAACGAATCTTTACTGATTCAGTGTTTCGCTCTGTTTCGGTGATTGTATACTATCGTTGAGATTCGTTAGTTTTTCAAATCTTCTATCGACTCAGAGTCGAAAGGAGTCGAAAAGAGTTGAAAGGATGTTTCATTTAATTGGAGGGGTTTTTTCGAATCTTCTATCGACTCAGAGTCGAAAGGAGTCGAAAAGAGTTGAAAGGATGTTTCATTTAATTGAAGTTTTTTTTTTCGAATCTTTGGTGTTTCATTTCTTGGTTGGTGGTCGGATTTAAGGTTTTATCTGTCTGTGGGTGTGGAGTGGGTCGAACATCGTTTGCTTTTGGCGGGGGGCATAGGCGTTACTTCCTAAGGGCAAGAGGGGTCAATCTCCCCCCCGAAAAAAAAATTAAGAAAATCCCTCCTTCCAACTTGTCTGGCTGATTTAATATTTGTTTAAAATTTAATGAAACATCCCTTTTCTACTTTTAACTTCAATATATGTCCCCCTGCCCCCACCCTAAAAAAAAAAAAAAAAAAAAAAAAAAGAAAAGAAAAGAAAAGAAAAGAAAAAAAAAAAAAAAAAACGGAACGTTAAGTTTACATGGTGGCGGATTTTCATGTGAAGGGAAATAGAATGAAATAAAGTTAGGATTGTGCTTGTCACTTTTAATGAAGGATACAGGGGCGGTATTAAGCGCTCTCACAAAAGGACTTTGTAGTAAGCAAAATAACATTTCGCTTTATTGCAGCAGATTTCGTTTTTTTTTTTTTTTACCTTGTTTTTCGTTTAAGGGGAATGATTTTATTTTCTTACGTAATTCAGAGAAATACAAAATAGGGTCTAAAGCAGTGGCGTAGTTAGTGTTATTGACAGTGGCGTAGCCAGGATTTTATTTCCGGGTGGGCTGGGTATCAAATTTAAAGATGAAGTTCAATTGTAAGCTAAGTAAAGGGTCCCATTTTTTTTTGGGGGGGGGGGCAGCAGCCCCTCAGTAGGACTGGGCCAAAAATCGACATATCGGTTTTATTTCAACATCAAATATCCGATATTCCCATTTTCATTTCAGTGAAATCTCGAATTCGATAAAGGGCAAAAATACAGGCCGGCCAGGGCGTAGCCAGAACTTTTTTATGGGGGGGGGTTTATGACTACTGCAACTCATATATATGTATACGTGTGTATGATAATGTAGTGAAGAATATACATTTTGTATGGCAAAAAATTCCTCATGGAGGGTTATGACCCCCCTAACCCCCCCCCTTGGCTACGCCTCTGAGGCCGGCGATAAGAAAACCCTGAGATCAATACCAGCTTGTGATGCTTTTACTACTGATTTCTCTCGGAAAGCTTCTTCTTCTCTCATCGCAGAAAAAACAGCTCCATGGTTTATTAGTCTAATTACCATAATTAATTAACGTATATCTCGGAACCTATCCACCGGAGCGCGTTTTTATTGATTCTCGACCCCCCCTAGACTCAACACCCCACCGATACTTAAAATTTCGAATGCTTTGACACCAAACTTAACCTTTTAATCTTACAGGCCCAGGGGGTCATACGAAGCTTCCCTATATTTTCAATTTGGGCATTTTAAACACTAGCCTCCTCCGACGGCATCTCCAAAGTCTGGAAACCATCCCAGAGCCAATTTCTACATGTTTGCAGCCCTTTTAAGCCTCAATCATGGTTAATTAGTCTAATTACCATAATTAATTAACGTATATCTCGGAAACTATCCATCGGAGCGCGTTTTTATTGATTCTCGACCCCCCCTTAGGAACTACCATCGATACATAAAATTTCGAATACTTTGACACCAAACTTAACCTTTTAATCTTACAGGCCCAGGGGGTCATACGAAGCTCCCCTGTATTTTCATTTCGGGCAGTTTAAACACTAGTTTTACTGGAGCAAGGAGAGAGAGATGCTAACTGCCCGAGAACTCAGCGGAGAAGAAACCCGATGAATGGGTGAAGAGTGTTTAAATAGTACGGCTTTCGGCGCAGAGAGAGGGAAAATTTCTTTAGTTGTTTTATTGATTCAAGATTCGAATAACTGATTCGAATCATCGAAGTAGTGAGTGAGTCGAGATTCGAATCAGTAAAATGAGTCGAACCGCGCATCTCTATTGTACATGCACTTATTCTGACAAATACTTTTTAAATACTTTTACAACTGCTTTCTTTAAATTGATACGACCGTTAAGAAGTTACCGCGTTGCGATTAGCTCCGAAAACGCGGACAAATAAATAAATTATAAAAATAATAAAATCATTTTAAAAGTCTGGTGGTGAAATCAAAATAATAATAAAGAACTTTGTATAAAATATAGTTGCAAGCAATTCAAACTCTTTCTCTAGTATAGTCGTTGAAACTTTTTTTGCAAATGAAGGAGAGTGGATCCTTTGTTCCTCCTGAAACGTTTACGTATTGTCTATTTTAATGTCTTTCAATATACTCTTATTACTATTTTTATATATCGTGTGTAATGTATTATATGCTATTTATTAGTTTTTTTTCTTATAAATCGAATTAACATATCGTATAACGTATAAACAAGTTATTAATTGCACTTCTGATTATTTGTCTAAAGCTAATTTTATCATAAAAAATGCATTTATATAGGCAAAAATGAATGAAATACTATCTAAACATAGAGTAGATTATTCCTGTTTCCCATATTCGAGTTAGTGAAAAAATCAGTTTAGATCACAAATAATGACCAACATATGCAAAACACGTGAAAGAATTATCTCGCATCACAAAATTAAAAACCTGGCGCACTCGGAAGACATACCAGAAATCCCCCTCCCAAAGAAAATGTGTGTATTAGTCCTACAGATGCCTTCACAGGCATTTTTGTTCAGTGCTGACATGCTGCTTTGAGGATTGCACGATATTGCAGCAAAGAAACGGGTTTATACAAAAAACAATTGAGTATTCTTTTCTGATATAACTAACCTGTTCTAATCACCAGTAATGTAATAATATGTAAGCACATTTTTCATTTAAATATGCAGTCAAATTAGAAAAAATACCTTAATTCCATTTATTTGTATATTAAATTTTATGTTTTCGATAATTCGAATTTCCGGGCTTGCCTCGAACTAAGCCCGGTCCCGTCCGCATCGAATTATCGAGATTCTACTAAAGATAGTACTATTTTTAGCTGAGAAATATTACTTATATAAAATATTCAAAATTCATTACGTTACTTTTTATAATCTAGTTTGAATATTTTGCACTAGTAGCAAAACTTAAGTACATAAGTAAATAGCAGAATTTTCAAACTACAGTACTTAAAAAAAAAAAAAAATTCATGAAGCCGAACAGACCCAGGATAAAAGTTATACATGGTGTCCCAAAAATGTGGCAATGCGCTTTAATTCTTTATATATTAAAGATAAGTGGTCAATTTAAATTGAAAAAATGTTCAAAATAGGGTCTGAAAAATAGTTAAGAAAAAATTCCTCTCGTTAATTCTTAAAATGTTACACTTTAAATTTGTATACGACCTCCGTACAAAAAAATTCTCAATCAGTAAAATGTGATCCCATACACAAATGAGGCGACGTACAAAATTTCAAGCTTTTATCATAAAATGAATTGGAATGTAAAGGTTTATTGCTAGAGTGCAAAAGAATGGTTTTCTTTCGTAATTTCTGTTCGACCCCTCAAACGAGATGATCCGGCGTCATTTTTTTCAGTCTAGAGGCATTGAAAAGCAGTTTAAGTCGGTATGTATTTATCTTCATATCTCTGACATTTTTATTGATTTTTTGTAATAATTTTCAAACTTTCTACATCACCCATTAGTGTATAGGACACATTTCACGTATTGGTTTTTTTTTTTTTTTTAAGGATCTTATACACGTTTAAAAAGTGTAACTTTTTGAAAAATAACGAAAGGAACTTTTTTTTCGCTCGTCATCTCTAATAGATAAATAATTAAAGCAGGTTAACACAAGGACATACCCAGAAAAAAATTTCGGGGAGGGTCCAAATATTTCGGAGGGGGTCCGAACGATGAAAAAGGTAGAATTTTTCGCAAAAAGACTTCATCATTATTATTTTGTTAGCAAAAACTGAAATTTCGGAGGGGGTCCGGACACCCTGGACCACCCCGCTGGGTCCGTCCTTGAGTTAACACTTTTTTGAGACACTCTGCATAGTAATAATTTAAGCATAACTATTATTTTTATTTTTTTGCCATTACAAATGTCATTTGAAATTAATATGAAAATTCAGTTGACGATAAAAAGATTGTCTTACATAAGCATTTTTTGACGAAACCGAATGATTACACCGAAGAGTTAAAGTTACTGCAATTAAATGACGTACTGTTAGTTTCAATAACAAAATAATTTCTTAATATTTATTCATTTACATATTTCCGGTTAAATTAAAAATTCAGTTTTTAAAGCATACGCATCTTCAACTAATGAAGAGAATTTTTCTCTTATTACACCCGATATCTGAATTATCACTATTTACGTATTACTCTTACGTAATGCTATGTTATTACCGTTATTATTTACATTCTGGGAAGCCAGTTAATTGCAGTCATATTTCACCTCAGGATGGAAAAAAAAAAGCTTACTGTAAGGAAGTATTTCTTCTTTTCATTTATTTTGTGGCTTTCCATATGGTTAATAACCAGAGGGGAAAAACCGTAATTCATTATGGACTTTTAATGCTGGGGAAAACCTCACGATAAGCTAAGGTGGGGATATATTGATTGCGAACAGAGACTAGACGGATATTATTAGTGGCTTTTCTACAATAAAAGTGTATATAAAGTTACAAAAGTGAAAAAATCAGAATGCCTTTAACGGATGGTATTTTATGCAAGAAATATAAGATTCACATTATATGAAGCACACCTACAGAACTTTAAACGTAAAATAAGTTATACTTAAAAAAATAAAAATAACTAAGGAAACACATTTTCAAAGTACGTAAAATTTGTAAATATGTTGTCGCCAAATTTGAAATTTTAGACATAAAAAAGTAAAGCTCTATCAATGTAATTTTGCGAGACTAATTATGTTTATTTTCGAACGATAAATGTTGTTCGAAATTAACAAGAGAAATTAATTTCGAAAGTTTTTATTCATTTTTTTGGGCAAGATAGTCATACTTTATGTCTAGTATTTGAGTGTGAATTTAAAATGATAAGAAACAGACATAGTATGCATATGTAATCTAGTACTTATATAAAACACTAACGTATGCAGTACCATAATCGAGGATATTTTTATGCTGCGAATGGCAACAACTAGATGTAAATACAGTCAACTTCGGTTATAGTGAGCCTCTGGGGACCGGCAAGTTCCGTTCACTATATCCGATGTTAAAACCGATGTTCCGATGTCTGATAACAATAAAACAATACAAAACTTCAAAATAGAATTTTATACAAGTACTGAATGTTTATTAAGTAAATCAAACACAAATGATGGCATTTATGGTTGTAGAACTAGTTGTCAAGTAAAATAAACGAAATTAATCACATTTATGGAAATAATGTACATTCCATTCAGTTGGCAAAAGGTTTAGTCGCTTTTAACCTGTGATATTGCATTGAAAATGGAAAATGGAAAATGAAATCGTCCAAAGTCAAGACGAAATTTATGCTTTTGGTTCACTTTCAAAAGTACCCTGCTTTTTGTTGATAAATGGTTTTAAAGGGTAGAATGCATTACAGCATTGAAAAAAGTATGACCCCCATCTCACCCCTTCCCCCTCGTTTAGTATAAGTAAGTCTGGATACTGGCAATTCACCTGTATTTCGGAACAGTGGCGAAAAAAATCGATTTTCGTTTTACTGCTTTATTTGAAAGAGCATATTCTTAAGATTCCAAAACTGTTTTACTTTTAAAAGGTTAAAAATACACATCTAAAATCCGACGGTAGCAGCATTCGGTGGCAGCCACCACCTTCTTCAGCCCCTGCTGGAAACAGCAGGGGCTGAAGAAGATGGTGGCCGCCACCGAAAGCTGCTACCGTCCGATTTTAGAGTAGCTACAGATGGCGCTGTAAACGATATGACACATGCACAAATCGATCCGGGATGGAGCGAAGCGTTGAGGAAGAGATCAGAGCATACTGGAGACAGCAGGGGCTGAAGAAGGTGGCGGCCGCCACCGAAAGCTGCTACTGTCGGATTTTAGATGTGTATTTTTAATGTTTTAATGCTACAGATACAACAAGTCCGTCTTACTGTTTTTAATCATGGTTTACTTTTGTTTCTACGATCAATAGAAAGGAAGATACGGCTGTATGAGTGTCCCTTCCAGTTGGATATTGATGCAAAATAAAATTTTAAAATGAGTTTTTTGAAGAACTGTGTTTTTTGTTACATTGCGTCACGATAACAGTAACTATTCAAAAATTTTAAAGATATCTCAATGAAATTTTACATAGACATTCTATTGATATTAAAGTGTGTCTTGTAGCAAAAGTTAAGTTATGCATATGATTTTAATAAATTTACAGGTACTTTTAGACAAAAAATTAAATATTTTCTCAAAAATTTCAACGTTTTTGTACATAATTGGCCATATTTCAGTGCATTTTTGAAATAGAATAAAACTTTTGGTACAAAACACAGAAAATGTTATAGGAGTATACTCTGAAAAGGAAGTTAGTAAATATTGAGAAGAATGTAGTGTACAGCAGTTTGCGTAAGTATGAAATTTTGCTAAATTTTTCTTCAAAAATGTCATTTTTTGAAAAAGTTATGAAACTTTTGTAAAAAAAAAAATATTGTTTCTGTCATGTTTTACGGCTTTTAAAATAAAAATGCACGAACCACATCAAAATTTTGCATTAAAAAAAGTTCTGTAATACCTAGTAACTGTACTGTAATACCCCGTAAAGCATGAGTTCGTAGGTATTAATTTAAGGACCACAAGCGATAAGTGAAAATCCGCCAAGTTTGTTGTGTCACATTAATTTAATTTTATTATGAAATAACTTCAAAAAGGAGAAAGTTATGAGTTCCCTCGGATTGCGTGTAATGTAATGTATGAATACGTAAAATTCTTATTCTAAAGTAAAAATTTTACAAAATTTAAATAATAATAAAAAAAATCAATAAGTAGGTAGTAAAAAAAAGATAAATAAATGAATAAATAAATGAGTAAATTATTTAATTTACAAAAAAAAATGAATTAATCACCAGTATTGGTGTATTTAAAAAAAAAAAAAAAAGAGAGAATGGGAAAAAAAATATTTGCACAGCACATGCGATTCGAGCTCGACACACCAGAGTTGAAGTCCACGGCCTTGCCAATTACGCCGCAGTGCTCAACGTTTTCCCGTGTAACTTACATTTAAAATTTCGATGACGTGGTTTGAAAATAATTATTAATTTTTCTGGACTGTATTGCGTCTTAGTATTATTTTACAGGTGACACATTCACATGGTATACTACCATTATGCAAAAGATCATGGAGATCTGTTTCCTTGAAGCCGTGCCTCCTCCTTGTTAATAGAATAGAATGAAATCTAGCAGCATGATCATCAATGACAGAACAGTAAATGTCGAGATTAAAAATTTTTTTTTAAATAAAGTTTAAAACTTTTAACGGACGGACAAGTTAACCTCCATGCTCAAGCCATGACTCGAACTCGAAGCCAAGGCGTGATACAATGGTTCTTAAGCCACTGAACCAACTGGGCGGCTTCTAAATATTTTGAAATGCTTGAAACTATAAGTTTCTTTCTTTCTTTTTTTTTGTACATATGCACTAGAATTGCATTAACTCTCGCGTGTCTCAGCTGAAACTTACGCGCCCCAAAGTAATTATTCAATTTTATAAAACATCAAACTTTAAAAAAATTTAGTTGTTTAACACTATAAGAAAAAACCATGCTAAATTACAGCACAGTGTGCTGGTAATCATAACGCCAACACCTGTGCTGTAAATTTCAAGCACTTTGATTTTTCAAGCACTGTGTTGTAAATTTACAACACCGTGTTGTAAATAGTTGGCACGATGGCACGGTGGCACAACAGCACATGTGCTGTAAATTTACAGCACCGTGTTGTAAAATTACAGCACATCATTTTCAAGTACCTATGTGAATTTACAACACTGTGTTGTAAAATTAAAGCACCTCATTTTTCGAGCACTTATGTAAATTTACAATACCATGCTATAAAATTACAGCGCCTGATTTTTCAAGCACTGTTGTGTATTTTTACAGCACTTGAATTTTCAAGCACTGTAACGTGTTTTCACAGTTCTTGAACTTTCAAGTACTTTCATGGAATTGTACTGCTCTTCTGTGTAAGTTTTAGCCTGATGCAATTTTTCTGTACACATGCATTTATAATTACGTTTCGAGCAAAAATTTATACCTGTCCCTCGATTTGCACGGCACTCAATTTACACGTTTTTAAATGAAAACTTTTTTATTTTATTTTATTGTGTGTGTACATCATACACATTTACAATTACTTTTCAAACAAATTTACAGCTATCCCTCTATTTGCTCGGTACTCAATTTACGCGGTTTTCAAAAGAAAACTTTAGTTTTTTTAATATTATTTATGGGATCCTACAATTTACAATTACATTTCAATCAAATTTACAGCTATCTTCTATATTCACTTTACTCAATTTACACGGTTTCGCGTTTACACGGTTTTACATGTTTTTTTTAAATCCTACACATTTACAAGTAATTTTCAAACAAATTTACACATATCCCTCGATTTGCACGGTACTCAATTTACACTGTTTTTAAATGAAAACTTATTTTACAGGTTTTTTAAATTTTATTTATTGGATTCTACAATTTACAATTACATATCAAAGAAATTTACTGAACTATCCTTCAATATGCACGGTACTCAGTTTTACACGGTTTCACTTTTATATGGTATCAAAATGATTTTTTAAATGGTTTTTTTTCCTTATCCTCCAGTTTACAATTAATTTTGTGACAAATTTACTCCCATCCCTCGATTTGCACGGTACTCAGTTTACACTGTTTTTAAATGAGAACTTATTTTAGAGTTTTTTATTATTTTATTTATTGGGCCCTATACAATATAACATTACATTTCAAACAAATTTACAGCTATCCTTTCATATGCACAGTACTCAATTTACACGGTTTCGTGTTTATACGGGTTTTGGAATGAATTTTTTTTTCAGTTTTGTTAAATCCTAATATTTGCAATTAATTTTTAAACAAATTTACACTTATCCCTCGATTAGCACGGTATTCAATTTACACTGTTTTTAAATGAAAACGTATTTTAGAGGGTTTTTATTTTAAATTTTATTTATTGGATCCTACAATGTACAATTACATTTAAAACAAATTTATGGCTATTCTTCGGTATGCCCGGTACTCAATTTATACGGTTTCGTGTTTACACGGTTTTTAAATAATTTTCTTTTATCCTACACATTTACAATTAATTTTCAAACAAATTTACCCCGATTTGCGCAGTACTAAACTTCACTGTTTTTAAATGAAAACTTTTTTCTCTAACTCTGAAGTAGTTAGAAATTTTGCACGACCATTTAAAATATGTAGAAAAATCTTGCTCCTTTAAAAAGCCAAAAAGATCTGCAATAAATATTTTTGTTGTTGAAACTTTTTGAAACAGCACTAATGTCAAATTACAAAATGTGAATTTAACCAAAAGCATTGCAAAATTTCGGAATGAGATTTTCATTCTTGAAACTGAGACCATTTGCTATTAAAATAAAATATTTTCAAACTCACAGTCACCTCTATGCCTAATATGTTAATGTTATAGTGATGCATAGCTATAGGAGACTTTAAAAAAGAACTTTTGTGAGTGTGTAATAGCTTGATAATTAAATATGGCAATATTTTTAACAAAAACGTTAAATTAAAGTCTCGTGAACATAGCTTTGAAATTAATTTATTTTAATAACTAAGTAAGCAAACTTACATCCAAGCTTGAAAAGGGGGGGGATTAATAATTCTTGACTTGTAAAGGGACTAAGGTTCCTCTTATTCATAGGGCCAAATTATAAGTTAAGATCATGGAAACAGATTTTTTCAAAAATTTGTTTGTATGGAGTTGTTTTATACATACCCGTAAAAGGCAGGCCCGTTGTATTTCTAGAGTTAAGTTACTTCAGTGTTATGTTTTTTTACTATGTCACTCAGCTACATTTATACATACTTTCTCTTATTAATATGTTCTTCCACAAATCCAGATATTTAAAGAATACTTGTTGTAAAGCTAAATTAAGCATAATGGTAATATACAATGATTTAATGTGCTATTTATTTTTTTATTTTACTTTCTTGGAACAAATGCAGGCAGTTAAGTTCTAAAGTAAAGATATAAAGATATGGCAGAAAAAAATTTCATGCTGTTCTTTGAAAAAGTCAGTATAATGCTTTTAATTTATAGTTTAATAGATGAATAAAAAACTTATCATTTTATGAATTAGTAGTTAATTTAAAATTGCATTGAAATTATTTATCTAGAATAATTTTGGTAGTTTCAAATTAAAAGTCATATTTATAAAAATTGCCTACGATAAGATTTTTTAAAATTAAATATAGATTAATATATTCAAAACAATCACAACTAAAGTAATTTAATAAAATAACAAAAGTACTCAGCAAAAATCTGGTGGTGAAAAGGTAAAAGTAATTAAAAACTTTGTAAAATGACTCATAAAAGATACAAACTGAGGTCTATCATTTTGAGTAATACAAAAAAAATCCACTCTTCTTCAGTTACAAAAAGTCAGACATCTGCACAAGTAAAAGGCTATTACTACTTTCTGACTGGGGTTGACTTTGACTGGGGTTGACTGGGCTGTAGAAAAGTACACATTTTTGTACCAACCAAAGGGATTGTCCTGGATAAATACCCTTTTATGTGTATTATTTTACAAAGTTCTTAATTATTTTTGATTTAATAAAATGTTAGCTTTTAAATAAACTGAAAAAAAAGCATAAAATAACAAATGAAATTTAAAACATTAGAAATTTTATTGACTTTCCATATACAGTATATAAAGCTACATAGGTTTTTATATTTCATCTCTATTTTACGCCACATACAACATAACTTATTCAGTCTTCTCTTTGATCAAACTTTCATTAATAAAGGAATATTTTTCAGATGCCTAGGATAAAACAAAAACACGTCATCAGATCAGCAAATAAATAAATCCCCAAAAATGTGCCATTCTTTTCTTTTTTGGCTACTATTTCAATATTTCAACTGATTTCATTAACCCATTTGTGCCCTGATATTTTTGCGACTTTCTTCGATTTTTGCTAATACCAGCAATAATAGATAAATTTCTGATGTATACTTCTTGAACAAGGGATGATTTCTTTTAAAATCATTATGCATAATAATTGAAATGTCAACAGCCTACTAGGTCATGTTAAAATATTTTGTGAAATTGAGGTTCAAGACTCGTGAATAAAGGCTAGGGAAAATTAATAACGTTTTTGACTGATAGCGAAAATGCCGTCCCAAAAAAGGGACACTAGGCATAAATGGGTTAGCTGAAATTTATTAATATAAACACTTATCGATACTTTTGAAAATCTTTATCCAAATAAAATATTTAAAAATGTTAAACTATGAAAATTTTATCATTATTAAATACAAAATAACAATATATAACGTCATGCAAAAATCAGGTGTTATGCTGGTTTCTTTTTTAAAAGAATGCATCAAATATGTACTATGTTGAGATTCCTCAACATAAAGGCATTAAACTGCGAAAATACATCTGTAATATTTGGTGGATTTTTGATGTTCCACTGTATATACAAGGTGAGCCAATGGGATGAAATAATTTTTTAAAACTAATAACATTCTAAAAATCATCTTTTGTAAAATTTAGTGATAAGCAGCGTAATCTACATGAATGGAGATATTGTGTAGGTGCAGAATCGTTCATTTTTGGAAAATAATTTCCAAAAAGTCCTCTATTTTCCCACACACATTCTTGCAGACTCATTGCAAAGCTGCCTATAAAGTGCACAGTATTTTTAGCGTTATTGTGGACACAGCATGCTGAATCCTTTCTTTTAATGCTTGAAAAGTCTTTGGGAGGTTACTTTAAAATATTCTTTGTTTTAGGTACAGTCACAAATTATATTTATAACACTGAAAGCACAAGACTGCCTTTCCTTTAGTTCGCTTTTAAGGCACACACGCATTGCTCACCCAACCCAGTATTCCATAACTTATTTTCCACACTCTAGATTGACAACAGTGGTGGTCAAAGCTGCTTCCCCTTTTCTTTCTTTGCAGTGACTTTTTTAAATCATACGTCAATCATTTACCTTGTATGCATATACATACATATATAAAATTTATTTCCTTCCCTTTTTTTCTTTCTTTTTTAAACTTGATGTCACTTCTAAAACATTTAAAATGTATTTTTCTGACACAGTAATTATTTAAATCAATCATTGTGAATATTATTCTTTACTGAAGAACATTTTAAGTTTCAATTATTTCAATTAAAAATCTTTAATTATTGAAAAGGAAGTATATTAAATATAAAGTGTTTTTGTTTATAAATAATAAGCATGTTCTTAAAATTTTATTTCTGAAAGAAAAACTGTTAGTGTCTTATTATTATACAATGACATTATTATACAGAGAAACTCCCGATTATCTATTATGTTAATCACTGAGAATGCTTGCACGGCCAATAAAAGAACACAATCAATTCGAAAACCCTTTCCAAAAGAAAAACAATCAACATCAGTACAAAAACATACAATTTAGTTACATTTTCAAGATGCATAACATTAAACTAGAAAATTTTCTTTTAACATTAATTGCTTAAAGAAATCTGTAATGTTAATTTGATTTCTGTATCTTGTCCCAGCATCTATGTGTATTGAAGTATTTTGTAAACCACAATAATACCACTGTAATCAAATCCTCTTTTAAAAGATTTTAATGAAATTTAATTTGATGTAAAACAATAAATAAATTATTAAAAAATTCAACATATGAAATATACATGCATTACCATGCATTAACACTCATCAGATTCTTAAGGTTAAAAAAAGGGGGGGGTTAATAATAAATATGGTCTCTTCTTTAAATATGCAAGCCTCACAGCGAAATTTCATACCTGAATTTGAAGCAGTTGATGAGTTCCAGAGGCAATTGGTTCGGCTCCTTAAGCAATACTGCTTCCTGGCTCTCAGTGCTTCATTTAGGAGGTTACGAACTGAAGTCGCTCATCTCTTGAATATCCCGACACATTCTAGACTGCACACCTAGAGGTCATATGTAAATTGAGCAGTAATAAAGGAGGCCGCATAAGTTGAAGTGCCTATAAATGTAATTTTTATGAAATTATAAGTTTTTGTATAGTTTCAACAATTCATTGCATTATATAGAAATATTACACTCTCTCGCTCACACACGCACAGTTATTTATTATTTGACATAAAAGTAACAATATAAAATATTTTTGTATATTCACATACGAGTAATAACTGTTATAACATGAATCATTATTTTTTAATTACAGGTTTATATTTATATACATATATTAGCACAGGGGTGTAAATAGAATCTAAATATTGGGGGGGGGGGAGGCTTGGCGACCACCAACTTCCAGCGACTGCCACCTTGTTTACATGGGGCTGAAACAGTCTCTGTCAATTTTACCCACATTTCTATTGGATCTTTTATCGTGTCAAAAATGGATTTGACTGTTCATTTGACTATTCCAACTTAAATAACTCCATTTTAGTTCTGTAGAAGCCGCCGATTGAGAATTGTGCTAATATTAAATTAAATGTAGTGTTTTTTCCATGGTTTGATTAATATCCTCTTTTAAATTAATCAGAAATTTTCAACATCTTTAAAATAAAGGTTGTAATGTTAAAATTCAATATTATAAATATATTCATATAAATCTGTACAAATCAAACAATTCAGTTTCAAGATTATTACTTAAACTGTTTTTGCATAATTTTATTTTAAAAAATTACTTACCTATATCATATTTACTTTAATTACATTTAAATACATATTTTAACGAAATATAATATTTCTTTCTTAAAAGTCCCTGTAAACATTTAAAAAGAAAAAAATTGTACATGGACGCACCCACGGAGGGGGGCTATGGGGGCAGAACCCCCTTCCCCCTAAAGTTGGAGAGTTAGATGTCAAAAAACTTTAAAAATTAGAAGTTGTCATTAATGAGTTAAAATATTTTATTTTTAAAAAATCGTCTTCGAATTATTTCTAAAATATCTTTTAGGGAAAAAATTGATTTTTATAAAAAATACTTACAGTTAGTGTATGAAATACATTTAAACTCGGTTAATGTCACTGAATAGATCAGATAATTTTTTATTACTCTATAACGAGTTAAATTGATAGTGGGATTGGGTTCCATGGGCAAGTGATACTGAATATTTTGACGTGATAAAAGAGTTATAACTACAATCGAGATCACTATAACCGAGTTCATCAGTATTTGTAGCCCTCCCCCCCCCCCCCTCTACCAAAGTAAAATCCTAGGTGCGCCATTGATTCTGTATAAATAATTCATAAATGTAATACTATGAAAGAAGGATTATTCCAAAGAATGTTTCTTAGTTCTGAAATAGTTTAATGTAATAAAATAAACACTTAATATTTTTCAATTTAAAAATAACGCATGAATAATAATTATTGAAAATAAATAATATACTTCAGTTTTGAAAAGCAATTTAAAAATGAGATAAAACAAGATAAATTTAAACTATTTTTGGAGTTGGACATAAACTATGTGATTTATTTAATATGTACATGTTTTAATAAAAAATATTTTTTTCTTAAAAGTCTTCATATAAACAACATTTTAAAAAATATTCTGTATAAATAATTCATAAATGTATTACTATGAAAGAAGAAAGATTCCAAAGACTGGTTCTCAGTTCTGAATTAGTTTAATGTAATTACAATGAGCACTTAATATTTTGGAATTTAAAAATTACTGAGGGAGAACAGTACACCAATATATATAGTTTATATATAAATACGCATAGAAATTACTTCAACTTTTTTTTTTCTTTGCTAAATGTATAGGGGGAAATTTAATTATTGAAAATAAATAAATATACTTCAGTTTTGAAAAACAATTTAAAAATGTGATAAAACAAGATAAATTTAAGCTCGAGTTGGACATAAACTAATGTAGAATTTAAAACAGTACTATTTTTCTGGAACTACATTTTACCAATATTGGTTTAATGGGATTAAAACTTAAGTAGTATTATAAATAAAAAAAATTAAAAATGAATTAAATCAAAAGAATGCTTTCAAAAACCTGATACTTCATACTAAAATATTAAAATAACAGTGAATACTCCTGATATTTTGACATTTAAAATCCATTTTATATAAAATATAACTTAATAGTAGTATACTGTATAGAGCAGTGTTTCTCAGCATTTTACAAATATGGACCAGCAGATTACAAATTTCAAAACCTTCGCTGACCGGCACATTAAAATTTTCAATACCTTCAAAAATTTTAATGTGGCGGTCAGATTCAATTTAAATACGAAATAAATTTAAACTTTTTTTTGAGTTAGACAAACTTAATGCAGAATTTAAAACAATATTTTTCTGGAAATACATTTTACCAATATTGGCATTAAAATATATTAATAGAATAATGAAGCAAGTAAAAGAGACTACAGAAATTTTATAACTATATATTTTTATATTTATTTACATATTCTTTAAGATGAAAAGTTTTTAATACAATAACTCTTGTCTACAAGACGTTAATGTTTCAAAATAATTATATTCGAATCGATGTTCCATTATCTCATTGAAACGAAGAAATAATATTTATAAATATGTATATGTATACGAACTTGGTTTTATAAAATGAAGAAACAGCACTTTAAAAAGATTTTTTTAAATAAAAATAAAAGCAGTATATAAGTTATATTATTATTTAATTAATACAATTTGATAGTTTACTATCATTAACGCGTAATAACCTTGCAGAAGTTTTTCAGTTCAGCAGTCTTGTTTACTAAACAAATGCACACCGGAACTCGGTTTGGCACCGTTTAGAACACCGCCAATATCCAAACATCGTACAATAAACACATACTTTATACGTTATTAGAAGCTTTGGAAGACTAAATTACAACATTATACGATTATCTGGAACCTAAACTTTTTACTACATATCATAATTTCAACCAAATAAATATTATGATAGAATTACTTACACTGCAAAGTCCAACTTCCGTAACCGGATTCCATTGTAACACATCGGCAATTCACTATCCACACTGATTTCTTAGTTCAATATCTCTTGGAAATTTACGCATTTGCCTTTCAAATCTGGAACGACTTCAACAATTAACGTCTGAACACAACCGCCCTCCCATAATCAATTTTATTGAAATCTTTAAGAGCCGTTGAAGTATAACAAGAGTCGGTTAAACAACACGTCGGTTTACATATACCAGATTACAAAAACATGGGCATGGCAACCAAACCCTCACTCAACTCACATATTCTTGCCTGGAGTCCTAGCTTAGCTCACTGATAATGGCACGATATTCTGATTCGCTATGAATGTCATGTGACCACCAGAAGTGCCACCCTAAGTTTAAAAAACCAAGCGCGAGTGCTTGAATTTGATTTTGCTGCACGTGTTGTAAATTAGATGCAGCACATTGTGTTGTAAAATTACAGATATTTAATACAGTGAAGATCTCCAAACATATAATGAAAACTTTCTGACCGAAGTTGTATTTATTATAAATATAACTTCGTCAAATATCCCAAGTAAATATATTAAAAGCCTTTCAGAATCATATTCGCATGGCTTACAAAATATGCAGACAATAAATCGTCTTGCAGTCGCTTCAAAACAAAATTTGGAACATATATTTGCGCTGCACGCAGAATATTTAAACGATAAATCGTCTGCAGCCGACCAGAAATACTTCTAAAAACTGAAACTCCAGGATGCCAGTATATCCACAAGACACAAATCCGTTATTTCGCTACAGTTACAGTTAATGCAGTACAGGGTTGAAAAAAATAATTTACGGCTGAAACTTTTTTTTATTAAAAAAATCGCGTGTCCTTCTTGAAAGCGATGATCGAGTGAAAGGAAATCCGTCAAATGCACCCACATTTATAAAGAACAGGAAGCTTATACTTTTTCTTTTTTTTAGCACAGGGAAGGAACATTGCACCTTAACAGCTTTCGCGTGTTTAAAAGAACATTAAAATGGTATTAAGAATAAAATTTGTTCGTCCCGCAGAGCACGCTGTGAATACATTTTATCGAAGGGCCATTAGATTGAAAAATAATGTTCACAGAGGTTTTTAATGAAGATTAAATACCCTTCAAAGGTTAGCATGTACTACCCCTTTTTTTTAAAGTAAAATTACTTTAGTGAATGTCATTATATACGCTTAAACCAAACGAGCGAAATTCGATCAGTCGGAGCGATTTTTGGTCCAGTTTTCAAAAGTGCGCTGCTCCTTTAGGATCGTTTTTCGATCAGAAGAGCGGAGCGAAATATAACAATAAGTGAGTAGGAGAATTCTCAGAAAAAAGACTACTTAAAGAGCACTTTTGCGGAAATACCGGTAGGTTTCCATGGAAACGGATCGCTCCGTAATGTATATATTTTTTCGTTCTTTGGGTTTAAGTGTGATAAAAAAATGAATACGATATAGCAATAATATGCGGCATTTATTTCCTTAAAATGGATTTCAAATTTATGAAGTGTTATGAACAGCCCCCGATTAATACCAGTGGGGGCTCTGGAGCTGAAAAACCATCAGGCCCTACTAACAAAAAAAAAAAATTCAAGATTTATTTATCGTAAACCGAAATGAATCTGTCTGGGTACCGGGAATGGCTTTTAAGAACTTTACGGATTATGTTGTAAAAACGTAACAATTTTTTATGTTTCTCTCTATCCTAAAAAAAAGTAACGGCTTTTCCGCCTCCGCCGCATCCAAAAGCTTGTACTGCTATCTCCTCCGGAGCCATGGGGATTTCAGTTTTGACGATGTCCACTATTTTGGAAAATTTCGGGGAAGCTGATAAGCTGACTTAAATTTTGAAATTCGAATTATTTTAGAAAATATTAATAAAAAAATGAAAAAATAAGCACAATAGTTGCCAGGTTTGACAATTTTCGCCAGCATAAAATCATTCATGCCTTTGCAACAAAGCAACTCCAAGTATGTAGAATCCCGTGAAATTGACAAACTTGAAGTAGAATGACACCAATTTTTTACCCCAAATTAAAAAGTATGTGAAATATTTAAGTCAAAGTGCGTTACACAAAGTTGGCAGTTTTCAAATAGTAAGTTCGCTTAGCCAACAGGAGTTTAGAATGAGCAACTATTCGTTTTTCCAAAACAGAACAACTAATTGTAACTGATTTTAAAAGCGCCATCTCGCATTAGGAATGATCGGACAAAATGGTATCGTTCCAAGCAAGGTGAATCTTAACTTCGAATTCCAGAATGCTAGAATCCAGTATCTTGAAAATGAAAAATAATTAAAATGCAGATTATTTTAAAGCCGTTTCGGTCCAGCTGGAGTATTTGCTACCAGTAGACATATTTGGTGGCGTTAACTATGCCATTATAGTAGTTATAGTACACTTTGGATATTTGCCAGAGCGGCGAGATGATATAATTCGTGGTGCTAAATACGCCAATCTGCAAAGGATTATGTATATGAAAATATGGATAACGGTTTTGCGGGAACCTTACATGAGCAGTAATCATAAGTAAGTAATCATCATCATTTTGGCATCAGGTACGATCTGGCAAATGGCTGTCTCTCCAAACAGGATAAATGGAAAATTAATGTGTTCTAAAATGTTAGCACCCGGTACCTTGAAAGTAAAAAATAATTCAAAGGCAGATTATAGTAATGCTGGTTTTATTCAGCTTGGGTATTTTGTACAAGTAAAAATATTTGACGACGTTAACTATGTCGTTATAGCAGTTATAGTACCAGCTTGGATATTTGCCAGTGCGGCGAGATGATATCTTTCGTGGCGCTAAATACGCCAATCTGCAGAAGATTATGTATATGAATATATGGATAACGGTTTTCTCAATAACCTTACATGAGCAGTAATTATCGAATATGAGCATGTGTAAATCAATAAAAAAGGGAATTCGCCATTGGTGGCAAGCTATTCTAACTGTTCCGTAGTTTTTATCAAAGAAAACGTATGAAGTATTGCTTTCTTAGAACTAATTATTAACTATAAACTATTAACTATAATATTAACTATGTCTGCCAAATTATGAAAAATCGCCATGGTTGGCAAATACGCAAGGTGTTCCATATATAGGTTTTACAGAATAAAAAATAGTGTGAAGTTTAAACTTTTTTGTTCCGAGGAACATGTAAGAACCAAGCAATAAGCAATGTGTAGCTCGGTAACAATTCTATCTGATCTAATCTTTGGGTTTTGTATATGGAAATTATATGTTTTTTACGAATGAGCCTTATTAGGGGTTAGGGAATGCAATCCCGATCCCGCGGGAACGGAATCCCGCTGGATCCCGCACAAATTTTTGCGGGACTAGTCCCGCGGGATTAGGACCGTATGTTGAGAAATAAATTAGTTTTATTACAATTATACGCAACCTTTCTAATCATCCGTTGACCAAAAATTCTTGCATATATGTATGTATCGTATCGCACAATTCTGAACACACGAATCAATAATTACAAATTTTAATTTAAAGTTTTAATTTTTCTAATTATCCTTCAGTGGAAGTCTGGATATATTGTAATCTAAATTTTTCGCTAACTTCCCGATTTCCAAATGAACAGAAATACTTCATATTAATTTTTCTCTTTGCGAACAATCACGAATCCATTATAAAAAGTTTTAATTTTAGGTTTTAATTTTTTATATAATTCACGCTTTGAACTATTTTACTAAAATTAGATGAAGACTAGGAAGACGAGTGACTCTTTACACACACATACACATTGCCTTATTTTACGTTCTTTTTTAGCAACTAAGAACTGAGTATATTACTTTGAATTTTATAACTATAATTTTCATTTTTCTGTAAGTTATTGTATTAATTATCAAATAACATTAATTATTACAACTGAAGTTAAACTTCATGATGCTTAAAATCGTAATTTTTCCTATTTTTCTCTATTGAAATGAAATCTTAGCTGAATGAAATGCCAATCCTGCGGGATCCCGCAATCCCGCGGGATTAGAAAGACTCAATCCCGAAATCCCGCACAACGAAAAACAGTGCGGGATTGCATTCCCTATTAGAGGCCGAATGCCTCATACGTAAAGCGAGCGTAGCGAATCTAGAGGCCTTGGCCCCTAGTGTTTTAAATTTGCAATACTCAGCAATTTGTTTTTATTTAGTTTTGAAATATAATTTAAAAATAGGCCAAGCATATTAGTATGAAAAGTCTTTAAAAAGGAGAAATTTCAGGTACTAGCCTCTTTGCTTTTCTTTATACTCAGTGATGTGTTGGCCAAATTATTATTCGACTCATTTCAAGAAAAATTGTGTTTCCTTGTTAGCAGTCGGGTGCTATTTCTTTCAAGCACGGGATTTTTGTCTATGCGGCTCGCCGTGGTCACTTCTCCGTTAGATCCATGTTTTCTGCAGAGTGATTTTATATTGCTAACTGAAACATGGACTATCCCTTCAGATGATTTTCAAATACCAGGATTCACTTTGGTGGAACGGATAGACAGTGCTTTCCAAAACAGAAAGCCATCTAGAGTTATAATTTTTATAGAGGAAAACTTTATAAAAATCACTTTATAAAAAGAATATGAAGCACTTTACCCGTGCCTACACGAGCCAGAACAATGGTGTTCAAATGGTCCTTGCGTATATTCAAGATAAAGTGAGATTTGCAGTTACATACGCAGTCCTCGAATTTCTTATGAAGATAAATTAGACGCTCTATTCGAAACGTTACTGAAGGAGGATGATTGAAGACTGTTTTAGTAGGAAATTTTAACATAGAATTAAATTCTGATCAAGGATACGATTTCATAACTGAAATGGGTACTTTAGATTTTCCAATACGCACTCATCCAAAACATTTTACCACTAGGGGCCAAACAATAATGAATGCAATTTTCAGCAACAAAATTATGCGAACAGGAGTCTATATGAGCACTTACAGTTATCATTTTCCTCTATATGGCAGAATTGATTGAATAGAATTAAAAAAAAAAACTGAAATTCATCCAGCCGAGTGCGTAAATAAAATCTGGAAGAATTTCAGATTTTTTTAATCTCTTTTTTAATAGTATTTGTCATGAAATTTATTTAGGTTAGGGTTGATAAAAAGTTTGGGGGGGTGTCATGATAAAAGCCGATGGTGACAATTCCAAGTTCTAACATTTCAAAATGTTAGAACTTGGAGTACAACTAAAGACATAATTGGTGACCATTTCCCATTTATAAAATTATTACAAAAAGTACTCTTCCAGGAACGAATAATAGCATTCTCTTCTTCAAGAAAAATACTGTATTGGGTGATAACGAGTTTTTCAAATTAATACAGATATGCTTCTTATTTGCAGCTGCTGCGGGGTAAATGTGTCAAAGATAGTAACCTGGTGTTTTATTGTACGGTTGCGTTATTTAATACGTATCCTTGTTCACAACAATGGTATAAAACAGGAAATGGATAAAATGTGTAGCCCACTGCATGGCGACTTTTTTTCTTTTTTTGTGCGCCATAAACGCGCCAAATATTGTAAATTCGATATTTTAAAGCTGTGAAAAGATAGAAAGATCTTGCATTTTCGTGCGTGTATTGTTGTTTTCTAATCTAGCTACTGCGTGACATACGTGAGTAAAAGTAACCAGTAACGAATAAGCTTGCATCATTTGCGTCATTGAACTGTTAACTTGGAATTTTGAGCATGTGTTATTGTTATGACGCTAATGTTAGCGTCTCAGAGTAGAAATATCGTCGATTTTGGCACCGCATACGTTAGTGTTTTATATAAGTATATTAGGGTGTTCAAATGAAAAGGTACGAAACGACGCTGTGGGTATAAATGAAGACTTTAGAGGAGTTTAGAAAAGTTATACAGGAGTTTAGAAAAGTATATCCCATAGGCCTGAGCACAAAAATCCCATCGAGGGACGAGCCGAAGGATTCCTTGTTCCCAGAATTCCTGTGGCCGTGACCACCACCTCCTAGATATACAATGCCTGAGAACAGAAACGTTTACGTCATCACTACGTCCACTAAAACGACGTCATCACACATTTATTTTCACAAAGTAAAACTATTCAAAGTTTGCGGTGAATTTACACCCGCATAAAACATTTTAATGATTTAAGAGAGAAAATTTAATTTTACGACAAATAGTAAATTTTAACTATCACTAATTATATAATATGATATAGAAATCGATCGTAATAAATTAATTTTTATCAGAAAGGTATTTTAATTTTTATCTTTAACTTAAGATATTTTCTAAAATTTATATCATAAAACGCGAGTTCCAAAATGTTAGAATCCAGTACCTTGAAAATGAAAAATAATTAAAATGCTGATTATATTAAAGTCGGTTCGGTCTAGCTGGAGTATTTGCTACCAGTAAAAATATTAGGCGGCGTTAACTATGCCATTATGGCAGTTATAGTACACTTTGGATATTTGCCAGCGCGTCGAGATGATATAATTCGTGGTGCTAAATACGCCAATCTGCAAAGGATTATGTATATGAAAATATGGATAACGGTTTTCCGGGAACCTTACTTGAGCAGTAATTATTGTTTATGAGTATATGTAAATCGTCAAATAATGAAAAGTCGCCATTGGTGGCAAGCAATTCTATAGTTATCATCAAAGGAAAGACATGAAGTACTGTTTTCTTAGAACCAGAAATTTATAATTTAAATATTGCTACTCAAGCGGAGCAGCATTTCTTGAATAAATCAGAGCAAGATGCACATGAATAGTTGTAAACTAGTTATCTTTTATTTAAATACACATTTACTAAAAACAATTTGTGGTGTTTTATTCCATAGGTAAAATTTGATCATTTTAAAAGTTTATATATAATATTTCATAAAATAATTTCTGGTGCTATTTTTTAAAAATGGAAAAAGTTTAGTTTTTGTGTGTGTACTTCTCTATTCTAAAAAAAGTAAAGGACGCTGTCAAAGCTTGTTGCTCTAACTCCTCCTAAACCGTGGGTATTTGAGTTTCGACTAAGGTGCCCACAGATTCGAAAAATTCCGAGGAACCTGATAAGCTGACTTAAATTTCGAAAATCGAATTATTTTAGAAGATATTAATAAAAAGCTGAAAAAATGAAACAGAATGGTTGCCAGATTTGGCATAAAATCATTCATTACTTTGCAACAAAGCAATTCCAAGTACGTATAATCGCGTGAAATTGACAAACATGAAGTAGAATGACACCCATTTTACGCCAAATTAAAAAGTATATGAAATAAATAACTCAAAGTGCGTTACACAAAGTTGGCAGTTTTCAAATAGTAAGTTCACTTAGACAACAGGAGTTTAGAATGAGCGACTATTCGTTTTTCCAAAACAGAATAACTAATTATAACTGATTTTAAAAGTGCCATCTCGCATTAGGAATGACCCGGCAAAATGGTATCTTTCCAAGCAGGGTGAATCTTAACTTCGAATTCCAGAATTCTAGAATCCAGTACCTTGAAAATGAAAAATAATTAAAATGCAGATTTTTTTAAAGTCGTTTCGGTCCAGCTGGAGTATTTGCTACCAGTAGACATATTTGGTGGCGTTAACTATGCCATTATAGTAGTTATAGTACACTTTGGATATTTGCCAGTGCGGCGAGATGATATAATTCGTGATGCTAAATACGCCAATCTGCAAAGGATTATGTATATGTAAATATGGATAACGGTTTTGCGGGAACCTTACATGAGCAGTAATCATAAGTTGTGAGCATGCGTAAATCACCAAATAATGAAAAGTCGCCATTGGCGGCAAGCTATCCTAGCTGTTCCGTAGATTTTATCAAAGAAAAACATATAAAGTACTGTTTTCTTAGAGCTAATTATTAACTATACATATACGCAAGTCGCCAAATTTTAAAGAATCGCCATAATTGGCTAATACGCAAGGTGTCCAATAGGTTTTACATAGTTAAAATTACAGCTGAAACAGCTGTTCTGATTTTATTATGCTTCAGCTGCTAATTAATATAACTTTAAATGGCAGCATTAAATATCTTTGTGTTTCTGAGGAGTGCAAATAATTTTTCCAGCTATTATACGCGGAGCCATGGGTTTCTCATAATTAAAAATAGTGCGAAGTTTAAATTTTTATGTTTCAAGGAACATGCAAGAACCAAGCAATGTGTAGCTCGGTAACATTCTATCTGATCCAACCTTTGGGTTTCGTTTGTTGAAATTATGCCTTGTTTTACGAATAAGCCTCATTAAGGGCCGAATGTCTCATACGAAGAGCGAGCGTAGCGAGTCTAGGGCCCTTGGCCCCTAGTTACCTAAAAAAATGGCGGTTAAAATACAATTTACCGCAAGATTACCGGAGATTTTCATAAGTATTTCTTGAATATTAAATAATTTTTTTTTGTTATATTCATCGTTTTTCAATGGGACCCTTACAACTAACTAAGCAATAAGTAATCTTATATCGACAAATCTATTTGCACATATATTTTGTTTAACTAGTAAATGTCTATGTATAACTGATTAACTTTCCGATTTCATAATCAAGTAAACACTTACTGCACGACTAGAATAATACAAAATAATAATTATAAATAATTGAAAAATAAATAAATAAATAATAATAATAATAATAATGATAATAATAATAATAACAAATATAATAAAATATAATAATAATAATTATTATTATTATTATATTTTATTATATTTGTCGTAATAAATAATCAATTACAACCTGTATGTAGACGAGAAACAACAATGTGTACCTCAGTACCTGGATAATGAGTAATGATATTGGAAAATATCAAGCATAAAATCCCAACAATAATTTTTCAAAAAATGTTAAAATTATATGTTTAGTTTAGATTCATATGAATAACGAGGCTAACAGCGCCTAGGCTTAATTATGCCTAGGCTTAATTAGAAATGCCTAGGCTTAATTAGAAATGATTAAAATTACGATGACATAACCAAAATGGTACCCATGTACCCGGGCCATTCATGCTAGCCTTAATTAATCAATAAATAGATCAACACAGAGCTCTTATACGTTTCACATTAAGAAAGCTTGAATATTTCGTGAACAATCATTTCTTAAACATTAGGAGATTCTCAAAATAAGTAATGGTATCTTAATTTAAAAACTGTCGCCTGAAATTTTGGTTCAATCGATCCCTTAATCTGCCAACCAGCTGTTGTGTTTTCTGTTTTGTGTATGAACTTGATCTGCGTTAAGATTTTAACCATTAATTTTTTATTTTACACTGGCAGCTACTGATAACAGGAAACCTTACTGTTTCTTTGCCTCTGAGAGTTGAACACTAATCATTCGAGAAATTATGAATTTTGTAAATAAGGAAATTATTATTTAAATGAAATGAAAGAAAAGGAACCAATAAATAAATAAAATCAATAGATAAAATAAGTAAATAAACAAATAAATAAATAAATAAAATTTGAAATATGTACATGCAAATTTACACATCCACTCTTTACTTGTATACATTGTACTGACAATGTGTACAAGTTAAACAATAAACTAATCTGATGAACCTTTTACATTTGTTCTCATATAAATAATACAATAATGGAATTTCTGGGTTGATCTGTCCTTCAAAGATAGCGTTTGTTCCATTTAAAAAAAAAAAAAAAAAAAAAAAAAAAAAACATGAACCAAAATTAAATCTTACACTTCAGACATATTTTTAGACATATTTTCAGAGAATATTTTCTCTTATTCACAAAGTCGGAATGTTGGCTAAAAGTTTTAACAGTTATTGTACGTTTAAACACACAGCGAGCATGCGTAAATGTTGATGATTCAAATATGTGCACCTACTCAAAAATGTATTCGAGTAATAGTCAAATTTCTTATTTTAGTTTTGTCAATAACTAAGTTTAAAATTTGATACCGGACTTTTAAGATATGTTCACTGCCACATTAGAGTACATGCCATATAGTTTTCAATAATGAATGATTCATTTCGTGAATAATAAAAGTTTCACATATTTCTTTCAAACTGAGTGTTTTTCGAAAAACGAATTAGTTATACACAAAACTGACATAGGAAATTTAGATTATCTTCATGGCTATTGCGTGCGAACATGTTTAAAATCCAGTCATTTAAAGGTTAAATTTGGAAAAATACAACATTACAAAGAAATATGACAAATTGTTATTATATATAACATGATTGAGTGACTGAGAATAATGTTTTTAATGAGAAACTGACATAGGAAGTTTACCTTATGTTCAAATACTTTTTGAGAGGGTGACCATACTATTAAATTTGAAGAAAATTTAATATTCTTTTTTAAAACTCAAAATCATGTTTAACACAATTGTCAATAAGCAGACAATTTTAAAATTGAACTTTTATTCCTTAATTTTACTTTACTTTATTTTTCATAAAATACAACATCATTATAAAATGTGTTAACCCATTCGTGCCTGGATATTTTTGCGACTTTCTTCGATTTTTGCTAACACCAGAAGTAATTGATAAATTTCTGATGTCAACTTTTTGAACAAGGATGATTTCATTTAAAATCGTTATGTATAAAAATTGAAATGTCAACATCCTACTTGCCATATTAAAATATTTTGTGGAATTGAGGTTCAATACTCGCGAGTAAAGGCTAGGAAAAATAAATAACGTTTTCGAATGATAGCGATAATGCCGTCCCAAAAAAGGGACGCTAGGCATAAATGGGTTAAGTGATAAAGAAAAGTGTTGATTCTTTTACCTTTTACGTTATTTTACAAATTTTTAAAACTATTTTTCATCCCTAATACTTTTTGGAAATCATTTTTCAAAAACCTAACTTGCGAACATCATGTTTTTATTCCATTTTATTAAGAAAAAAATATCACATCGGCAAATGGATGGTAATCGATCTTTCCACCGACTACCTGTCGTGCTGCAGCACTTCACACATGATCTTGATTGCACAGAGATTTCATCATTAATCCTCAATGCAATCTGGCGGCCACTGATAAGTCCATCGCATTACACGTGATCCTAAGTAGCGCAGCCGCCTGTAATCTGGCGAGATTACATGCTAATGAACTCTAAAGCATGGGTAATTTTTGCTTAAAAGCCTGTAAATCATGAGTTTTAGGATACTAAGCCGATGTTTCGATGAAAAAGTAAATTAAACTGAAAGATTTAATTAATCGCTAATTGTGATTCATGAACCGGGAATAATATATTGTGTCAAAAGAAAGACGGTTAATACTTTTAATTAGTTATCCATTGCAGATAAGTAGGCGATGTAAACTGAAAGAAAAACTCGAAATAAGGCAGGAAAAGAAGACTACATTAGAAAAAAATTCTAGTTAATTTTCAAAACGTTGCACATTTTAAGCTTGTATTCAACCCCTTTACAAAATAATTCCCAGTTAGTAAAATTTGTCCCATACACTTATGAAGTGATTCCCAAAATTTGAGAATCATACCCCCCCCCCCCCCCCAAAAAAAAAAAAAGTGTCAGAGACATGAAAATAACTATTTGCTGACTTAAAACACTTTTCAATGATCGTTGAAGAGAAAAATTCATATTGAATGATCGCGTTTCAGGGGACGTATAGAAATTACGAAAGAAATAATTTTTTGGACTCTTGCAATAAATATTTACATTAAAACTTTACTATATACATACAACCACTCAAAAAAAAAGTTTTTGAGTAATAGCCGAATTTCTCAATTTAGTTTTATCAATAATTAATTAAATTTTCGAAAAACGCAATATTACAAAGAAATATGAGAAGTTATTACTACACGGGCATTCTATAATGATTGAGACAAACTATAATGGGAGGTAGGAAGTGCAATAAAAATTCCAAATCACATATCAATGTGAGGTTCAAAACGTCTTCTTCATATAGATCTTAATGACTTTAGAATGTGCTCTGAAATATTAGTGAACTTTCCGACCATTGTTCGACAAAAACTAACTTACCTTTTACAGAAAACATGAGACTAAAATTAATTGTTCAAAAATTCTATTACATTTCACTGAAGAAATTTTTGAAGAATTTTTGATTCTTATAATGATACTTATTTTGATACTTATAATGATAACTTAAAATGGTACTTTTTTTCTAATGGCAAGCTACATGACAATAAAATATAACAAGCAAGAAGAAGAGAGAAAACAAGAAATGTCATCGCCCCAAACGCAGACGGTCGGCCCAATAGCGCTCCGTTTCTGAGATGCCACGAATTGCTTTACATCGTTTCAGGTGGTCTCTGTCCATTGTTCCATCGTTGCATAGTGGGCAAGTTGGGCTAGGCAGGACACCTATACGAAATAAGTGAGCCGTCAAGCAGTCGTGACCAACATTCAGCTGAAAACTTTCAACAGCTGTTCCATGGGGCCAATCAGGATTGCCCTGGATAGTCCTCAACCATCTCTATGTGGGCATTTCTGTTCATTAAATCTTGGTGGATGTTAAGTGTTGAAGTCTTTTTAACAATGCGTTTGACAGTTGGAAAAGAAATGTCACTTTTAATCCTCTGTAAAATCATAGACCCCTTTTTAGCTGAGAGGTCGGCTTGTTCGTTTCCGTCCACACCACAGGGATCCTCCGATATGGGTGAGTTAAAAATAAAGATGAATACTCTAGGTGAAAAGTGTTTTCCAACTGGCATATACAACATTACACCTGAACAAGGATGAAAGAAATATGAGTTTGCATCTGCAATGCAGTTTTAAGTTGAACGGTCGGTAGTACTAAAAGTTGCTATAAGTATTCCATACGTAAGCAAAACTCCTACTGCAGATAAGATCAGACTCGTATCTATAGCAATCGAATTCAGAACCTTGAATCCTTCAATTCCATCTTTCATTAGACTTATAAAGTGCAAGCTTCTCCGTTCAGATTGCTTATGAGACAATATTTTACAAGTGGCTTTAATGTTTGAAACTTCGTCTAAAACAAAAGAACCAAACAAGCACAAACAAGCAAACTCAGAGAAAAAATAAAAAGCCGAAATTGAATCTAGTGTTGTGTATTAACCCAAGATAGCGTAATAGGCGAACTGAAATGCACGCGTTAATAACAAGAAGAATACAATCAGCAGGTGCGGATGGAATAGGCGATTGATAGACGAAATAATAGCAGATGTCTCGAGAAAGATTTTGGATAAATACTTCAAGTCTGCATCACTGTTTTTGAGTTTTTCATTCAATGCAGCAAGGGATTCCTTTAGCATAAAACACACGCAAGAAAAGAGGGCCACGAAAGCATGCATAGCTACCACATGTAGCTCTATGTAGCTCATCAGCCAACTCACTACTATTTGAGACAGAGGAATGTGTCTTCCAGAAAACGACTCATCTGCAATTGAAGTGACTGCATAAAGGAATCTCACCCTGAAACTAAAAAGAACAAGATCATTGGCAAATAACAAGATGATTAACTTGATTTTGAATCGGGCTATCGGGACTTGATCTCTGACGACCAGATCAAAAATTTTCACTGCATTTCGTAGAGTTTTGTTAATTCTCTTCCTAGTGACATAAAATAAAATTCGCAGTACACACTGAAAGATTAAGGGGACCATCTCTATTAAAATTCCTTTGATGTTGGAGCCGGACTTAATTCTTGAGAGTCTCTCATACACTTACCAAAGGAAATATAATTCAGCAATAGCTGCAAAGAGTAACGATGTTAAAGCAGTTACTATGTGCTTCCTGGTAAATGATAATCCATGTTTAAAGCCAATTCCATGCAGCCACAAATATCTGTCAATCACTAAAAAGAGGCTTTGCTTAGCTTTTTTGACTGTTTCGCGTACTTGCTGATTTGAATACATAACTGCGTTGATGTTTGTTTTCCTTTGGTAATATTCTCCGTTTCACCCTCGTCACTATAAAGTTAAGTGATTAACTCGAAGAAAATAATTTTATGCACAATTACCAAGAACTCAAATTGTACGTAAATACAGTAGGATTATCTTTAGCGGTTCCAAATATCTCTGTAAGGTCATCCTAAGTTAGCTCTGTATTTCCAATGACTTTCATTTACTTGATGATTTACTTAAGATAAGCTGTTGAAATCAAGTACACAACAAAATAATTCTTTCAAGATTTAATAATGATCTGGAATCTGTGTCTCTGACAGTTTGTCCGAGTGTACTAGATCCACACTAAGCTCAGCCGAACTGTGCAATTTACATTTTTTTATTTACAACTTTACTGTTCACTGACTACTTTACTGTTCACATTTCCCTTACCCCAATATACACTTCGGCATGTTACCATGGTGTCAGTCAAAATTACATAATGGCGGCTGAAAATGTTCGATTACGTCTGAAAAAATCTGATGTGTCCAACACATGACTTCCTTGCACGTCTATTAAATAAAAATGTTTTCTACGCACTTCCTCTAAACTTATTTGTTTGAAAGAGATAAAATATCAATAATAGTAAGGTTTAGCGATTTCTAGCCAAATATTTCGATATCGCCAAGCTGAGTTCAATTTGAAAGATTTCCTTCTGACACTTTATTTGGCGATATTTCACCAAAAGCCGACAAACTTGAGATAGTTTGCGAGATTTTGGGGATAGCCACAGTAGTCATTGACCACAGACTTTCAATGAATTGAATGCATCCATACACCTTAATGTATTTAAAGTCATTTGGCTCACCCTATAAATAAATTCTTAGTGGATTGCTCTCACAAAAGATATTGAAAACAGTTAGATATTATAATATAGTTCTAAATACAAAAGTTCAAAATTCTACGGGTTAAAGTTTTAGAGTTATACAAAATACGAAATAATTTTCGGCGCCAAATTTGGCGATATTTCGGCGAAACTCGTCAATGTCGACGACATTTGGCGAGATATTAAGCATGGACCAACAATGACAGATTATCGCCAAATTTGGCGATATTTCCCCAAAACTCGCCAAGAACGATGACAAATGGCGATACTTTGGGCATGGACGAAATGACTGACTATCGCCAAATTTGGCGACATTTCGGCAAAACTCGCCAAAGTCCAGGACAGTCGGCGAGATTTTGGGCAGGTACCAAACAATCACTGTCTGCAATTGTATTATATTGAAGATGTCAATAGACATTAAAGTACTGAAATTCTTTTCGGTGGTCCTGTAAATAAACTCTCCAGTAGATTGGAACCAAAAATCGAGATGCACAACTAGATGTTACAACAATCTTATATATAAAATTTCATAATAGTTTTTGAGGTTTGAGAGTTAAATATACACACACGTCACTAAAAGTCGCCAAGCTTGGCGACTTTTGGCACAGTTCTTGAGGGAGGCACGTGACCGTGGTCGGACCATTACCTAACTTATGTGGTAAGACGGTATTGTGCTTGAAATGGATGAATGCCCCTAAAATTGCCATTGACCGTAATGTATTGGAAATCTTTTGAGTGTTCCTGTAGCAGAACTGTAAATGATAAAGACACCTTTTTTAATGGAGAAATTCATTTTCTAACTCTTTACAGCATATATCACTTCTGAGTCGTTTGAAATAGCCCAATACCTCTAAAAAACGCTTTGATGAATTTCGGCCCATAGAGCGTAATGTATTTCGAATCTTTTAGGCGGTTCTGTAGATAAACTATCCAGTCGAATGGAACCGAAAGGGGAAGTGAACAACTAGATGTTACAACAATCCTAAATATAAAGTTTCAACATTCTACGCCTAATAGTTTTTGAGATATGCGAGTTTAATGAATTTCGGCCCATTGAGCGTAATGTATTTCGAATGTTTTGGGCGGTCCTATAGATAAACTATCCAGTCGAATGGAACCAAAAGGGGAAGTGCACAACTAGATGTTACAACTATCCAAAATATGAAGTTTCGAAATTCTACGCCTAATAGTTTTTGAGTTAGGCGAGTTTAATGAATTTCGGCCCATAGAGCGTAATGTATTTCGAATCTTTTGGGCGGTCCTGTACATAAACTATACATTCGATTGCAACCAAAAGGGGAGGTGCACAACTAGATCATAGAACAATCCTAAATATCAAATCTCAACATTCTACGACCAATAGTTTTTGAAAAATGCGAGTTACATACATACGTACGTACGTACGTACGTACGTACGTACAGACGGCATGGAAAAACTGACCATAATAGACCGGCCGCTGGTCAAAATGAGTTGCAGACGCGTTTATATGATCGTGCATGCTAGCCTACGATGAGATGCATCGAAAAAATTCTTAAAATTAAATTTAGAGGTAGTCAAAATCGGTTTTTTAATCGAAATTTGGCCCCCAAAATTTTTCGGGATCACATTACTTCCTTATACTACGTACAAGGAAGTAAAAATCGCTCCATTTTTACAATATGGCGCCGAGTTTCAAAAATAAATTAAATATTTATAAGCACGTATTCATTTCGCAAAACAATACGAATTTTGCAAAAATCTTTCTGACTGCTCAATGGGCGCAGTTAGATAATCATTTTCAATTGATAAAAAGCATGCTTTATATAGCTCATATAGACCAATATATAAACACTACTTTAAAAAAAACAAGCACGAAAAAAAAGAAGATATTTCATTGCAAACATTATTTGAAATTTATATGAAGGAGAAGCAATGGTAGAACGCAATCTAAATATTATGCCTTACAAACATATGGATTAAATCGATTAATTCGATTACTGTTGTTGATGGATATGACAGGATATCTTTAAATTCAATCGTATCGTAAATCAATAACCACTTTGTAGTTCAAGAACTTGGTGCTTAGTTAAATTACTCTAAAAAACATAACAATAAAATAAATTCTTACAAGGTAACTCCGGTAGGGTCGCTGCATCCGGGACAGATGTAGCACCCTTTGTATTTCTTGTAATTCCGATAGATAACAGTCAGACACGCAATATACTCGTAGGTAGATTTCCTTAACCAGTGTATAGCTTGAATCTCTTTCAATGTTTTAAAAAGTACAA
>JAWZYV010015222.1:0-5000 GCA_038373885.1 Cheiracanthium punctorium
AAATATTCTCATTGTTCAAATAGCTATGTATACTGATTTTCATAGCCACCGTTTGAATGGTCAAAAATTTGGCCTGCTGCAGCGTCATCTAGTGGCGAATTAAAATAATAATGCATTGCAGTGCCATCTAGTGGTGAGTAACATCAAAAGTAACACAGTTAGAATATATTCTTCGTGCTTAAATGTGTAAGTATAAAAAATTTTATGCCAACGGTCGAACGGTATAGAAGTTGATGCGTTGCAGCGCTATTTAGCGGTAAGTTACAGCAAATGGATAGTGAAAAATATTCTCCGTGTTCTAATATTTGCGTGTACCAAATTTCATCGAAATTGGTTGGACGATATTCGCATAGCAAACGGCTAAACGGAATAGAATTCGACGTTCTGCTGCGCCACCTAGTGAAAAGTTAGAGGAAAACGGATAGCATAAAAACCTTCTCCATGATAAAAGACTTAGGTGAACCAAATTTCATTGTGATCGGTGAAATGGTGCTGGAGTTTTTCAACCTCCTACACACATACCAACATTCATTTTTATCTATAACCAGTCTTATTATACATATATACCAGTCTCAAGAAAATCCAGTTTCAAATCTAAGCCTCGCCAAAGTGCCAGCATACGCTTTTTGCAAGAGTTTTGTCAGGGAATCATTCGAAGCATTGACTTAGCAGCAATCAAAATGGGAAATGGTTCGACCGCCAGGCATTTATTTGAAAAGTGGAATCCCTTAATACAGCCGCATTTTTTAAATTATCAACTATAACATGTTTTATTCATCGTTACCTCGATGTACTAAATGCGAAGATTTCAATTTTCTGAAATTTGGCGGATTTCCCCCAAGTTAAATTAATGTACTCAATTGGCGAGAATTCTGAAGCTACATCGCTTGAAATGCCCTAATAACTGCATTATTTCTGCACGGTTAGTTAAAATTTAATGCTGTATTCTAGGAAAACCTATACACTTGTTTTCAAAAATGCTATTCCCTTAAGCTCTCTGTAAATTGCTCCAAAAAGCCTAAAACTGTGCAAACCCTTAGAACTCACTCTCTAAAAATCGGCCTATCAGCCATTTTTTTTTTTTTTTTTGCCAAACTAAAAAAAATTACATATTAGTCTCGGATATCTTCGATCCTCATTGTTTTGCATATAAAACATTTCATTCCTGCTCTCATTTCTTATGCGCACACGATATTATAATTAAAAAAATAAACTAAAATCATTATTATTCTTTTATTTTTACTTTAAGAATTTAAAACAATTTATTCGGCAAAATCGCCACACATGGCAACCAAGATGCTTATTTCACACACTTTTTTCACTACAGGGGTTAATATTACGTAAAGCTTTCTGCGTGGAGAACATAAAAAATCTCTTAAATTCCGGGAACGGAAATTAAGAGAACCATTCAGGAAGAAAACGTTTTTAAGTGGAGTTTCAAAGTTTTAAAGTGGACTATCATTTATTCTATATTATTTTACATATCTGTGTAAAATTTCAGGCTGACAGGTCCATTTTTGTGGAATTGTATACTACCCAAATCAACAAATTGACAAACAGAATTTCATTTTTATTTATAAGATAACCTACGCTTGTTTTTAAAAATACCCTCTCATTAAATTACGCCAAGCGCTAGAATAATAGAAAATCTGACACACTTTCAGATTTTTAAATACGCACTAAAGTGCTATATAAAAAAAGAGTTATAATCCATGGGTCTTCCCTATTTTCGTTCCTTCTTTCATTAAGTTGGAAAGTGTATCATTATTCATGAGTGTGATTAAACAAAATTAAAATAGATATTTCTAACATCCTTTTTTCTGGATGTAATACATTAGATGCAGAAAAGCTGCTCAGAAAAATGCACAATTCCAACTGAATGAAAATTTCAAAAACTTATACGCAGGTGTATTCATAACCCAAATAGCAGACGATTAAATTACGATAAATAGCGCCAAGCGTTAGAATCCTCCTCAAAATCGCGAGAATGCTGTAGATAGATCGCTTGAAATCCCTTAATAACTGCATTATTTTCGCACGGATCATTAAAATTTAACGCTGTATTCTAATAAAACCTTTGCACTTGTTTTCAAAAATTCGTTTCCTTAAGCTCTCAGTAAATTGCGCCAAGCTGGAAACTGTGCAAACCGCTAGAACTCACTTTCTCGGCATTTGAGCCATTTTATTTTTTCGCCAAACTAAAAAATTTTAACATATTAGCCTCGGAAATCTTCAATTCTTATTGTTTTGCTTATAAAACATTTCATTCCTGCTCCGATTTCCCATGCACACGATATTATAATTAAAAAAAATATAACCTTACGAATATAAACTAACAAAAACAAATCATTATTATTCTTTTATTTTTACTTTAAGAATTTAAAACATCTTATTCGGCAAAATCGCCGCACATGGCAACCACGATCCTTATTTCACACATTTTTCACTACAGGGGTTACAATTACGGAAAGTTTTTTGCGTGGAGAACATAAAAAATCTCTTAAATTCCGGGAACGGGTGGACTTTCAAAGTTTTAAAGTGGACTATGATTTATTCTATATTATTTTACATATCTGTGCTAAATTTCAGGCCGATAGGTCCATTTTTGTGGATTTGTATACAACTCAAATCCACAAACAAACAAACAAACAAACAAACAAACAAACAAACAAACAAACAAACAAACAGAATTTCATTTTTATTTATAAGATATATACATATATATATATGTGTATGTATATATATATATATATATATATATATATATGTATATATATATATATATATATATATATACATATATATATATGTGTATGTATATATATATATATATATATATATATATGTATATATATATATATATATACATATATATATATGTGTATGTATATATATGTGTATATATATGTGTATGTATATATATGTGTATATATATATGTGTATGTATATATATGTGTATATATATATATGTGTATATATATATGTATACATATTTATATGTATATATATGTATATATATGTATATATATATATATGTAACTAACAAGTAAAACACAAAACATACAAATAAGACATATCTCGCATAAAAATATAACAGCTATTAGCAAGAATTAGAAACCAGATTTTGAAGCCAAATAAAGTGTCAGAATTATTGTGATAATATAATGGAACGGAAATTATAACCACTGTCAGCATCGTCAGGGGCCACAAATAGTGGATTATAATTTACAGCAAACCAAATAGTAGGGTTTCGGTTGTGTGGCATATCAGAGGAGATATTAACTCCACACATCTGGGCCCTACCCTACTATATAAATGAAAGAAGAAATCAAAAAGATAACAAAAATTAGAAATAGGAATTATAATTTTACATACCAGACCTTGAGCACATGGAAATTTCATTTGAACAATTGATATGTGTTACCATTGCTAAGAATTGTAAAAAGTGAAAAATGGTGTTGCCACTAAATAAAAGTGTAAAAGTGGAAAGAAGAAAGCATAGGAGTTGCCAAATACTAAAAGGTAATATTATTAAATTTTAAGAATATCCAGGTATATTAATATAATAAATATATATTGAATAATAATAAATTAAAATGATTGAATAAAATAAATAGTATAGTGAAATTAAATATAACATATTGTTTAAAAAATATAATGATTATTATGATTGACAAAGTATGTATAATAAGTTATTGTATGACAGAAGATTAGTCTAGTAAATAAGAAAAAAATAAAAAATAATGTTTAGGACAGAATAATCACAATATAGGAAACCCGTTTTTTTTTTTTTTTTTTTTTTTTTTTTTTAAATGAGAAAACTTCCTCCGCCCGACCCAACCATCCAAATACAACCTTAAAACCAAAACCCCACCCAACCTCCAGTAAATTAACAAAGACATTAGACACATCATTATCAAGAATTGTATATAATAGATTTTAGGAACTTAGTGGGATAGTTGTATTGTCTAGCTGACAAAAATAGATGTATATATATGTATATATATATGTATATGTATATATATGTACATGTATATACATGTATATGTATATATATATGTATATGTATATATATGTATATGTATATATATATGTACATAGGCGCACTCACGGAGAGGGCTATGGGGGCTGAAGCCCCTCTTAAAGGTGAGAAATTAGAAGTGAAAAGTATTAAAAATCGAAAACTGTCATTAATGAGTTAAATGTTTTCTTTTTAAAAATTGTCTTCAAATTATTTCTAAATGTTTTCTTTTTAAAAATTGTCTTCAAATTAATTCTAAAATACTTTTTACCAAAAAAAGATGTTAGTTTTTAAATAAAATCTTACAGTTAGAGCATGAAACACGGTTAAACTTGGTTAAAACATCACTGTAAAGATCATATAATTATTTGATTCTAAAATGAGTTACATTGATCGTGGGGTTGTGTTCTATGGGCAAGTCGACTGGCACAGAATATTTTGACGTTATAAGAGAGTTATATCTATAATTGAGCTCACTATAACCGAGGTCAGCAGTATTTGTAGCCCAGCCCCCCCTAAACTAAAATCCTGGGTGCGCTACTGTATATGTATATGTATATAAATGTATATGTATATATATGTATGTATATATATATATATTTATATATATATGTATATATATATATATATATATATGTATATATATATATATAAATAAATGTATATATATAAATATATGTATATACATATATATATGTATACATATATATATGTATATACATAAATATATGTATATGTATATACATATATATATATATACATATATATATACATATATATATATACATATATATATACATATATATATACATATATATATATATATATATATATATATATATATATATATATATATATATACATATTGTGACATTGTATTATAAAACCCGAAAAACCCCCAGTCTTTGTCAAAAAAAAAAAAAAAACCATACAAAAACAAGACAATAAACATAAAAATAATATAACCAGCTAATTCATC
>JAWZYV010015222.1:10000-67648 GCA_038373885.1 Cheiracanthium punctorium
TGCTGCTGGTGCTTTAGTTTCTCTAAGATTTCTTTTCCTCAACAAGCAATGTCTCTTATTTTTAATCACTTAAAACTCTTGTTGCTTTTACTTGAGTATCATAAGAATTTTCCCCGACCAGCATTTACAACTTTTCAAGAATTACATAATCTTATTCAACTTTTCAAGAATTACATAAACTCAAGAATTACATATCCATTATATTTTATTTGATTTAATTTAGATATATACATGTGTTTAGTTTGCTCTAAAATAATGATAATTGTTTTCATTTGTCTACATAATTTTCATTATTTATTAGTGTACCTATTTTATCATGTAAGAGTGTCTAATGATTTTTACACATGTTGGTGAAATTTTTTAGGGCTATACTATTACACTCATTTTTGTATATTGTGAATTCGATACACTTCACAATGCGAAGCGAGATATTGTGTTTAATTGCATCATTTTTGGTTACTGGCTGGTCCAGTTTTCCTTTTTTTGTCTTCTTTGATGGTTTCAACAGTATACCTTGCTTTGGATTGCGTTTTTTCTTCTTTTTTTGTATGCATTTGTTCCATGCTTCACATTTTTTTCTCTACATACTGCATTTTACATTTTGATATTCATGGTACAACCTCTTTGAGGTGTTCCTCACCATGAAAATGTCTGCTTGAGCCTCATTTGTTTATTTTATTCCACACACTTGTTATAATTTCCAAGTCCATGGCAACAGCTTCCTGAGGTACACAACTATTTTTGTTTTTGTTTTTACACACTGCATTCTGGCATACTTAAGTCCATGGCACAACATACGTGAAATTTATTCAGCTTATATATTTTTATGTCCAATTTTTACCTCACAATATACTTTTTGTACTTCGTCATTTTTTACACAGTTTTATAGCTGAAGTACTGATATTTTGGCTCTTGAATTATATTGTTGTTGTCTTGCATCCATTGTGTACTTTTAAATGAGTGCTTGAGCCTTTTAATGTGAATAGACTGATCCCCTATTTGCATTGGGTGGTTCCAGTTTCTTGTTTAGAGGTAGTACAAGGTTTTTTTTGTTTGTTTTCTTAAATTTTCAATAATTTGTTACACACAGTTATTTTGCATCTTTTTTTGCCCATTGTTTGTAAACGTGTCATTTTACACATTTTTTTTTTTTTTTTTTTTTTTTTTTTTTGTATTTTTGGGATTTGTTGGGATTTCTACTGTTCTATGCATATGTGTCTTTCCGATTCTTTGGAAGAGTTAAGTGAAATCAAGCAATTCCAATTTTCTCAAAACTACTTTTTTTGCATACATTTTCTTTTTCTTTTTCAATTTTCTTTTCGACACACACAAACTGCTTTGTTATTTTGAATATTAAAACTTTTAACTGTTTCGTAATTTTGGATATTTGTTTAAAATACATTGTGTATGTTTTATGTCTCGAAGGTTAATGTGTTCAAATATAAACAATGCTTGTCATTTTGAAATAATTTTTTGACATTATGAAGGTTTTTCATGGATCTATTTTGAAATAAAATAATGGCCTTTTTGATGATAATCGTGATAATAAAAACCCAGGTTATGAATAATATGTTTGAGACTTATGATTAAAATTTTTTTGGATCCTAAAGAATTAATTTGAGAATATTATTTGTGAAAGGCTGTCTCTCAAACACGGAATATGAAAAATTTACATATGACTATAGGATATTATTAGAAGTTTCGTATATTTTTATTAAGTATTGTGACTAATATATTTTATATAATACAAATTTTGAATATGAATATTTTTAATTACATAACTTGATATGTACCAAAGTTTAGTTTCATCTCAAACATTTTATGTATGGTGGCAGAATTTTCTTTCAGGACTTTTTTCTAAAGACTGTTACGCTGTTGTTTCAGTGTTTTGAAATGAACAATTATACCACTTACCTGTAAATTCAAGGTTATATAGGGACAATATTTCATCTAACTGAATTTGAACTAATGAGAAGACTATAAAAAAAAAATGTTTTGTATTAACATTGATTTCTTTTCTTGGGATACCATTTGCTTGTTGGTCATATGTTACAAGAACTTTTGTGACTAATTCTCAAGAACTATATTTGAAATATAATATTTTCAGTAAATACGCAGTCATCTTATTTTTTCTTCAAGAACTCTCAATCTTCAATATTGCTTTAGAAGTGAATATTTTGATCTTGTGTTTTACTGAATGAATATATAATGTGCATATTTTTAACACGCTGTTATTAGCTTCACCTGTTTGTATGTTTGTATGCTTGTATGTTTGTAACCGACTCCTTTAGACTCGATTTTGATCCACTTTAAACGAACAGATTTAACTCAAACTTTGTACATTTATCAAGAACCGGTGACAATAAAATAATCTTATAAGATTATCCTGATCAGGATCGCCAGGATTAAATAATTTCCTCATTTCTTATCCTGATTGAAAGTAGAACATTTCCAAACATTACAATCTTAAGAAAACTCTTTCTTACTGTGGCCGTGATTGTATAGTGGTTAGTGCATTGCGTTGTGGCCGCAATAACCCACGTTCGAATCCTGGTCACGATAATATTTTTTTTTTTTTTTACAAAATATCCTCATCCATCACATTATGAAAGAGTTGAGTACAAGAACATGTTAAGGCCATTCTTTTTAACACGCTTTTATTTGTTGATTAGAGACTTATTTTTCCTCTTTAGTGAGAAAGGTAGCATTTAACTGCAGGTTGATTTTGGTGCACAGCAGGGGGCATAGCCGGAGGGGGCTCAGGGGCTTCTCCCATCGCCGAAATGGGGCCCTTTACTTAGCTTACAATTTGATATTTAGCTTACAATTGAACTTTAGCTTTAAATTTGATACCCAGCCCACCAATAAAATCCTGGCTACGCCACTGGTGCACAGTGAAAATAAATTATCTCTTTGTACTTTCAAATTAGTGCTCCTTTGTGTCTTATGAGAGATATCGAAAATTAAAAATAAATTTTAAATACATACAGTTAAAAAGAACTTAAAAGCACGCTTTTTATAGCAAATCAAACTAAAAAGTGAAAAATAAATATATAGTTTAAAAAACCAAAAAACACGCTTTAGCGATAAATTGAACTAACTAAAAGGCGAAAAATAAATCTTAATATAGAAATAAATTAATGAACGAAAACTAATATTATTGTGAAAAAAGCGTGGGGTGCTCCATATATCAGTTCTTAAGAATATTCGATCGGTACGATTGTACAAAAATGATACAAAAAATATAGCACAAAGCACCCCACGCTTTTTTCACAATAATATTAGTTTTCGTTCATTAATTTATTTCTATACTAAGAATTATTTTTCGCCTTTTAGTTAGTTCAATTTATCGCTAAAGCGTGTTTTTTGGTTTTTTAAACTATATATTTTTTTCTCGTAAACTTGGGGGAGTATATGCCACGTTGACACAACGTGCATATATTTTATGAAAAATTATTAATACAAATCTTAATTACTATTGTCTAAATTTAAATTAATAATCTATTCTAAATTTCATTAATTATAAGTTCTTAACAGTAACCGTTTTTAAGGCTTTCAAATTTCCTTTCAGCCATTTCTTTTGTAAGGCAGTAACGTACTTTTAAATCACTTCGATTTCCTACCTTCAGCTGTGCTAATCAAACTTGCAGCTGCAATCTGTTTTTTATTTATTTTTTTCTTCACATCCATTTCGCACTCATTCATAAAAGCCTAACTTGCAGTATTGCACTGTTCCTAGACCGCAGTGTTTTGTTTTCTTTTTCTTTCTCTGTGTGCAGATGCACCCATCGAATGTTCTAGAAAAATCTTTCCAATTTTTCTCTCTTACATACGTAATAGCTTAACGGCGAAAGTTGTCCTCGTGACCATTCCTAAGAAAGAGTAGGTGCCATGAATTGCCAGAATTAGCTTTTGCCCAATGTGACTTAATCAGTAGTTGCTCTGCTGTGTATACGTTCTAGAATATTAGATCTCGGTGTCAAGAACGTTAAATTTAAATGTTGTGTATTCTGTCTCCGTATATTTTGTAACAGTTCCTGTGATCTGTAACATTAAATGTGATGATTAAATAAATTCAGAACCAACCGATGCTTGTGTTATCAATAGGGTTTCAGCAACTAGGAATGTATACTAAATTTCTCAATGTAAAATGAGTTTCACATAAAAAGTCGTTTCTTTAAGGGGTATATTTGTGTCACCATATTTAAAGAAATAGTTCTGACATTCGGATAGGAGCTTTATTTAAGAAATATAAAAATACTGAGTATAAAAAATAAGAGGACCACCAAGTTATTGATTCAAGCAGGTGATTTATTTTTTAAATTTAGATAAACGGGGTCACTGGTAATTTGACCTATTCCTGGTACAGCATGATAGGGGAGCCAAAATGGGGGTTTATGAGTGTCTTTAGATAGACATTAATAGTATTTTTGGATTGCTGATTAATGAGACAGATTTTATTTATAATTTGTATGCTTAATGCAATAGAATTTTTTGAGATAAATAACTTTCTTTCTAAAGGAGACATGTGAATTAAAAAAATACATGTAATGGCTCGTGAGTTTAAATATTGAAGTAGTTTTGAACTTTTTATAATTACGTCAGTCTAGTTAGAATGTTAGCTACGGAAATAAATTAAAATGAAAACCTATTTTATTGGTAGATTAAAATTTTCGCATGAATGTCAAATGTGGGGTTATACAAGAAAAGAGATTGCGAATCAAATTTCTCAAAATCTATTGATCTTCGACCATATATCTGGGGGTTAAAACTGTATCCCTTTGCCCCCCCCTATCCCGTCTTACCAGGAATACGGCGAATTACCACTAACCCTGTATTCATATACAATTCCATATTGTGAGTGTGAGTAAGGCAAACCTGCACGAGGGGTATCTGCCTAAGATGAGGGATGCCTTGGTAGGAGGACTTTCTAAGGGGTTCTAACGCGTATTCACGTTACATCTGGAGAAAACCTACCAAAACTCCAGACCGTTAGATCGACGACCGCACGATTGGACCAGAACTCGGGACCTTCACACTTCGGCCGTCTACCATTTTCAGTGATATAACACTGTGCCATGGTGAGGCTATACAATTCCAAGTTAGAAAGTACATTTTCTTCGGTTTTAATATATTATACATTGACTGTATTCTTTTGCTTCTTATTAATCACCTAAAAATAAAATAAAAATAATATGAAAAACAAGTAAGAAACATTTTTAATTGTATACAATAATTATTATATAATGGAACGATAATTGCATTTGCTTGCTAAAAAATGTACGATCACGAAAATTCACCTATTTCTAAACAAACATTCAGACATTTCTTGTTAAATAAATACATTGATACAGTAGTAATTCAATTACCGAAAACTCTCTGTTGAACCGAAAAATGTGTTAAGAAATTCCATACTAGAGCTTAAAACAAAAAGAATGAAAATTGCTCCGAACTAAACTTAATTTCATACGTTTGTGAAATCACTATTTCACATAAGTAAAAGACATTTGAAATAGAAATTGGTGTAGCTATGTGCTATACTATTAGTGTAATCACTCATATTTCATTCGTCGTTCAAACTAGGACAAAAATTAAACATGCATATTTTTGTTCCCCAAAAGAGAATAACTGTTATTCTGCACACGTAGCTTCACGATAATCAAAATAATTTTCCCGAAATGCGGTTAAAAATACGTGAGAGATTTTCTGAAATTACCAGCATGTAAGTATTAAAATGTATAGATCTGTACGAAAATTTTATTTTATACAAAAATTTTGTTTTTCTCGCAATACGCACGCGCACATGAATAACTTTAGGGAAATTACTTGTTATTATCGGCAAAAGGTTTTTTTTTTTTTTTTTTTAAATATTGTACTCCTTTAACAAATGCAAAAGGAAAAGGACTTTTATAATAGTAAAATACGAGCGTTTTTCATTCACTTTTCAGAAAACATAATTTTTTTATTTGGTAAAAAATAGCAAATGAAATTACTCGACAGTTCTAATAACAGATTTCTGAAAGTAAAATATTAAAACACTATTCTTACTATGCCAGATTTTTAGTGCATACGTTTAACTATAGAAATAAATTACCTCCTAATCCTAATATTCAGTGGAGGATCCATGGGAAGTGAGGCAATGAGGCTACCGCCTTTCTCCTATGCAGACTAAACACTAATTCAAGTTTAAAACATCGTACAAAGAAGGCGAAACTTCTCATACGCATCTTTTTAAATGATCAGAGCGAATAGGTTAAATATGGGTTCAGTCAGTGGCATTCAAATTGCATTAAATGCGCACAATTTTTCAATAAAGGCAAATTATTGAAAGAATTGCGGTATATAACAGGAATAGCATGTGAATTAGAGGGTGGGACCAGGTCCCTCTGGTTCCTAATGATGAGCCGCCATTGGGTTTAATATTAAAAATGAAAATATTAAAAAAAAAGAGAGTAACCCATTTCTGATAGTATGCTTCGTCATGCTTATCAACCACCCCTTGAAACTTTCCTGGATCCGCCACTGTCTGAACAAACATTACACAATATAACTTACCGTAAAAAATTCTTCTGGAAAAAGTATTTTTCCGCAGGCCCAATCAGATCCTGTCAAACCAGTTATACTCCTCCTCTGCTTGGTGCTGTGTCGGTGCTTGACCTCCCTGGAATTGTCCAGCGCCTCCGGCTGCAGGATAAGGAGCGCGGTATTCTGCACTATGACGAGGGGCACGGTATTGTGCATTATGATGGGCATGGTATTGTGAATTATGATGATAATGATGTCCAGAATGACCAGCTCCACCTCCGAATCCAGCACCTGCTCCGGCTTTCGATCCATCTCCGCCACCTGTTCCGGCTTTAGCTCCAGCTCCACCACCTGCTCCGGCTTTCGATCCATCTCCGCCACCTGTTCCGGCTTTAGCTCCAGCTCCACCACCTGCTCCGGCTTTCGATCCATCTCCGCCACCTGTTCCGGCTTTAGCTCCAGCTCCACCACCTGCTCCGGCTGCATAACTTCCGCCTTGTTTGGTTCCTTCTCCTGTTCCTTGACTTCCGCCTTGTTTGGTTCCTTTTCCTGCTCCACCGTCAGTTTTTCCTGTGAATGTCAGTGGGATTTCAATAAGATTTGTACTTATATAATTAAAACGATTATGGATTTTTCAAAATTCCGAACGATGAAGTTGTTTAAATACTGCATAGGAAAAATACAATATTTTAATGAAAAGGACATATAATTGGCAACAAAATATGTTATAGTATGTTTTACAATAAGTAACTTATAAAACTTCGAGGACAGTCACAAGAAAACTGGGAAAAAAGTCTTATAAATTATCGTTAGATATAAAAATTCTATATAATGAATAAATAATTGTCATAAATTTATTAGTTGTATACGATAAGACTTTTCTAATTGTTATTTTTTGGTGGCTTTCTGCGTGCTTAAAAGATGTGTCGTGAAAAATTAAATTTACTCCACGCTGTAGATTCTACCTATACACGAGAGCCTTATCATCGTATATTTTGGAATTCTAACACCAAAAACTATTTAAAAAGCAAAGTACCATCTTGATAAACCTTTAACCATATATGTAAGGAATATAATATGAAAATATCAGTTTCTAAAACTACAGTAATGGTCTTTAATGGAAATTAGACAATTAGATACAAAATAATAATAGACGACCAAATAATAGAACAAGTATCACATTTCACCTATTTGGGATAGGATATTTAATTTGATAAAGTCACAGATATTGAATGTAAACTAAATAAATTTAGATACATTTGCAGAACAATTAACAGAACTCTTGCGAGGAAGACCAGAAAAGAGACACATTTGAAATTCTATAAGAGAATGACAGTGCCTACCTTACTTTACGGGCCATTGAAGAGGGGGTGATAGCAATTTCGTACAGGTAGCAGAGATGAAAATTTTGAGGGGAATTAGGGGTTGCACAGTGATGGATAGAATTAAAAATGAAGACATATAAGAAAGGAGTTGAATATTTTATACTTAAATCAGAAAATGGAGGAATATAGGAGAATGTGGAGAGAATGCAAGACTGTAGAATACCGAGAATATCTAAAACTATTGCCTAGAAGGAAAACGGAATAGGGGAAGACCAAGATCGAGATGGAATGACCAGGAAGCCGAAATAGGCATTTAGCCAAACTCTGAGGAGCAGGATCATGATGAAGTTAGACAAATCTTTCAAAAAAATGTACCATAAAAATTGTATACTTACCGTGAACATTCATCACCAGCAGACTACAGAAAAAGAGCGCAGTCAGGCATCGAAGACACCTCATGACCACAACTGGAAGTATTCTCTCCAGATAAACTTAAAAGTGAATTCGTAGCAGGTTCTGTGTTGTGACTTTGAGGTTAACATAGTGCACCTGTTATATCTGCATGACATGTTTCAGTTATGTAACGTGAAACATCTTGGCTTTGATGAAAGATCCACTATACAAAAGAAAGGAAATTGGGTATTGTAATTGAAGGTACTTTATTTTTCAAATGAGAACTATAAATCAATTTCCTTTCAAAGTTAAATTAATATCTGAGATTGCATTATCAAGACCTGGATCTTTCCCTTTTTTATTGATGAGCAATGTTAAGTTACCTCGATGGCAATACATTTAATCAAAATAATGGAGTAATTTAGACATTCAGACATTTCTTGCTCCATAAATACGCTAATATAGTAGTAATTCAATTATCCAAAACTCACCGTTCTTAATCGAAAAATGTGTTAGGAAATTCAATAGTAGAGCTGCAAAACAAAAAGAATGAAAATTGTTCCTAACTAAACTTAATTTCATTCGTTTGTAAAATCAATACTTCACGTAAGTAAAAAACATTTTAAATAGAAATTGACGTAGCTATGCACTATACTATTAGAGTAATCAGTAATGCGTTTAAAAATACGTGAGTGATTTACCGAAATTACCAACATGTCCGTATTAAAATTTATGGATATGCACGAAAATTTTATTTTATACAAAGATTTTGTTTTTCGTGCAATACGCACGTAAACATGAATTACTTTAGGGAAAATATTAGTTTTTATTATCGGCAAAAGGTTTTTTAAAAATATTGTACTCCTTTAACAAATGGAAAACGAAAAGGACATACGTAATGGTAGTATACGAGAGTTTTTCATTCACTGTTCAGAAAACATAATTCTTGTTTTAGTAAAAGAAAGCAAATGAGATTATTCGACAGTTCTAATAACAGATTTTTGAAAGATAAATATTAAAAACTAGTCTTACTATGCCGCATTTATAGTGCATACGTTTAACTGTAGAAATACATTACCTCCTAATCCCAATACTCAGTGGAGGATCCAAAGGAAGAGGAGATGAGGCTACCGCCTTTCTCCTGTGCAGACTAAGAAACATTAGTAATTCACGTTTAAAACATCGGTAAAAGAAGGTGAAACTTCATCTATGCATCTTTTTAAATGATCAGAGCGAACAGGTTAAACATGGGTTCACTCAGTGGCATTCAAATTGCATGAAATGCGCACAATTTTTTAATAAAGTCAAATTATTGAAAGAACTGCGGTATATTACAGGGATAGATTATGAATTAGAGGGTGGGACCAGGTCCCCCTGCTTCGTAATGATGAGCCGCCAATGGGTTTAATATAAAAAATGAAAATATTAAAAAAAAGAGAGTAAACTATTTCTGATAGTATTCTTCGTCAAGCTTATCAACCACCCCTTGCAACTTTCCTGGATCCGCCACTGCCTGAACAAACACGGCAAAATATAACTTACCATAAAAATTCTTGTAAAAAAGTATTATTCCGCAGGTCCAGTCAAACCCAGATCGTGCGCCTCTGTTTGGGCCTGTGTCGGTGCTTGACCTCCGTGAAATCCCCCAGCACCTCCAGGATTAGGAGCTGCAAGATAAGGAGCGCGGTATTGTGCGTTATGACGAGGCGCACGGTATTGTGCATTATGATGAGAAGCATGTCCTCCATTGCCAGCTCCACCTCCGACTCCAGCACCTGCTACGTCTCTGGCTCCTGCTCCACCACCTGCACCGCCACCGTAACTTCCACCTTGTTCGGCTCCGTCTCAGGCTCCACGTTCAGACTCACCTGTGAAGTTCACTGGAATTTCGATAAAATTTGTACTTATATAATTAAAACGACTAGAGATTTTTCAAATTTCCGAACGGTGAATTTGTTTAGATACCGCATAGGAAAAATACAATATTTTAATGAAAAGTATATATAATTGGCAACAAAATATATTATATTATGTTTTCCTATAAGTAACATAAAAGTTTTAACTTTGTGGACAGTCACAAGAAAACGGTGGGAATAGTCTTATAAGTGATCATAAGATATAAAAATTCTATATAACGAATAAATAATTCTCATAAATTCATTAGTTGTATACAATAAGACTTTTCTAATTGTTATTTTCTGGCGGCTTTCTGCATGCTTAAAAGATGTGTCGTGAAAAATTAATTTTACTCCTCGCTGTATATTCTACATATACACGAGAGCCTTATCATCGTACATTTTGGAAGTCTAACACCAAAACTACTTAAAAAGCAAAGTACCATCTTGATAAACCTTTAACCATAAATGTAAGGAATATGATATAAAAATCTCCAATCCTAAAACTACAGTAATGGTCTTTAATGGAAATTAGTCAATTAGATACAAAATAATAATAGACGACCAAGTAATATAACAAGTATCATATTGTACCTATTTGGGATTATTTCATTTGATAAAGTGACAAATATTGAATCTAAACTAAGTATATTTAGATACATTTGCAGAACAATTAACAGAACCCTTGCGAGGAAGACCAAAAAAGAGACACATTTGAAATTCTATAAAAGAATGGCAGTTCCTACCTTACTTTACAGGTCAGAGACATGGTCATTGAAGAAGGGAGATATCAATTGTGTACAGGCAGCAGAGAGGAAAATTTTGAGGGGAGTTCGGGGCTTCAAAGTGAGGAATAGAAAATTAAAAATGAAGACATAAGAAAGGAGTTAAATGTTTTCAACTTAAATTGCAAGAATGTGGAGGGAGTGCAAGACTATAGAATACCGAGAATATCTAAAACTATTGCCTAGAAGGAAAATGGAATAGAGGAACACCGAGATCGAGATGGAACGACCCGGAAGCGGAAATAGACATTTAGCCAAACTCTGAAGAGCAGGATGATGACGAATTTAGGTAAATCTTTCAAAAAAAATGTACAATAAAAACTGTATACTTACCGTGCACATTGATCACCAGCAGACTACAAAACAAGAACACAGTCAGGCATTGAAGAAATATGACGACCACAACTGGAAATATTCACTCCACATAAACGTAAAACTGAATTCGTACAAGGTTCTGTGTACAGTGTCTTTCAGTCTAACTAGTGCGCCTTTTATATCTGCATGATGTGTTTCAGTTATGTAACGTGAATTATCTTGCTTTTAATGAAAGATCCACTATACAGAAAAAGGAAATAGGGTATTGTAAAAGGTACTTTATTTTTCAAATGAATACTATAAATGACTTTCCTTTCAGAGTTAAATTAGTGGTTGAGATTGCAATATCAAGACCTGAGTATTTCCCTTTCATATTGATGAGCAATTGTTAAGATACCTCGATGACAATACATTTGATCAAAATAGTGGAGTAATATAATAGAATATAAATTAAACTTTAGAATATTGCAAGTACACAGAGCAGCAATGATTTCTTAAACAATATGCAATTTTCGTCTATTAAAGAAAATTTGTTTGAAGGACGATCAATGCAACTGATGAAATATAGTTTCTATTAGGTTGTAACGAAAGTTTCCCGCCACCGCAAACATCGTCAGCACACAGTTCTCGTTGGCGTATTTGCTCATATTTTGTCAAACGATTTTTGGCATTTGAAAGAAAGAGGTTTACTTTATAACACTGTGTTGTGAAATCTTTAAAAAATATAGTTATCATTAAGTATAAGGTGTCTCAAATGGAATTATCACTCTAGAGGATTAGAACAATCATTTACTTCCAGAAGTCAGCTACATAATATCAACGAATTATGAGTACAGCTTTAAGTACTATTGTTGTATCATGTGACACTGTGCAGGTTTGGTGCCGAAAGTTCAAAAACAGTTATCTAAGGAGTTAGAAGTTAGTTTTTCAGGCAGATATGGCGGAAAACTTTCGTTACAACCTGATATTTAGTTGTACTTCTTGAAACATAATTAAAAAGCAAAACTCTCAAAAGAGAATGTACACGTGAAATGGTATATAATTCTTAGGGGGAAAATATTAAAAAAAAAAAAATTAAAAATTCAGTTCATTAGAAATACGTATAATACAAAGTTAATTATATAATTGTCAATAATATATTTCACAAATTTAGAAATCCCATTAATTAATTAATGTATTTTTAGCATCTGCTCAAAGTTATTGTTATCAATGTACCGAGCATACACTGACCCAGACAGCACAGGAAATTTGCATCAAACTTGCAGTACGCTTGATTTATCAAGTCAATAAACTTGAATTAAGCTTGAAAATTTCAAGCGTGTAAGCTTAATGCAAGCTTGAATCAAGTGTTCCATTTTACACTTGCCCAACTTGCATTAAGCAAATAGTTGGGCAAGGGTAAACTTGCCCTACTTGACATAGCAAGCTTAATTCAAACTTACTACATTCAAAACAAAATTCCTAAAAACATTTTTCCTTAATACATGGGGTGCCGGTCGGCCAACTCGCCCCATATATTCTATTTTTCAGCGCATTTTCCCCTCTACGCTAAAACCTCAAGTTATTTTAATCTGTTTTCAACAAGCGTCCGCGACCGATCTCCGGACCTAAGGTGTGGGAGCTAGCGTCTAACCACCATCCCAATCTGACTCAAGGTGATATGACTAAAGTGACTATTATGGTTGTCACGCCGTTTTTTGGCGAGATTGTTCAGTATTGCCTGATGCCGACCTGCATCTTTTATTTTTCCATGGGATGAATCAAAATTAAAATAATGTTATGTGTGATTTATAGACTCTACTAATAGGGAAATAAACATAATATAAACTTAAAAGCAGCACACGTTTTAAAACTTTCAATATCGCAACACTCATGTTGGGCAATATTGGCTAAAATCGAGACAAACAACTGATTTTGAAATCAATTTTGTAGTATATTTGTGGATCAAACTAAATAATGGTTGGAGAAACTTATACATCAAATATATATTTAAATTCGCTTTTGGGGGGGGGTCAACTTCATTATACAATTGAATCTCGATATCTCGACTTCGTTTATCACGATTTTCCGAATATCTCGAAGTTTTATTACAGCCCCAAATATACGCAATGCAATTCAATAGAATTTTTTTCTCACTGTCTCGTAGATACAAATCTATCACTTCGCTTACCTCGATTTTTACAGTTACTTAGAAATTTGCAAAGCGTGTTAACTTACCAGAAGATGTGTTTAATGCTTTGTATAAAAATAATAAGTATAACATGAAATCGAAACTAAAAAATGTAATTGTGAAAAATTATCTAGTAACCCAATACTATTGTTACCATTTGTATTCCTTATTTTAAAAATTGTTCTTTTTGACATCCTTTATCACTTGCTCAAAAGATTATTCATTAGGGTGGATCGAATTTTTTTTTTCGAAATCTTTATCGCCTGAGGTCTCAAAAGTTGTATATTGATATGAACAAGACATGTCTAAAATGTTCTACGACAATGTCTTGGGGTTGCACATCGTGCTTGAAATTTAGAGATTTTTGAAAAATATGACTTTTTTTTAAAAAACGACCAAAAATTCTTTTCCGAATTATTAGGCTCCCGAGGTTTTAGGAGTTGTATATTGTTATGAATAACACGTATGCAAAATCGGGGGGGGGGCTACGACAATATCTAGGGATTGCACATCGAGCTTGAAATCTAGAAATATCTGAAAACTGTGTTTTTTAAAAAAAATATACATAAACAGAACAGAAAGCAACTACAGAAAGCAAACATTATTTGTTAAAAGTAATTTGGTCCTTTAATATCTTAAAAATGTTCAGGGAAGCTCAGTAAATCACAAAAAAATGAATTTACGAATAGTTTGATACAATGCACACTATGCGATCTTTTCTTCTTGGGCGCAGTACCTAATCTGTATTATAGGCAACTAGCTCCGGTTTTGCCTGTCGAGTGATGGCGATGTATATGCGTTAGATTAAACAAGGCACAAGATATTTCGTTGAAACAGGCATTTAGTTTAACGTTTCAGATAGATTGTTCTTTCAGTTTACTCTCAAAAAAGCTAAAAGATGGTTGCCTTGCACTTCTACGATTCTGAATGAAACTGTCTGCAACAGGACATGGAACTAAATTTCGTGTTCTTAGAAGAGCTGGGAATATCGAAAGAATTACCTTGTACCAAGTTACCAACCCGAGAACACATACTCGTACTTCTATATTACTGTTTTGTACTTAAGAAGAAAAATTTCTGAAAAAAGGGCAGGATCCACCGGAAGGAAAAGTAACCTTAGTTGTGGCGATCAAAATACAGGAAATTTGGATCAAGGGCCAGTGTCCCTACTGTGCCAATCCAAGGAATTCAAGAGATAGAGAAAAGGTCATGAGCAAGTTCCGCAGCTAAATAAATCGTACATTAGAGACAGACATAAGAATTGTTTATGAAGAAAGTGGGAAAAACTCTCTCTTACCGAGCTACTGAATATCGCACTGTAAATGTACTGACTTTTCCCGAAACAGGTATGGCTCGGAGCCTCACATACCTCACACAGAACGGGAGTCATTAGCAGACCAGAGGGGAGCCAGATATGTGGCAATCGATGGAATTGTAAAGAAGAAAAGTTATGGAGAACGAGAGAAAAGTTGAAAGGTTGGAAAGAGAAATTTCGCGATTGGTAGAGAAACAGGTTAAAATTCCAATACCCAGTCTCCAACTTTAGTCATTGATTTGGAAAGTGAAAATAACGAACGAGAAGTACGAAAGACTGAAGAAAACACTGAATGCCTATCTACCGCCACTTTGGGAGAAGCGTTCACAAACGACCAAGTTAGAATAAAAATCTCAGTGCTTTCACAAGTCTGCGACATAAAGTTATTACGGACTAGGCAACAGCAACTCTGGTATCAACTTTATTTCACAATCTAGAAAGCGGAAGGAATGCAGATGGAGAGAAACCTTCTCAACTAATTCTCGACCCATATAAAGTTAGGAAGGCTGAGATGACTCGCATTGAAAGAAACGGAAGAAGGCTTTAAAATTTTCTTTGAATTGTGTTATGATTGAAGGATGAACAAAACCAGATACATAGAAAAATTTGTTGACGGAAAATTACACCCAAGTGTTTGTCACAAAGAACATATCTAGCTGATAATGGAACCTAGTTCAACATACTTTGACCATATGCCACGATCTGATTTTAAGAATTTCACTGGAAATTTTTGGGAGTTTGGTACACAATCTATTGATCTTGGGACCTTCACATGCATTGTCGGTGGTGGCGAATCGTCGAGTTCTGGAAAGATCAAAGGCGTCATCCGAAATCTAATAGCGCAGTTCTCTAATCTAACTAAATCTCTGCAATGTTGTATTTGTCAACTTCACACCATAGCAAACAGCCACTCCGAAATTTCCTGTCTATCCATCTATCAGATGATGGCTTCTTACGATCTACACTGCTGGCCACCCAAATTGCAACACCAAGAAAAACAAGAGATATCACAACAAAATTTATTGTGTAGATAACATGTTGACCAAGTAACAAATGATTAAATTTACAGCATTCTATGAAGCGTGGTTCCTGCCAAAATCAGTACCCAGAGTAGCCGCCGTTGTTGGAGATCACAGCTGCCACACGCCTCGGCATTGATTCAAAGAGACTTTGAATGTGTTCTTGGGGTACAGCAGACCAAGCAGCTTCCACACGTTGCCAAAGTTGATCTGGTGTGACAGCTGGGGATGAACTCTGGGTCAGTCGTTGAGCAACCATGGACCACATGTTTTCTATCGGCGAAAGATCCGGAGAGCGCGCCGGCCAGGGAAGCAATTCAATCTGGTGATTGACGAAGAACCCTTGGACAATGCGTGCCACGTGTGGCCGTGCATTATCCTGCTGAAATATGGCTGTTGGCAAGCCCTGAAGGTAAGAAAGGACAACTGGCTCCAACACCTCGGAGATGTAGCGCTGGCTGGTTAAAGTACCGGCAATGCGTACTAGAGGAGTGCGAGAGAGATATCCGATACCGCCCCATACCATAATACCCGGTGCAGGACCAGTGTGACGGTGCATAATGCAGCTGTTCAGCATCCTCTCTCCACGGTGTCTCCAAGTTGATCTGGTGTGACAGCTGGGGATGAACTCTGGGTCAGTCGTTGAGCAACCATGGACCACATGTTTTCTATCGGCGAAAGATCCGGAGAGCGCGCCGGCCAGGGAAGCAATTCAATCTGGTGATTGACGAAGAACCCTTGGACAATGCGTGCCACGTGTGGCCGTGCATTATCCTGCTGAAATATGGCTGTTGGCAAGCCCTGAAGGTAAGAAAGGACAACTGGCTCCAACACCTCGGAGATGTAGCGCTGGCTGGTTAAAGTACCGGCAATGCGTACTAGAGGAGTGCGAGAGAGATATCCGATACCGCCCCATACCATAATACCCGGTGCAGGACCAGTGTGACGGTGCATAATGCAGCTGTTCAGCATCCTCTCTCCACGGTGTCTCCAGACTCGAATCCGACCGTCGTGGTGTTGCATACAGAAGCGTGACTCGTCAGTAAAGAGAATTTCATTCCATTCTGTCGTCCACATCCTTCTTTCATCGCACCATTGGCGGCGGAGACGTCTGTGGTTCCGCGTCAGAGGTAGACAAAGCAACGGACGTCTTGCGGACAGACCATTCTGCTGTAAACGACGTCGAATGGTACGCGCAGACACTGGATGATGCGTTACAGACTGAATCTGCTGTGATATGGTTCGTGATGTGACTGAGCGGTCCGTCACTGCCATGCGTACAATCTGCCTGTCATCACGTGACGTGGTGCACTGAGGTCGATGCGGTCGATCACGTCTGTCCGTCGTACCCTCCTGCACCCAACGATCACATATCCGCATCACAGTTGTTTGGTTTCGTCCAATACGACGACCGATTTCCCTGAAAGATAACCCACAATCTCGGTATGCCACTATCCTTCCTCTGTCAAACTCGGATACTTGATCAAAAGATGATCGTTGTTTCCTACGAGGCATAATTTATCGTTTTTTTGAAAAAAAAGCAAGAAAAACACAATTGCTGTACTTGAAACCGTCGAAATCTCCAAGCCTTAAATAGCGCTTTGAGGTGGCGCCACAGGCGCGCTTGATGTGCGTCTGCGCTGAAATTCTAATCATTTGCATATCTCACCTCAGCTAATGCATGTTGTAAATTTCATATTATTTGCATGCTTCCTTCAGGGTGTTGCATTTACGATGGCCAGCAGTGTAGATTATTACATGTGACATAAAACGCCACAGTTTGATCTGAAGTCGGGCTTTACATTATTCATTAAAACGCATGCTCCAATAATTGGATGCTTCGGCTCGCACGGGCAGGACACGGATCGTAGGCAAATCAACGAGGTGGGTCCTGGGTAATGTAATTACGAATGCGGTTGTACTAGAGAAGAGCTGAGAACGTTACTGACTATTTTTCAATGGGACTAATTAGTTAAAAATATAATTTTTGCTTTCTACATATTTTTGTCAAAAAACGCAAATTTTTCAGATATTTATAGATTTCAAGCTCGATGTGCAACTCCTAAAAATTGTCACAGCCCCTTCAGATTTTGCATACGTCTTATTCATAACAATATACAACTTGTAAAACCTCGGTAGCCTAATAATTCGGAAAAGAATTTTTTCGGTCGATTTTTAAAAAAAGTCGTATTTTTCAAAAATTTCTAAATTTCAAGCTCGATGCGCAACCCCAAGACGTTGTCGTAGAACATTCTAATTTTAGACATGTCTTATTTATATCAATTTACAACTTTTGTGACCTCAGGAGATAACGATTTCGAAAAAACTAATTTTCCATCCACCCGACTTTACAGCCTTAAAGAAACATTTAAAAAAATTTTTACAACGAATTTCAAATGTATAAAAATGTGAATAAACGCTCACAAATGTTTATTTTCTGTTAATAAAAATGCAATAATTGAAAACCTGTTTAACCCTATAAATATAAATTTTAGAAAGCTTCACAAGAAGTTTTCGCTTCTGACGTTTAGTCCTACGGCTGATTCTGCTTTTTCTTTCTTTTTCTTTCTTTTCTTTTCTTTTCTTTCTTTCTTTTCTTTTCTTTCTTTCTTTTTTTTTTGTCAAATGTAGGATTATGAATCTCCATGACAGTTTCATGCAGATGTTTTTTTTTTATGTCGTAAGTGTTTCAATTCTTACTTCATTTAAAACTAACTGGGTCAACTAACCGGTAGTTTCTTATGGCAGTCAAAAACATGATTATATTAAAATTTGTGAGATTCATAAGCTCTAACACAAAGAGAGAAATTGCTACATGTATGAAAATAAATTTGCATTTCGGTGATTCTAAATAGCTTTTCGAGATTACACTACTGGATATCTTTCACAAGACTAAAAAAAAGAAACTGTTTCTTTCTGCTGGACCACAGATTTAATTAAGAAGTATTTTATTCAAAGGTTCATTATGATATAGCAAGGGCATGGTCCTCTTCAGATTTAGGCATTGGAGGTCAGTAATGAGAACGTTATGTGAGGAATTTTTCCTTTTTCTCCTATTGGGCCCTTGCCGATTCTTTTTTATCGGCGGGGGACGGGGCTATGAGCCTGATGGCAACCTTATTATGCATACACATAATTTATATATGTGAACATGTATCGCCTGTTGGTATAAATTTTTCTCAGTGGTGCTCCCTAAGCAGAAAAAGTGCCCCCTCTCCCCCCACAAAAAAAAAATGAAACGCATCAGGAATATTTATAATTTAATGGACATACAAGGAAGTCTGCAATCCACATCAGATTTTTATTCTAAAGAAAGTCAGAAGAAATGTTAATAATTTTTAAATAGTCACATTTGTAGCTTCCTGATTTGAATTTTTAGTAATTTAATTAAGTATTAATTTACAATAATGAAGTAACATTCTTAGACAGTTTACTTTTTATCTGCATGATTCTTTAATGAACAACATCCCCTTTGTGTAAATGCAAGGCTGTAGGCAGAAAAAAGAATTGAGGGGTGGAGGAGATCAAATCCCCATGATCCCCAGCATGCTTTTGCCTTGTGTCCACGTGTGTAACTCATTAACTATAGACCAGGAAGATTCCAATCATGAAGCAGAATAAATTTAATATCTGTCCAATCATTAAATTCCAACTAGCAAATACGACACAAAGCAGTGGTGAATTTCTGAATAGAGTAGCTAGACTATAGCCTAGAAAGGTGGTAAAATAGATGGCTTTTAGTTCAGCCAATTGGCGCACTTTCATTCAGAAAATTAATCCTAAAAGCATGTGAAGAAATGAGAGATATACATCTCGTGTTACTTGAGCAGAGTTTCAAGAAAAAATATCAACAACTAATACACAGTAACGCCCCAGGCTTGCATGATAGTTGCAACCGAACAATAACTACATAATTTAGAATAAAATATTTAATAAAATCTTAACTACTACATATGTATGGCAAATTGTATTATTAAAGTAATAAACAGCAGTTTTTTTTTTTGAAGTAAACAAAATATTAATCGCCAAAATTTGGAAATCGCATAACTCTCAGTTTGGGTAAGTCAAGGTATTACGTTACTGTATGTTAAAGAATTATTTCTGTGTTTCATACCTAGAAAAGGGTACCTACCTTATAGTAAGAAGTGTAGTGTACAGCATCTGAAGAGACATTTAAATTTTTTATGAGTGGATAATATAGTTATTTATTTATAAACTAATCAAAATACATTATTACTTAAAAACCAGCTTTGTTAAGGCACGCAAAAGTATAACATATATTTATTCCAATTTTGTTTGTTTGTTTGTTTTGGGATTGCGGCAGATTAGCTACGCGTGTGCTCGAGGCCGATGGGTGGGGTGCCCTCCGTAGAGGTCTTTCTAAGGGGTCCTAACCCGTATATACGCTAAGTTTAGGAGAAAACCACGGAAAACTCCGAACGGTTAGGTCGACGGATGCGCGATGGGACCCAAACTCGGGACCTTCCCACTTCGCCCGTCTACCATTTCCAGTGACATAACCACTGTGCCATGTTGAGGCTTTATTCCAAATTTAATAATATAGGCAATAATAATTAAATAATTTTTGTAAAATTCACGTTTTGAAAATGCACTTAAAAGTATTATAGTAAATATTTTCTCCTAACCCTTTACACATTGTCCTAACATTTTGTGATTTTTAATTCTTAATTATCTAACAATGCAAACAAGATTTAAATTGAAAAAGTGGGATTCATACAATAAATAATACACAGAGCTTAGTGAGTAGCTGTTCTTTAAAAAACTTGCATCAAAAGCCAATATCATTTGCAGTTTAATAAAATTATAAGAGATTTAGGTACTTTAGAACACATTCGTAATTTAATGAATTGTTCCGCATATCTATTAGGATATCACAGTTCGTATTATTTTCAACACGAGCAGTAGTAAAAGTTGCCCATTCAAATTGAATTTTTTTTTCTAACGTGCGGGTATTTTTCCGATTAGGCATTGTCCCTTGCAACGGCCCGAAGGTGTTGGCCACTTTATTATGGAGGCACCTAGTTGGTGGACCAGCGTTGCCCCCTATGAAGGAAAGGACATGACAACCACGCCCAGTCGGGGATCGAACCGGGGCCACGCGAGATAGCAATAGCAAGTTTCCTCTAAAGGAAACTTGCTTGATTTCGCGTGGCCCCGATCGAACCCTGGCCGCCGGGAGTTGAACCCGAAACCGGAGTACGGTGCTTTACCCACCATACAACTCGGTCGGCTTCAAATCGAAAATAGATTGAAAGAAATCATAAGGTAACAAAACAATTTAAGCATTTTCAGGTACAAAAAATAAAGACACTACAGTCAAAGCTGCAGTGATAATAAGCAAGCTATAACTTATTCAATACAAGTTAAATATTCGGAATTCTCAAAGGTGGCTCATTCCATGTCACAGTACACTATGACTCAGAATTTAAATTAACTATACATTTAACTAGTCCAGCACCGATTTTTTTGCCCTAATAGCACAACCGTCGCCTGTGACTGAAATGCGACCACACAGTACTGTCACAATAGAGTTACAAACAGTCGCTGCGACTCCGCAGCAAAGTCACGCCAGAGTCCCTATGTCCTCTCGCTGTGTATTCACATTGCAACACTTCCGAGAAGTCGCATTGGGACAGTTTTGCGACAGCGAAAAAATTCGGGCGAAAAAGAGTTACCGAGAACATATACTAGATGGCAGCACCAAACTCTCAGGTAAGGAAACGCTGAGGTCCGGTATCGATCCCTCGACACAGTGGTTCGTAGGCCAGCATCTTACCTCAACGCTGTGATTACGTTGCTCAGATTGCTTTAAAAGTAAACTGATTGCTGCAAAAGCTAGTTCTGGCATGGCTTCTTTTGGAAATTTCATTTTTTTTTCTGGAGTATTTTATAAATGGAGGGAAAATACCATAATTAATAAATATAAATTAAAAATCTTGGAAATCTTTCTTTTTCCACATAAATTATTTTCAGGAGATAATGTGCTGTTTTATTTAAGTATTCATCCGAAAAAACTAAATAAATTTGTAATGTGCGACATGTGGGTTTGATATATATTAAGGTATGAGGGATAAGACTTATATTTTTGCTATATTTTGCCTAAAAGGGATTTCATATAAAAATAGATAAAACTAATGGGAAAAGCATGCATTAGATAAAATAAATAAAGTATTTTTGACTTAGACCCATAGTTTTACCTCAAATTTTTCCTATTGGAACTTTCAAGCGTACCATGGACGTCTTTAACCCATTAAGCGCCAAAGTTCCCGTTACGGAAACATCTATTATATATTTTTTTTCTTAAAATATTTTAACGCAATTTACGAAATACACATTTTATATAAACATTTGCACTATATAGCACACCCTATAGTGTAAATGTTTATATAAAATGTGTATTTCGTAAATTGCGTTAAAATATTTTAAGAAAAAAATGATATAATAGATGTTCCCGTATCGGGAGCTTTGGCACTTAATGAGACGCCAAAGATTTTAAAGGAGGGGGGTGGGCCCCATCTGAAAACTTAAAGCAGTTATTAAAAAACAGCAATTTTGAGACATTTGTATTTACTCTAGTAACAATAAGGTTTAAAATAGCGGATAGACCCCCCCCCCCACCATCCGAAATTTAAACCTACATACGCTATCGAAACAATATGCCATGGGGATATGAAAGAAATTCTTAATTTTACTCACAGATACTTAGTTTTCACCATTGTGATTAGAACTCTCAACTCTAATATTTTTAAGAATAATATTTTTTTTATAAATAATGTCTTGTTTAAACGAAATAATTTAAAAATTAATAAATTAAACTAAATTCCATTACTACATAACTGCGAGATTTTATTGAATTACTATTTTCGGATTTATTTATTAAATGTTTCACGAAAGAAATTGCCACAAAATATTAGAAAAAATGAGTCTGCTTCCAAAGTTGCAAAAGCGGCCAGTGTGACGTCATTTTGAAGTCCAAAAAAATCAGTAGTCACAAAACAGTCACATAGTGACTTCACAGTGGAGTCACTGAGCGACCGATCACATACTAGTCACATGGTGACTTCACGGCGACGTCACCTGGTGACTGGTCACAAATAAACTTCACAGTGACCATACAGTAGAGTCACATCACTCACAAGTCACAATGTGACTAGTTTGTGACAGTCCTGTGAAAAAAAAATTCGTTCTATGTAAAATCATTTGGCGCGCTCGTGAAATTGATTGACACCAAGTATGGTAATCCTTTCCAATCGGTCCTCTTGTCCAATCCGAAAGTTCCTGATACCGAAACGGGTAGATATTGCGAACATGCCTCCAGTGGCGAAAGCAGAATAGAGGGCGTAAAATCAGCTGGATCAAAAGATGTTTAAAAAATGTTTTTCTAATTTGTAAGAAGACAAAACATGGATGTCTTCATAGAATAGCAAGAATTCACTTATTGGGAAAGCTCAGGAGTGTAGAAAGAAAAATTTTTATGGGGCGATAAGAGACATTTTTCAGATCATAAATAAACCAAATTCCTTCACGGTATGAAATTTCGAAAGATCATGCTAAGAGAAAAGTTAGAGGAAGATTCCACTCATATAGTGCGCCCCTGATCAATCCGGTTGTAATCTAGGGCGACAAAGCAACCGTTTAAGTCATTTGACAAGAAATGAGGGGAAAATATAAATATTAACTTTATATATATCTGCATGAAGTTTTTATCGCCTTGGTAAAAAAGGAAATGCAAGCTGATTGTGAAGCCCCTTCTTTAACAACAATTTTTAATTTAGCAACTTCTGCTCTCCTGTGAATTACAGCTGCGGGATGCTTCAGCCTTACGCTTTTATGGCCTTGGTAAAAAAGGAAATGCAGCTTATTGTGACGCCCCTTCTTTAACAACAATTTTTAATTTAGCAACTTCTGCTCTCCTGTGAACAGCTGTGAGATGCTTCAGACTTACGCTTTTATCGCCTTGGCAAAAGGGAAATGCATGTCATTTTAACGCCCCTGCTTTAACAAAAATTTTTATTTTAGCAAATTCTGAGCCCCCGTGAATTACATCTGGGGGATGCTTCAGCCTTACGTTTTTATCTCCTTGCAGCGCCGGCCCGAGCAAACTTGGCGCCCTAGGCGAAAGATTTTAAAGGCGCCCCCCTTGAAAAAAATTAATAAAAAATTTACATATTTTTAATTTTTTACAAAAATTAAAAAATTAAAATAATTAAAAATTTTAAATTAAATTAAATAAAAATTACCTTACCTTACTTGACTTATTTAAATAAATTAAATAAGTCAAGCACAGAGATAATCAAATCAGAGAGATAAAAAATTATTTACCTCAATTAGACATTTTTACATTACCACATTTTCTGGCCTTTGTTTGAGCAAAAGTAGCAACAACATCCTTTAAATCAATCGTTTGAGCTGAATCTTGTTGTATTGATATGTTTGAAAACCCTACGAATCTCTCTTGAGTCATTGTAGACGCAGATAAGTTTTAAGTTTTGAAAAACTGCGTTCGCCGCTAGCCACAGACACAGGAAGCGTTAGCAACTCAGCTTTATAGCTGTTACTAAATTCGGCACACACTGTACCAGCTCAATTTCACAAGTGTAATTTAACACTTCCTGTGTTCATGGGCGCCGGCAGCATAGGGCAAGGGGTGGAAATGCCCCTCCCGAGATTTTTGTATGCAGTGTTTTCCCTTAATTTTTTGCTCTTTCCAACATGGTAACCACACGTTAAAGTAGTCTTTGCCTCCCCTGGAGTAGTCTTTGCCCCCCGTGAGAAATATTCTGCCGACGCCCATGCTGTGTTGTAGTACCATTTGGCACTCGTCTTACAATGACTTACAATTTATTGCATAATTCAGTACCATCGGTATCCTATCCTTAGAGTCTCCATGAGTCAGAAATTTTTCTAGCCTAATACAAAGCTCCAAAATGTCTAGAAGTTTTATTTCTTAGCTCATGAATATTATGGAGGAATCCGAGAACATGGTTTATTTTTTTTAATTTGTTGAAACCTCTCGTCAATTGAACTTATTGCTCTATCGAGATCGGCAAAATAAAAATTAATTTTAAAATTATGTTTTGCATCACGCATGGCTTTCGTTTTCCGTAATCTATCCGGGTTTGTCTCTGATGAGAATTATGACAGAATGTCAATTCCTTCTACAGTCTCTCTTGCTTCGACCTACAGTTTTACATTTCCAAAATCACTACTACAGCTTTCGAGGAAAGTTTTTGTTTTTTGAAGAGCACTAGGGGCCAAGGCCGCTAGAGCTAAGCTCGCTTTTCGTATGAGGCATTCGGCCCCTAATAAGGCTTATTCGTAAAAAAAAGGCATAATTTCAACAGACAGAACTCAAAAATTGGATCAGATAGAATGTTACGGAGCTACTCATTGTTTGTTTCTTGCATGTTCATTGGAACATAAAAATTTAAACTTCACAATAATGTAGACCCCCTATAAACGTGATAGATACGTTCCGTGTTGTACGGGTCCTGAGCTATACTCCACCAGGAGTGCGGACTCCTCGTATATCTCTGAAAAAAATATTTGCACTCCTTAGAAACAAAATCGTATTTAATGTTGCCATTCAAAAGTTATATTAATTAGCAGCTAAAGCGTAGTAAAATCAGAACATCTGTCTCATTTAACCGTGCTGTAGGAGTCCCTTTTAGCGTGTTATAACGAAAACGATTGCAATTTTTTCGCCGTGTTCTAGAAATCCGTGTTCTATGGACCCGTGTTATAGGGGGGGGGGTCAAATGTATTTTTACTGTGTAAAACCTATGGGATACCTTGCGTATTTTCTACCCATGGCGATTTTTCATAATTTGGCGACTTACGTATATGAATACTTAATAATTAGTTCTAAGAAAATAGTACTTGATATGTTTTCTTTGATAAAAACTACGGAACAGCTCGAAGAGCTTGCCATCATTGGCGACTTTTCATTATTTGGAGATTTACATATGCTCATAACCGATAATTACTGCTCATGTAAGGTTACCAGAAAAACCGTTATCCATATATTCATATACATAATCTTTTGCAGATTGACTTACTTAGCACCACGAAATGTATCATCTCGCCGCGCTGTCAAATATCCAAGCTGGGTCATTCCACGTCAGATCAAACAGTGCAGTTCACCACACCAACTCTGATTTTTCTCAAATTTTATATAGATGATTTATAGGCTAAGACATCAACAAATCTCAATTTTGAAGGTTCTACGATAATTAATTACCGAGAAATTAATTATGCAAATTTTTAAGTTTTCTGCAAGATGCTCCAACTTTTTTCTCAATTCCTTAAATAACTCCTTACCTGTAAAAGTTACTGAAGTGAAAATTTGTTTCTAGAAGTAACTTTTTACGCTGATTCCAAAAATGTTATCGAAATTTGCGTATCTTCTATAGTTTATGCATGAGCACTGCATTTGCTAAAAAACATCATGAATTTTTTTCGGCATGTCTGATCAAAGACACATGTTTTAAATTTTTATATGTTGTTAAGATGGAATAATCCTACATCCCAAAATAATTTCATCTTGGCTTTCTGATCAGGAGCAGAGAAAAAAAAATTGTATGTATGTACCTATATCTGAGGATTTTCATATGCAACATTTATACTGAAGATGAGAAAATTCAGAAGCGTTAGTCAATTTTCCTATGTCTTTTAAATTTATATCTGAAGTTTAACTACTACTCCAGGCATTTTCAAAAACTAGAAAATATATCAAAGTGCTTGCATCGGAAAACGTAAAACAAACAAACAGCAAAAAATGCATGTAAAACAATGTTAAATTAAAAAGAATTCTAAAGTTAAAACTTTGAATTACTTTTAATTTAACCCTGTTGTTTATGGCAATCATCCATCAGCCAATAAATCTTTGGAATCCTGTATGATATTGAACTCAAAAGAAAGAACAATGTTTAATAAAACATATATATATATATATATATATATATATATATATATATATATATATATATATTAGGTCTACCGGAAAGCCGTTCTATCCTGTTTCCGTATGTCAATATTTTGCCTAGCCAAAACTACTGAAGCTAATAACACGAAATTTAGCACGAGTGGGATTTTATAGAGTAGGTGCTAGATTAGAGAGTATTTTCCAAAATTCTTAATTTATGGAGGATAAAGGCCCAAAATGTTCTTTACACATATTCTGCGGGATCTCAAAGAAGAAAAGAGATATCGATAAAATTCTTGCTGTAAAATACACAACACTCAAGAATGCCTATAAATCGATTTCAGAACATTTCGAATATAATCCTCCTAGGAGGGTAGACGTAAAAGTTTGCCGTGAATAACTGGTTACATGACATTTATTCTGCAATATATCACCAAATGTGCAATTTGACAATGTGCCTGATATTGCTATGCTAGTTGTTGTAACAATAAAATTTTAATACAGTATACAGTAAAACCTATTTCAAATTGCTGTATCCACAAAACTAGCCAAAGCACAATTTTGTTCGCATTCTGTTAAAGGTAAATAAGTACTGTTACTTACAGGAATTCAATTCTTTCAATAAACTTTGTTCCTTCTATTGACTTGAATGTCATACAGAATTACAAAGCTTTATTGGCTGATGGATGATTGCCAAAAACAACAAGGTTAAATTAAAAGTAATTCAAAGTTTTAACTTTAGAATTCTTTTTAATTTAACATTGTTTTACATGCATTTTTTGCAGTTTGTTTGTTTTACGTTTTCCGATGCAAGCACTTTGATATATTTTCTAGTTTTGGAAAATGCCTGGAGTAGTAGTTAAACTTCAGATATCAATTTAAAAGACCGAGAAAAATAGACTAAATTGCTTCTGAATTTTCTCATCTTCAGTATAAATGTTGCATATGAAAATCCTCATATATAGGTACACCCTCCAAAAAAAGTATTTGAGCAAGAGAGAAATTTCCTACGTTGGTTTCGTATATTAAAAATTATTTATCACAGAATATGAATTAGGCTAAGTATAAATATGACTTTCCATATTTCTATCAAGTTGTACGTTTTTCAAAAACTCAGTTATTATTCGCAAATCTAAAATAGGAAATTTCTCTCTTGCTCGAATACTTTTTTGAGGGGGTGTACATACATATAATTTTTTTTCTCTGCTCCTGAGCAGAAAGCCAAGATGAAATTATTTTGGGATGTAGGATTATTCCACCTTAACAACATATAAAAATTTAAAACATGTGTCTGTGATCAGACATGCCGAAAAAAATTCATGATGTTTTTTAGCAAATGCAGAGCTCATGCATAAACTATAGAAGATACGCAAATTTCGATAACATTTTTGGAATCAGCGTAAAAAGTTACTCCTAGAAACAAACTTCAGTAACTTTTACAGGTAAGGAGTTATTTAAAGAATCGAGAAAAATGTTGGTCCATCTTGCAGAAAACTTAAAAATTTGCATAATTAATTTCTCGGTAATTAATTATCGTAGAACCTTCAAAATTGAGATTTGTTGATTTCTTAGCCTATAAATCCTCTATATAAAATTTGAGGAAAATCTAAGTTGGTGTGGTGAACTTTCTCCAGTTTTGTGTTTGATTTGACGTGGAATGTTTGGTTTCCGTGGACTCTTTTGTTTTAGAAAATTTTAGAGTGTCTCTTTAGAAGCTGTAACACTGAAACAAACGTCAAACCAGTATCAGTTACGAAACTTTTAGAAGGAATTCTTAAAAATCGAAAATTTTGTCGGATGTGGTTCTATTTGATAAGAAGTTTGCTGAGCAATTCCATGTCGCAGTTCAGCTTATAAAGAATAATCTTCAATTTTTTCGAGTTCCTGGCACAATTACTTTAGTTTGTGTTCGAAGACCGTGAGGGAGATTTTTTTCTTCGAAATGCAACCCCCTTAAATAACATAAAAAATATTTTTATTTATCTAAAAAGATCTTAATTGCATTCAAATCCTACTATATAGTTATGCTGATCCCTGACTCACTGACTCTGTCACAATTCCCGTACAACTACTCCAAAACAAATCTTTTACCGTCATTACCCCAAAAAGATTAAAAGATTATTTTATTTGTTCTTACACATATAATTATGAAAATGTTCAAGTGGGTTGTACAAACGGTGTTGGTTTTTTCTACGTTTTTTGTGCTTAACTGCACAAAAAAAAACGTAGAAAAAACCAACACCGTTTGTACAACCCACTTGAACATTTTCATAATTATATGTGTAAGAACAAATAAAATAATCTGCTCTACTTTAAAAATCTGAAAGGTTATCTGTTCCCTAATTTACACGCGATTTTTTGGTGTTTTCAGCTCTATTTTATTTCCTAGAGTTAAAAAAAAGTTAATCATTTGAGGAACAAAATTAGGTGTCGCAAGTGATAATCACGTCATACTGAAGTCGCGATTATCAGGTTTTGAAGAGAAAATTGTGGTTCCAATTCGTTTAAAATAAATTTCCTGGATTACCCAGTTTAACTTTTTTTAACAAATAAAATGATTTCCTCAGCTTGGAACATTGATATAAGGGGGTTATTCCCAGCGAAACTAAATCTTTCGAATGCGAAATGTTTTCGCAGGTTTTTTGAAGGAAATGCAATTCCTATTTCGGTATATAATAAAAATTCAATATGAAGTTTTTTATTTTAACTGGACAAATATCAGCTATACTAAGTGTATAGACGTCATTTTGTGGGATGTTTTTATTAACACCGGTTCTAATTGGGCACCGGAACGGACTTTATCTTCTAGTTAGAATTAAAACATTTGGGTATTTAAGAAGAATTATGCTTACAGTTAGCACTAAAATAATTTTTAAAATACACTGGTCTAAAGATTGATTAAAATTCTCATTCACTTTTCTATTATACTCAATTACAGCCTGCATCGTTAAAAATGTGCTGTTGCATCAAAGTATGAGCCCTTCAAGAAGTACTTTTGGTAAGTAAGAGTAATCAAATGATAAAAAAAAAAATGCTATTTATAACATCTGTGTTAAATATAATGGGATATAATACAAAATTTAAAATTTGCTTTTCTATTCCCTAATATAAATATCCTACAAAATTTAAAATTCTACACGGTTTAAATCATTTGCATAAATTAAACATATAGTAAAATTGTAAAGCATCAGAAATTGTTTATTACCAACTATAATATAATTATGCAAAGACAGTCACAGCTTCAGTAGCAGATAACTTATTTAGAGATAATATAATTGAATTACGTATGTCATACACTCAAACAATAAAACATGTTTCAGATTGGAGTTTCTGCATATTAAGTAATATTTCTCAAAAAAGTTCATTATCATGTGGGAAATGTTTTTTTTTCCTCCTTTGAATGAATTACTTTGTAAAATTTTAAATTTTAACTTACTCTTATCCAAATCACTTTTTTTTTTACTTTCTGCATGGTATCGGCAAACCTGTTTCCGATATATATTTAAATATTCGCAAAATAAATGTTATAATTCAAACCTATACAGTATAAACGAAATTCCGACTACATGTGAAATCGAAACAACAAAAGTATTCTAAAAAATGTTTCAACTGTTCAGTTCAGTGAACCTACTGCTACCTTACCATGGCAGGATGCACAAGGCATTGAACATGGTAGATGGCTGAAGTATGAAGGTCCAGGGTTCTGGCCTGCCGCTCGGCTGTAGTTCGTAGAGTTCTGCTTTGCCTTAACCAAAAGTAACTATAAACCTATTAGACATAACATGTTTTAGTCTGCTGCATTAAGCACGTAAATTTCCCCCAAGTTCTGAATTTGTGATCAAGATGAAAAAAAATGAACGCATCAGCCGTTACAGCAGCAGTTAAGTACACAATTCTTATGTAAAATGTACTTTTCAAAGCTTCCAAGGGTCTGAAATTTTATATGTTTTGTTTTTCGATTAAAAAAAATTACATTTGAAAGCATTGAATTTTACAAACGTTTTTTTTTTTTTTTTTTTAGATGGCTGAAGTGTGAAGGTCCACAGTCCTGGCCTAATGCGTGGCTGTCGACCTAACACCTGGAGTTTTGGGCGATTTTTTCAAGATTTAACGCAAATGCGCGTTAGAACAACTTACAAATTCCTCAAAACAAACTATCCCACAGTTAAAGTGGAACATTAAGGAGTTTCAGTGGATGAATTCTCATGGTGGTGCCATCTTTTGGTAACTTTTTTTACTTAAAATCTAAAAATTGTGTATTATTTGTACGAAAGTTAGAAATGACATTGTCAAAAGCCATTTCCGTCAATTATGGCAATCTAATTGTTGTGTGCATTTGTGAAAATTTAAAAAATAAATGTCACTGTTTACGCTTCCGAAATTTTACTATATTTAATATTAAAGATAATATAACAGTTTTTAACTTAAAACTATTTTTGAAAAAAGGAATCCCTCTACCTTTCACAGCAACTGAATGAACTTACACAATCAGAAAATTTCTCACGTGACTTATACAGGGTGTTCCGCAAAAGGAGGTAACAAGCTTTAATTCGTTATCAATTACAGATAAGAGGGCTAATGTAAATCGAAAAACTGTTCAGTGTGAATAAAGACTACGCTAAGAAAAAATTCCTCTGGTTAACTTTCAAAAAGTTACACCTTATAAATATCTATAGGAACCCCTTATTGAAAAATTCAAAATTAGTACAATGTGCTCCATAAACTAATGAGGTGATGTACAAAATTTCAGCCTTTCATCACAAATTGTCTCAGATGTCTTTCAACAAAGATGGTCCCTGGCTATACATGATTTTGAATGTAAACGTTTATTGCTTGAGCGCAAAAATACATTTTCTTTCGTAATTCCTGTCAAACTCCCAAAACGCGATCACCCACTGTAATTTTTTCCCCCTCGAGAGCTATTGAAAAGTGGTTTAAGTCAGCATATATTTATCTTCATATCTCTGCCACTTTTTAGGATGTAATTCTCAAATTTCGTACGGAACCTCTTAAGTGTATTAGAGCACATCTTACTAATTGGTTTTTTGTACGAGGGTCATTTACAAATTTAAGAAGTGCAACTTTTTGAAAATCAACGAGAGGAATTTTTTATTAATGTAGCCCTTTTTCAAACCTTATTTTAATCATTTTTTTATTTACATTTCATACTTATCTCTGTAGGATAACGAATTAAAGCGTGGTACCACTTTCTTGGAACACCCTGTATTCAAGGAGTATGCAGAAAGTAAGAACTGTTTTGAAAAATAAAAATTAGTAAAAACATTTTTTTCAAGTCAATTTGATTTTTACAGCGTAAATTCTTTTTCTACATGGTTTCCGCCTATGTTCAAACACTTGTCGTAGCGGGTTACCAGCTTTTCCATATCTTCTTTATAGAAACTTCCCGCCAACGATAATAACCACGACTCCACAGCTTTTTTCACCTTATCGTCGGAATCCAAAGCACTTTCAGAGTAGCTCGCGCTTCATGTGCAGGAACAAATGGTAGTCGGACGGCGCAAAGTCTGGGCTGTACGGCGGGTGATCGAATTGCTCCCAACGAAACTGTCAAATAATTGTTTGAGTGTCACCAGCGGTATGGGGCCGAGCATTCTGATGAAGCAACACAATTCCTTTCCTGAGCATTCCTCTTCGTTTGTTTTGACCTGCACGCCGCAGTTTTCTTAAACTCGTGGTTATCGTCATTGGCGGGAAGTTTTTATGAAGAAAGCAGAGAAAAGCTGGTAACCCGCTACGAAAATTGTTTGAACATTGGCGGAAACTATTTAGAAAAATATTTTAAGGTATGCTCTTCACGTAAAAATAAAATTGGCTTAATTTTTTTTAATAACTTTTTTTCAAAACGGTACTTACTTTCCGAATACCCCTCGTAAAATATGAATTACATCTTTGAGAGCTATTTACAAAAAGTTTCTGAAGTCTGTAGGTACCTTTCATTAAAAATTTTTAATTCCTGATTGATTTTTTCCCTGATTAAACCCTATAACAAAAAAAATTGTGTTGTTCACGTGACTTACAGAAACAGTGCATCAAAAACTATTTCATTATTTTCTTCTTCTCTGATTTTGCTTTCTACAATGATAAAGTACTAGATTTTTCCAAACAGCTGGCGATAAACAGCTAAATCTGTTAAATTTCCTTCCCTTTTATCTTATACTGAACTTTCCATGTGAAACAAAATACGACGCTCGTTCCACCTATTCCTCCTCTATTCCCACTATCCCAGGTTACGAATTTTGAAAAATGTTTCTTAATCTAGCACCTATGATAGAAAGCTCGTAAATACCAAATTTCGTATAATTAGCTTTGTAGTTTGGCTAGACGAAGTACGAAAAAATAAGAGTACTTGCTGAACCACCAAATAATTAAAATAATAAAGATCCTTAAAACATTCTTTCTTCTAAAGAAAAAATATTTACGAATACTGTGCTGTGTTGTGTTATGGCAAAGTTACACAAGAGCAATTTGCCAAGGATTGAGGGGGGGGGGTACCTTGGTTAGAGGACTTTTTAAGGAGTTCTAGCACATAGTCTAGAAAATCGACCAAAACTGCAGGCCGTTAGATCTACAGCCGCATGATACACACGACGGCTGAGGTGTGAACCCCGTCTGAGATTTAAACCACTTTCCCATAGCTCTGAAGGCAAAATATTACGTACACGATCGCATTTCAGGAGTCGCACAGAAACTTCGAAAGAATTTTCTTTTCCACTCTAGCAATAAACGTTTACATTCAAATTCATATACAACCCCCGATCATCATTATTTATAGATATCTCACATTTTAGGATGAAAGGCTGAAAATTACCTCTTTAGTGTACGGGGTATATTTTAGTCACTGGGAATTTTTTTTTTTTTTCACGGGTATCGTATAGAAATTTAAAAAGTGTAACATTTTGAAAATTAAGGAGAATATTTTTTTATTAACGTAGTCTTTTTTCCCAATTTATTTTGAACATTTTTTTCAATTTATATTCCCCACTTATCTCTGATAAAGAATTAAAGCTTGTTTCTACCTTTCTGGAACACTCTGTGTACGAACAGCAATAAAATTTACGTATAATAATTTTTTATGTAAGAATTTAAAACATGTCATTGCAATTTTAGGAGAAAATTTTTAAATAAATATATATTAAATAATTAAATACCGGGTTCGCCAAAAGTTCGTGCAAATTTTAAAAATTAATCATAAAAAAAAGAACAAATGATGATAAAAATGTCCGGTTTGCACGAATGGCATCAGAAAGAGGGTGGAATTTTTTTTAAGAACAAAGAAAAAATTAGTTCAAAAATGACCGACCGATAGGAAGTTGAATATGTGAAGCAAATTAATTCAAATGAGGTATGCATGTGACACAGATATTTCAAGTAAGCTTCAGAGTTAATGCAGGTAATATGGTTTATTGAACATTACAATTAAGTTACAATTTAGAATGAGAAGAGGGGAGGGGAGACGGGTACAAGAATCAACGTGGACTCATGAAGCAGTTCCATTGGCAGAAGTCCCCCGATTTTCGATGTGCGGGAGTATTTACGCTTACCACCCCACGTGGTCTGCGAAGACACAACTCCTCCTCTGTCTTATCTCTGATCGAACCACACATTTACCAACGTGACCCGCATCCGGGGACACAAGGGCGTGGGGACACGTGTACATCTAAAGAACTAGGAATCGACGGCCTGATGTTTGACAAATAACAAAATAAATAAAACATAGCTCCAGAGCGCGCGTGGCAAGTATGACAGGAAAGTAAAACTTACAGTGAAAGTACCCGCTTGACCAATACCCAAACTAGTAAAACCCAAATTATCTTTTTATACATTACAATATCCCCCCCGGCAAAAGAAGTCTGACGAGCAATATCATTGAGGTGGCCAGTCTCTCACTTGCGAGTCAGACGTCCTTGCAACCTAATCTTAAAACTGCGAACTAATCTAATTTTCAAGTTTAGACACCTTAATTTTTGTGACTAGAATTCTGGAGTTATGCTGTACAATACTTCAGAGGCAGGATGCAGTTTCTAAAATTTGACAAAACATAATGATGCAATAGTACGAAAATCTTACAATAAAAATAAAACAATGAGTGCGCACAATTTTTTTTTTTCAAATTATCACAAGTAATATTTACAACCTAGGTGGGATACAATAATACTGTACAACAATATAGTAATATAATTCAACAAAATGGAATAAACATGGCTGACTTTCATTTTCTTTGGCAAATACTTATGGCTTTGGCTTGCATGGCATAAAGTGAATGGAATGAAAATAACTTGGCAAAATGGTTGGCAAAATGCAGTTGGCAAAATGGAGTAAATTTATTTAGTGTAAAGGCAATGTAAAAAAAAATGTAAAAATGTGCGTAGTGTGTAGAAAATTTCGAAGACCATAGCTGTGAAACAGCAGTACCGTCACACAGGTATGGGGTATAGTAAATACCACTTGTAGGCATTTTAAGTTTGCCCAAACTTTAAACTCTCCATAGTATGACAACAAAAATGGGTTCAAATGATCCCGAAAAAGGAAGACAATTGTCAACTACGAAAGAGAAAACTTAGCCATTGCCTCATAGCTTCCAAAATAGGGGAAGAAATGACTCAATAGACAGTTGGGAAAAACTGGGGGATTGTTGAGAGGAAGTCCCAGCCTAGTCTAAGTCTAGCTTCATTTATTGTTTGCATAATATCTATTAAATATAGAAAGAAAAAAGGTGCAGTTTTACTTACACCGCACACACTCGGACTTGGGGACTTCTTCAATGACTAAGAGAAGCGGGTGACAGAGAAAGGTTGGTAGAAGCATAAAAGAAAAAAGGATAGACGATAGACTTTATGTCGAGTATTCAGGGTTCCAAACTCAACACTTAGAAATTTTGAATACATTTTTTTTTCTTTTTCTATTTTTCTATTTTTTTTTTAAGGATCAATTATTGTTAATTAAATTTAATCACCTTCGTGGGCTAGCTTTAATTTGTCAGGAGGGTAATAAGGTCTTAATTTAGAAGAGTGAACTATCTCCGTAGGTTTCTTAGTATGGTAATTAGGTTTATCAATTTCGAATGTAACTGAAGAACATTTGTTTACAATTTAATAAGGACCTGAAAAAGTAGGAGATAATTTACGTGTATTTGGGTAGTTAAATTCTTCATAAATTACAAGATCTCCTGGTTCGAAATTAGCTTCTATGAATTTATTGTCATATCTAATTTTATTTTTATTATGAAATTCTATTGTCCTTTCTTTTGCTAATTTTCGAGCTTCATCAACAGGAGGATAGGTATTTTCCGAAATAGGTGAGTCATATGGCAATTTTCCAAACATTAAATACATGGGTGTAAACTTCGTTACTGAATGAGGTGTGTTATTATATTCACTAATAACCTGCTCTAGTAACTTAGTCCAAGGAATTTTAGAAGGTGAAGAGTTAACTTTATATTTTAATCTAGTAACTATGGATTGATTTACCCTCTCTACTTTTCCATTTGTCTGTGGATGATGAGCTGAAGTTAATAGTTGTTTAGTATTGTAGTTCTTAAGGAATTTTTTAAAACGCGAAGCAGTAAAAGCTGCATTTCTATCACTAAGTATCTTTTGAGGAACTTGAATATTGAATATTTGTTTTAGACAGTTTACATAGGTTTCAGTACTGACAGTTTTCGAAATAAAGGCCCAAACATATCTTGTCGCATGGTCAATTATTAGATGTAGATATTTTTTTGTTGAATTGTAATAGTTGAAACCTCCTACAGTATCAATAGAAAGACATTCAAAGGGTTTATCAGTAGCAGGTACAGCCTGTAACAAACCAAATTTCTTCTGTTTAGGTTTTTTGTTAAATTGGCAAGTCGAACAATGTTTAACATAATTGGAAATATCTTGAGTCATATGAGGCCAATAATAGGAAGGTGAAATTATACTTAACATTTTTTGAACACCAGGATGGCCAAAATTTTCATGTGCTTTTTTCATTAAAGTTTTTCTTAAGCTCATAGGCACCACTATTTTTTTGAATCCTTTCTTATTTATGGTAATTAAATCATTAATGATTTTATATTTAGGAGCATGCATATTTTCTGCTAATTGTTGATTTTTAATTTCTTCAGCATCTAACAATAAAGCCGAAGGTTGAATTAGTTGGAGATGTTGAGAAGGAGGAATCCTTGATAACATATCAGCTTCAATATTTGTTGAGCCCTTTAGGTACTTTATTTCATAGTCAAACATACTTAATTTAAGGGACCAGCGGAATAATCTTCCTCTTAAATTTTTGACATTTTTTAACCAAACCAATGCCGCGTGGTCAGTATGAATGACAAATTTTTGACCGTGAAGGTAATGATAAAATTTATCAAGGGCATCAACGATAGCCAAACATTCTAATTCAGTTATGGTGTAATTCTTTTCATATGATCGAAGCGATCTCGAATGATATGCAATCGGGTGCAAGATACCTGAGGCATCCGGCTGCTTCAACACAGCTCCAACTGAACAATTTGATGCATCAATAAATACATGGATAGGTAATTTAACGTCCTATAATTGTAACACAGGTTTAGATATCAAAATATTTTTTAAGGTTTCAAAACTTTTCTGACAGTTTGTTGACCAATCCCATTTAGCGTTTTTCTTTAACAAATCATTTAAAGGACGTCTTAATTTTGCATACCGATCAACAAATCTGTTATAAACATTTACAGAACCAATAAACCTCTGTAGTTCCTTTATGTTAGTAGGTGGCTTCAAATTTTTGATTATTTCAATATTAGCATTATCTGGAGTAATTTGACCTTGTTTAACCTCATACCCCAAAAATTTTATAGTGTCCTTAGCAAAATTACATTTAGATAATTTCAATTTAATATTTTCCTGCAAACAAATTTGGAAAATAGTTTCTAAATGCTGCATATGTTCATCCATAGAAGAAGAAAAAACCATTATGTCATCAAAATAATTATAGGCAAATTTAATTTTATATTTATTTAATATTCTTCTCATGACTCTGTTAAATATAGCAGGCCCTGTCTTAATGCCAAATGGCAAGACCTGGAACGTATAGAGACCTGTATTAGTTACAAAGGCTAGTTTTTCAGTATCTTGAGGGTGGATGGGCACATGCCAAAATCCAGAAGCCAAATCAAGAGTGGAGAATATTTTCGCCCTACTTAGTTTATCTAATAAACTGTCAATACGTGGCAAAGGCTCGGCATCATTTTTTACTATATTATTTAATTTACGATAATCCAAACACAGTCTAGTTTTGGTACCCTCGTCGCGTTTATACGCTAAAGTGACGGGTGCAGCATAGGGGCTATTGCTTTCCTTAATTAAACCAGCTTTTAATAATTGTTCAATCTGAGAATTAATTTCGTCTCCCTCTTTAGGAGAGGTTCGATAAGGCCTGAGGCAACAGGTAGGTCAGAAGTTAAATTTATACGTTGAGGTTCTACATTAATACGACCAGTATCATATTGTTGCGGAATTGCTCTGCTACTCCTGGGGTTCGTCGTTCTGAAGTCCAGTGGTGTAAAAAGTTCAAGTAAAAAGTCACTTGTCAGGATGGAACACAAACTTTATTTCTTCTAGAACTTCGTAGAACAATCAGCTGCACACAATTCACAAGCACAATCTAGCAGTAACGTGCTTTTAACAATCCGCTTGGATCAGAAGCTCTCACAAATGCTGTATTTCTCACACAAAATAAGTCACTTTTACAGGCAAAAATTCCGTGGAAATATTCAAGGGATATAGTACACTATCCCTTAAGACACAGCAATGAAGAATTTAGACACAGCACTTTAAAAACAGCTTCAAAAAGCAAGCTAAAACACAGGTTCTATAGCACTATCAGTTCACACAAAACAAGCGTACTCAGAGCTCTTCACACATTGAATGTTCAACTCGCAACTGACTGACTTCGGGGCGATGCCCGCTTCTATAAATAGCCGACGCAGGAGGTACAAGAGGTTTCCAGAAAAGTCAATTTCTCGAGGGTTCTACATAAAGCGTGAATTTAGATTACGTCATAGAAGAGAAATGTTAGGTTATTATGCGTTTTTAATGCAGGAAAAACAACTTCCAGGCCCCATTGGGAAAATCGCGCCAAATGACCAAAAAGTCGCCAAGCTTGGCGACTTTTGGCGAAATATCGCCAAATTTGGCGCCAAAAATAAGTCCTCAAAAGTGCAGAGATCTAAGCTCTAGGACTAATATTTCTCGAGTTTTCTAGAAATCCCATATATTTGAATGGGAAACTCTTGTGGCCGTGAGTTGATTAAAAAAACATAAGAAACTAAAGATCAAACTTAATTCCTTTAATTAAAATCTTATTGAATTACATTGAAGCAGAATTGAGCTACTAGCTTCGTAGCTACCTTGTAACAGAATGAATGGATAGCGCGCTGTCACATCATTAAGAAAGTTCAGAAGTAGCAGTATAATTGTGCTTGGCACTTGGTGACTGCTTTACGTACTCCGTCGCGGGAGTTTACGAACACAACAGTTCTCCCACGCTAATTTGAAAGATTTTGATTAAATTTCAGCGTAAGTGCTTACTAGGTTTGGACTTATTTTTAAAATTTTGAAATATTTAATCGTTCAACTGGCTTCCGTACTCTCGTAGAGCGTCGTAGCGTTGGAGGCTGAACAAGAGGTGGAGGGGTCCTGGATTTTGTATCGGGAACGTCTGAGCTTGCATTTGAAAGCTGGGTTGAAGGTTGAGGGGTTTTGGAGCTCGTATCTGGAACCTCACTTACTTTCGGTTTTTCAGGAGACTTGGGAGTTGTTGCAGTAACTGCGGGCTTATCTCTCCCATTATTGGAACTTAAGTCTTTAGAAAGAAACGGCTCAAACTTGATTGTAGGTTCTTTGTTGACTTGAAAAAGGCGTAGTTGATCAAAATGTCGCTTGACTACATAACCGTCGTCTAATTCGATTAGATAGTGTACTAGACTTAATCTTTCAACAACTGTACCGTACTTCCATATAGTTGAACTTGAGTAATTTCTTGATTGGACTCTGTCTCCTAATTTATATGATTTCCTAAACATCGGTTGTTCCGATTTATTTTTATAGGTCTCGGGCGGTGTAGGTTTAATAAGATCTAACTTCGTTCTTATATTTTCTCCAAATAATAATTCTGCAGGCGTCTTCCCGCTTGAGAGAGGTGTTGCTCTGTAACGAAATAATAACTCACACAATTTCTCATGCAGCGTACCGTGTTGATATCTCATACATTTTAATTTTGTTGGTAAAATCGTACAAGCCGGTGCCCACCCCATGTAAACATGGCGACAGTCGCTGGAGCTTGGCGACCGCCAAGCTCCAGCGACTGTCGCCATGTTTACTAGTCATTCTAGGCAACCAGTGGTCCGTTTTTAACTAAAAAAACCCCAGTGGATTCAGCAACCTAGTTGTACAGCTATCTAAACTAGGCAACCAGTGGTCTGTTTTTAACTAAAAAAACCTCAGTGGATTCAGCAACCTAGTTGTACAGCTATCTAAACTAGGCAACTAGTGGTCCGTTTTTAACTAAAAAAACCTCAGTGGATTCAGCAACCTAGCTGTACAGCTATCTAAACTAGGCAACCAGTGGCCCGTTTTTAACTAAAAATACCTCAGTGGATTCAGCAACCTAGTTGTACAGCTATGTAAACTACGCAACCAGTGGACCGTTTTTAACTAAAAAAAAACAACAACAGTGAACTAAGCAACCTAGTTGTACAGCTAATGTAAACTGGGCAAACACTGGCCCGTTTTCAACTCAAAAAAACATCGGTGGATTAAACAACCTAGTTGTACACCTCTTATAAAGTCAGTATGATTAGAATAGCACGTAAATAGCACTTACGAAAACATAAACACTTCAAATATCAATTTAAAATTCACATTAAAAACCTTAAACATCGAAAGATTCGTTAAAAAAGAACACTTACCTCTATTTTTTTGGTAAATAACCGCTCAGAAATGTCCCCAACACCCACCGGCTTATAACGTACTATATTTCTAACAAACACCCACAAATTCTTTTCTTATATTAACATAACACATTTCATTCCCTTCCATCAATAACGCAAACAATTTCAAATTCCCAAACCTGACGAAACACGTATTCTTTATGGTTGCCAGTCACAACTACCACCGGCAGTTGGCGGTGCATCGCTCACTCTCGCGTCAGATTGTTCGCCAATGATTTGTAAACAAACCATTGACATGTAAACAAGGCACCGTATACGGAATATAGTCCTAACGATCTTGAGGCGAATGCAATTGGTCTTTCACTTCCGTCAGGCATGATGTGCGAAAGGATACCCGATAATCCGAAGGGACTTGCGTCGGTAGCTAGCGTTACTGGCAATTCGGGATTGAAAGGAATCAAAATTTGATCACTGGCAATTTCACATTTAGCTTTCATCCAGGCTTTTTCGCAACTATCTGTCCATTTAAAGGGAGCGTTTTTCTTAAGAAGTTGATTTAATGGATAAAGAAAGGTTGAAGCGGTTTTCAAAAATTTTGAGTAATACATCACTAGACCTAAAAATTTTCTTAATTCATCAACATTTTTCGGTCGAGGTGCCTCTTGAATAGCTTTTACTTTATCTGGAGACTTTTCAAGACCTTCTGAACTGTTTACATGACCTAAATATTCTACTTTTTTCTGAAAGAACTTACATTTCTTGGTATTAACGTGTAGATTATGATCACGTAGCTTAGCTATAACTTGAAGCAAACGTGTTTTGCATTCTGCAAATGTTTTCCCTTGAATTATTACATCGTCAAAATAAGCAGTAACGCCCTGTAACTCTTGAACAAATTGATCAATGAAGGAATGAAATTCGTTAGGTGCTGATTTTATACCAAAAAATAAGCGTTTCACTAAATATGTTCCTTTGTGCGTTGAAATGGTTTGAATTTTTGCACTTTCTTCATCCACTGACAAATGTAAATATGCTTGATAAATATCTAGGGTGGAATAATACGATCCACCGCGTAATTTATTAAAAATATCTTCAATTTTTGGAATCGGGTGTCTCGCGTCCTGAAGTTGTTTATTCACAGTTACCTTATAATCGGCACAAATTCTTACAGTACCGTCTGGTTTTGGAACTATAACTAGTGGTGTACCCCACTCAGAATAATCAACTTTTTCGATTATACCCTCCGATTCTAACCTATCAAGTTCTCTATCTACTTGTTCTCTCAAAGCGTAGGGTACCGGACGGGGTTTTTGGAAAAGTGGCTTTGCATCATTCCGTAGTTTCACAGTGCAAGTATAATTCGGAATTACACCTACTTTTTGTTCAAATACATCCGAGTATTCTTTCATTATAAAAGAAATCGATTTCTGTATCTCATGGTCAGCGATTCCCTTCACATCGGTAGAATTACTTATTTCGTTCAAGTTTATCTTCAGATTTCGTATCCAGTTCCTACCTAAAATCGCATTTTTATGTAAATTAACCAAATATAGCTCTTCAACACTTGAATGTCCTTTATAGCATGCTTTTACTTTAACGACTCCTAGTGGTTTAAAAATTTCACCTGTGTAACTGCGAAAAAATACATTCGTTTTCTGAATAGGGGAGGGCGATATGTTTAAAGCTTTGAATTCTGCTATGTTCATAATACTAACACGACTTCCTGAGTCACACTCAAAGCGGACGTTGATCCCGTTTAACTGTATTTTAGCAAATAATCTATCGTCATTATCACTTGTGCTTAAACATACATCAAAGATGTGCTTTATGTGAAAGTCGCTTGAATTGCAATCTTCTACATGACTCATATTGTTTCTATCGCTTCTGTATCTACTTTTCATGCGTTCTGCTATACAGACTTTGCTCAGATGCCCTTTTTTGAAGCAAAATTTACATGTTAATTTATTTTTGAGTCCACATTCTTGAGTTCTGTGATTATGTTTCCCACATCTTAAACATACATTCCTTAATCCAAGTTTTTCCAAATTCACCCGTTTTTTATTCTGACGACTTGGTTTATCACGCATCTGTAAAGTATACTTTGAATTAGAATTATTAGGACTGAAATGCTGATTTTGTTTAGCTTTCGAGTTTGAAATTTTATTTACATTGGCTAATGGAGCACTACTCTTATACAACTCTTTATTTTCAATTTTGGAAGCTTCAATAGCTAAAGCAATGTCTAGTGTTTTTTCAAAGGTCAGTTCCGCTTGTTGTAGAATCTTTTCTCGGATGTCAGCGTCAGACAATCCTCGAATAAACTGTGCTCGAAGCATTATGTTTGAAATTGATCTGGAACAATCTATATTTTCACAATTTGATTTGAAATCAGCACTTTTCAAAAGATCTTTGAGCTGAGTAACGTACATCGATATTGATTCACCGGGTTGTTGAGGGCGACACAAAAATTTATGTTGCTCCGTTAAAATATTTATTCTTTTACTTAAATTTTCTTTTAATAGCTTCAAAAGCTCATCATATGTTTTCGTTGCTGGTAAATCTGGTGCTGTTAAACTCGATAATAAGTGATAGTATTTCGGACCTAAACAGTTCAATAATATCAACTGCTTTGCGTTTAATGTTTCTTGAGTAGTGTCTGATAATCCTTTTAATTTAAAGTAATTTTCTAATCTTTGAATATATTCGTCAAACGTTTCGTTACTTTCATCAAAGCATTCAAATGTTAATGACTGTGTTTGGAGCAAAGTGCTTACCTTGGATTCTGTAGTCGAAGTTGCCGACATTTCTTGAAGCTTTTGTACAAATCTATTCAACGTTGATATTAAATCCGCAATATCAGATATTTTCTGCGTTAATCCTCGTCGCCAGCTCTTGTGGCCGTGAGTTGATTAAAAAAACATAAGAAACTAAAGATCAAACTTAATTCCTTTAATTAAAATCTTATTGAATTACATTGAAGCAGAATTGAGCTACTAGCTTCGTAGCTACCTTGTAACAGAATGAATGGATAGCGCGCTGTCACATCATTAAGAAAGTTCAGAAGTAGCAGTATAATTGTGCTTGGCACTTGGTGACTGCTTTACGTACTCCGTCGCGGGAGTTTACGAACACAACAGAAACCGAAACCTCCGTATCTCCGGTTCTAGTTAGCCGATTTTGATGCAACGAAAAGCAAAATTTATCAAAAGCAAAATTTAACCAAATTAACCAAATTAACCAATTAACCAAATTAACCAAAATTAACCAAAAGCAAAATTTACGCTTCAAATCTATTTGAAGCATAGAATATGAATTTTAAACCATTTTAAGCCCCAGATCAGAGGGTTGCCCCGAAAATTCGTAACATTGCCCCCTTCCCAAGGAATGCACGTCCCGGGCAGTACAATCCCTAGTTAGGAGGTCACACAGGTACCTACACTGTATAACACTTAACAAGATCTTAACAACATAATTCAAGCAAGTAATCAATAACACAATAAGGAAATACACATTAATAAATAAATAATCAACATAATAAATAATTACACTGTAATAAGTAATCAATGTAATAACAAATACACATTAATAAAATCCAATATATTACAAATGTGTACACTAAACATGGCGTAAGTGGTGAGAGAAAGAGAGTTGAAGAAAGAGGAAGAGAAGAGAAAGACAGGAAAGGAATGAGAGGTGAAAGAAAAGAGGAATTACGCCATAGTGACCATAGTCTGAGCTAATTACAACCGCGGTAGATGGCTAGCCGATCGTAATGTACAACTCTTGGCTTCGAGTTTGGTGACTTACGAATCCGTACGATGACGTCATTCAGCCGGTTTAGGACTGTGTAAGGACCGTCCCACGGCGATTGCAGCTTGGGAGACAGACCTTTCCGTCGAATAGGATTCCATAGCCAAACTTTGTCACCTGCGTTGAACTCGTGTCCCGTAGCCTTCGTGTCGTAGCGAGTCTTCATCTTTTCCGTGTTCAGGTTGATCCGCTCCCGAGTAAAATGATGTACATCTTCAAACCGTGCCCGAAGTTTTTCCACGTACTCCTCTGGCGATGAAGGCGCATCTGGAGGGCGGCCGAACACTAGATCGGCGGGAAGACGAAGATCTCTGCCGAACAGCATCTGGGAAGGTGTGAAGCCGGTAGTCTCATGGACGGCGCTCCTATAGGCCAGCAAGAAGTGGGGGAGTTTCTTATCCCAGTCCTCTTGATTCCTAGATACCAGAAGCGAGAGGTTGTTTAAAATTGTGCGATTGAACCTCTCCACCATGCCGTCGGATTGTGGGTGTAAAGGCGTAGTCTGGGTTTTGTCCATTCCGAGAAGTTGGAAGACCTTTAAAGACTGCAGAGGTAAAGTTCGTTCCTTGGTCGGAATGAAGTTGCAGAGGGGTTCCATATCTGGAAATCCATTCTTGCACCAGTACCTCTGCTACGGTCGTAGCTTCTTGATCGGGAATAGGAAACGCTTCGGGCCATTTAGCGAAGTAGTCAATGACAACTAGGATGTATTTGTTGCCATCCGAAGTTCGCGGAAGAGGTCCCAGGATGTCGAGTGCAATCCTCTCAAAAGGTTCTCCTACATTATAACGATGTAGTCTTCCACGGCTTCGTTTCTTCGGGCCTTTACGGGCGGCACAGGCGTCACAAGCTTGACACCACTTTTCGACGTCGCCTCGAGCCCTAACCCAGTAGAAGCGCTCGCGAACTTTCTGCAGGGTCTTCATCCCGCCGAAATGGCCTCCAGTGTAGCTATTATGAAGTTCTTCTAGAACCTTCGGAATCCTCGAACGAGGGAGTACTAACTGCAATCGGAGCATCCCTCCGTCGTCCGACTCCCATTTACGATACAGGACTCCATTCCTCAGGCGAAGCGAATCCCATAAAGCCCAGTACTGTTTTGTTGCCGGACTGTAAGATGATATTTCTTGCCAACTGGGCTTAGCGCTGGATTTTTCCATAAATTCCACAATAGGTTTGATATCGCTGTCTGCTAATTGGTCCACCCGAACATTTTCGTCACTCCAGGGATCTTGAGATGATGCCGATGATGTAACTTGGCGGACAACGGGATGTTTCAGATCGTAATTTTTCTCTGCCCTGGAGCAATAGCGACAACTGTCTATGCAGGGCCTTCTCGACAAAGCATCTGCATTTCCATGAGATGACCCTTTCCGATGACGTATCTCGATGTCATATTCTTGTAATCGCTGTATCCACCTGCTATTTGGCCCTCTGGATTCTTGAAATGTAGAAGCCAGGTTAAAGAGGCATGGTCCGTTCGGAGCAGGAACTTTCGGCCGTACAGGTAATGATGGAAGTGCTCCACGGCCTTAATGATAGCAAGAAGTTCCTTTCTCGTAACACAATAATTACGTTCTGCCTTTGAAAGGCATTTGCTCCAGTAAGCAATGAAGTGTTCTTGGCCATCTTTCTCCTGGGACAAAACTGCTCCAACACTCTCCTTACTTGCGTCTGTGTCCAGGATAAATGGCTTGTCAGGGTGAGGATACGACAGGATCGGCGACGATGTTAAAGCCGTCTTCATTTCGTTGAATGCGTCCTCACATTCCTCAGTCCATAGAAATTTCTGTCCAGTCTCTGTCAATTTGTGAAGGGGTCTTGCAATTTGAGAAAAGCCCTTCACGAATTTTCGATAGTAAGTACACAGACCGAGAAAACTTCTTAAGTCATGGATATTCTCGGGACGACTCCAGTTCTGGACTGCGGACGTCTTTTCGGGATCGGTTCGGACTCCGTGGGCGGATATTATGTGCCCGAGGTAACGTACTTCCCGACGAAACAAATTGCACTTCGATGGACTTAGTTTCAAGTTTGCCTCTTTTAATTTCTGCAGTACCTTTCGAATGTTCTCGAGATGCTCTTCGAAAGTCCTTCCGACGATGATGATATCGTCCAAATAAACGGGACATGCTTCGTAGGAAAGTCCTCTCAACACTGTCTCCATTAGTCGCTCGAATGTAGCAGGTGCGTTGCAGAGTCCAAAAGGCATAACTTTGAACTGCCACAATCCTTGGCCCGTGGTGAACGCAGTCTTTTCACGGTCATCGGGATGAATTTCCACTTGCCAGAAACCACTTTTCAGATCCAGAGTGGAAAACCATTCGTTTCCCGATAAAGTGTCCAAAGTGTCGTCTATCCTGGGAAGAGGGTAGCTGTCTTTCTTGGTAATGTCATTCAGACGTCTGTAGTCAACACAGAACCGGGTGGAACCATCTTTCTTTCGGACCAAAACAATTGGCGAGGCCCAGGGACTAGTCGACGGCTCGATGACGTCATCACGCTGCATCTCCTCTAAAAGTCTGCTCACCACTTCTTGCTTAGCAAACGGCAGCCGCCTAGGATGTTGCTTAATGGGAGAGTGGCTGCCTGTATCTATCCTATGTTGAGTTAAGCTCGTACGGCCAAAGTCACCCGAAGTTCGGGAGAAGATTTCTCCAAATTCAGCTATTACTTTCTCCGCAGCGCTTCTCTGTTCTGCCGTTAACTCCACGTCTTGTATTAATTCCTTCGTCAGGCACTCGGAAGATTTAGCTGTCGTTTGGCTGATGTTCTTATTAATGCAGGTAACAGGAGTGCATTTCGCCAACACTTCATTTTTCTTTATCACCTTCGACTTGTCCGTCACATTTGCTACTCTAACTGGAATTTCTGCTCTCGACAAGTCCACAAGTGTTGCTCCCACAAGTATTCCTCTGACGGAATCACTATTGTTTGGGTATTCGATTAATCCAAAACGGAATTTATTGCTTTCTTTTACTGTTCCAGAAATTATTGAATCAGTTCTGGGAGGTAGAGTGATATCAGTCTAGCTATTATTTGCTGTACAGGTAAAATAGTTTCATTTTTAATATCGAACGCAGCTATTTCTTCTGAGTCTGAACGAAGTTCATTATTCTTAAAGTCCAAGTTAAATTTGTGTGATTTTAAAAAGTCCAGTCCGAGAATAAAAGAGTCTGTAATATTGGCGACATATACCACATGGTCGTATCTGGCATTTCCAAACGTGATTTCTACTTGCACTTTTCCGCCCACTTCGATCTTGTCACCTGTCACAGTCTGGAGGGTCAGCGAGGGCGGAGTCCAGATAATCTTCAAATTTAATTTCTTGGCCAGATCCGTCCTTATGATGGTTACGTTCGCTCCAGTATCAATCACCATGTGGCATGGGGAACCATTAACGTATCCCAGTACGAATAGCCGCCATTCACTGCCGCCATTCACTGATGAAATCTGTAAGACTTTCAAATGGGGCTTCTGAATATCCCTCAGCCTCTGTTCCTGAAAGTCGTCTCTTTTCTGTCTTCCTTCATGGGCTTCTCTGGTGCATTGATAACTGCGATCTTTACGACGAGAGTTCTTTTGTGCGTCGCAGTATTTTCGTAAATGCCCCTCGCTGTTGCACCTCCAACATTTCACTTTTCTTGGCTCTGACTGTTCTTGTCGTTCTACCAGATTTTCCAGGGTCTTTAATTTATTCTCTAATCTCTCCATTTCCCCATCCGTAGGCTCCTGGAATGACACAGCTCTAACATTATGCCGCTCTTTTCTTACGGCCAGCTCAGCTGCCTCTAGCTTCATGGCGAATACGAGGGCAGACCTGAGATCTTTATAATCCGCCAAGATCAATGCTTTCTGAATTTCAGAGTCCACGAGGCCTTCAATAAAATGTTGCACTGCAACTTCTTCTCGAACATTATCAGGATAACTGCTATAGGCTAGATGACACAGCCTATCTATGTCGGAAGCCAGCTCTTGGAGGGTCTTGCCAGGTCTCTGCATCCTTGTCTTAAGTTGGATTCTACTATATTCTTTCTGGCACTTCTCACCGAATTTCATCTCCAAGGCACTGGCAAGGGCGTCAAAATCTCCTATCTTCGTCGCTCCGATAGTTTGCTATACATTAATTGCATCTCCGCTAAGGGAAGCGGCCAGTTGATTAGCTTTCTCGGACTTGCTCCAACCATTGACTCTGGTGACGATCGAAAATTGGGTCTTGTAAGCTTCCCAGGGAGTCGTAAGCTTCCCAGGGAGTCTTTCCGTCATAGGCAGTAAGTTTCACTGCTGCGCGGTGTGAAGATAACCTGATGTTTTCGGGTAACTTTCCCAGCTTTACGAGAGAGTCCAATTTTTCTTCAATTTTAGCTTCACATTCTTCATGTATTTTCGAAACTATATTTTCTTTAAAGTCTAGTTTCTTCTCAATTTTATTCTTAAATTCTTCCCGCATTCTGCAAATATCTTGCTGCAATTCTTTAATATTTTCTTCTATTTTTCCTTCAATTCTTTGTTCATATTTCGTTTGAGTTTCTTCTATGAGCGACATTCTTTTCTCCATTATCCCTTGATTTTCCTGCACACTCTTTTCGAATTTCTCTAATTTTCCCAAAGCAGTCTCCATTTTCTCCAATCCCAATTTCATTCCTTCTTGTCCGGCTTCAATTTTCTTTTCTAAATCGGTCTGTCCTGCTTCAATTTTCTTCTCTAAATCCGCCTTCATCTGTTCTTGTCCAGCTTTCATCTCGTCTTGTCCAGCTTTCATCTCTTTTTTTATCTCATCTTGACCGAATTTCATCTCGTCTTGTCCGGATTTCATTTCCTGCATCATATTCATCAGCTTTTAAAGTTGTTCTTCCATTTTTTGTCTAGTCAAAACCATAAACTGGAAAATTAAAGTCTTTCTTTAGAACCCCGATTCTGACACCAAATGTTGCGGAATTACTCTGCTACTCCTGGGGTTCGTCGTTCTAAAGTCCAGTTGGTGTAAAAAGTTCAAGTAAAAAGTCACTTGTCAGGATGGAACACAAACTTTATTTCTTCTAGAACTTCGTAGAACAATCAGCTGCACACAATTCACAAGCACAATCTAGCAGTAACGTGCTTTTAACAATCCGCTTGGATCAGAAGCTCTCACAAATGCTGTATTTCTCACACAAAATAAGTCACTTTTACAGGCAAAAATTCCGTGGAAATATTCAAGAGATATAGTACACTATCCCTTAAGACACAGCAATGAAGAATTTACACACAGCACTTTAAAAACAGCTTCACAAAGCAAGCTAAAACACAGCTTCTATAGCACTATCAATTCACACAAAACAAGCGTACTCAGAGCTCTTCACACATTGAATGTTCAACTCGCAACTGACTGACTTCGGGGCGATGCACGCTTCTATAAATAGCCGACGCAGGAGGTACAAGAGGTTTCCAGAAAAGTCAATTTCTCGAGGGTTCTACATAAAGCGTGAATTTTGATTACGTCATAAAAGAGAAATGTTAGGTTATTATGCGTTTTTAATGCAGGAAAAACAACTTCCAGGCCCCATTGGGATAATCGCGCCAAATGACCAAAAAGTCGCCAAGCTTGGCGACTTTTGGCGAAATACCGCCAAATTTGGCGCCAAAAATAAGTCCTCAAAAGTGCAGAGATCTAAGCTCTAGGACTAATATTTCTCGAGTTTTCTAGAAATCCCATATATTTGAATGGGAAAACGAAACCTCCGTATCTCCGGTTCTAGTTGGCCGATTTTGATGCAACGAAAAGCAAAATTTATCTATTTGAAGCGTAGAATACGAATTTTAAACCATTTTAAACCCCAGATCAGAGGGTTGCCCCGAAAATTCGTAACAATATTTATTTTTTGCAAAGATTTTCTCATATTTATTTAATAATTCCTCTAATTTTGGATTGATAGCTTTATAAACAGTCTGAAGGGGAACGCTTTCCTCAGAGGCTTTGCTATCGGTTGAAGAACTGGGTTGATTTAAATGTAGAGACATAGGTAAGGCATCATAATTGTATAAAGGTAATCTAACATTATTTTGAAAAACACATAAATTCACACAATCAATATATAAACAAAACTTTTTACACTCTGGTAAGCCCAATATGGCATATGGCAGGCTTGAATATACTATAAAAAATTTTACACACTGAGTAATGTTTCCAATTTCTAAATTAACATAACACACTGTATCAAGTATCAGCAGTCCATCTGCCTGAGTAACATTTAAAGGCGAGACTCTCTGTACTTCTAAATTATATCGTCCAACAAAACTTTGCAGCAAGACAGAGAGTGTAGAACCAGTGTCTATGACACAGGGAACACTTAAAAATTCAAAATTGTCAATTTTGGGTTGAGTTAATTTTTTCCTTAGGTACCCGGGTACAGTAAATAGTCATAAGTTCTCTTCTCTCGAGGTCTCAGTACCATTATTTTGTGAATTTAAAATAGTGGTGTTCGAAGTCATATTCGGGTGAGTCATATTTGGTGTCGCGTATGGGTTTGTCGCAATTTGGTAGTTACCTTTAAAGGGACAATTATGCGCCCAATGGAAGGCATTACTTACCCCTAGCCCCTCACATTTCCTACATGGAGTTCTAGGTAGGGTGCTTTCTTGGTAATTGACATTATTTTGGTGGTGTAAACTTTGAGGACTTTGAGATAGGGGTCGGAAACGGGGCCAATTATTTATTTGGGTTCGCCCTTGGGTTGAATTATGAATTGGTTGATGCCAATTTGGTCGGTTATAAACAGGAGCGTGGTAGGGTCTAAAATTCCGAAGCTTGGGTGTAAAGTAACTAGAATTTTGTGCATTATTGGGCGAGGAGGTAAAACTTGCCTGTTGGGGCGGTTCGTGAATTTTAATTAATTTTGACGCTACCTTAAGCCACTCGGTAGCACTACTGGGTGGTTGCAGGGTTAAAAGTGCTCTCACATTACTAGGAAGACCATTGGTCAATCCTTCTAATATTATATTATTAGGTAGCCCCAATTTTCTACCTATTTCTAATTTTTCATGAAAATAAGTTATAAGATTCGAAATCTTTTCTAGTTTTAAATTTGTAAAATCCATGAAAGTAAACACGGTACATGAAATATATTTTTCTCTCAGTATTTCAATCAATTCTTGCCAATTATTACAATTTGCTATGTTATTTATGTATGTTGTTAAGGCAGACCCCTTAAGAAATTTTCCTATGTTTTGAAATTTCCAGTCTTCATCTTTATTTTGTTGTAAGCAACACTTCGTAATATGCTATCCAACTTTCAAAACTCATATTATCTTCAAAATTAAAGGGGGCAATAAACTCATCACTTTTTTGCAGGGACATAGTGGCAATAGTTTGTGTATTTTCTTTACCATCTAACGACATGCTGAAATTTTTTTCTAAATTTTTACCTGAACGGAGAAGCATTTAATAATTACATTCAGAATTTTTATTTAGCAACATTAATAATAATACTGCAATAAATTTACAAAATCTTACCTTAATGAAAATACTATATTAATGTAAAAAAAATGCAGATATATCAATTTTTTTTTTCATCAACACTAAAATAGACCTTTAAAATAACACACACAATTAATAACCATTTAAATATAATGCTCTAATGTTCACTTCAACTCTAAAATAAAAATCGTTTACTTTTACGAAAGAAATTGATATCCACAAATTAAAATCGTCATCCCTCAACGATAAACAAAACACACACACACAAAAAAAAATCTTCTCTCCCAAGTTCAATGCAGGCAGGAGGAGTTACGGTCAACAAGTTGTACGCATAAAAACAAAAATATTCGGCACGGAGAAAAGGGGGAAATAATTCACCAGTTGCACACACTTCTCGTGGGGGCCTGTTTTGGGTGAAATTTGACGCACCGCCGCGCCGTAATGATGACAGGAGTTTCTCTTGGTTTGTGGCGAACGTGCGAAAAAGAAAAAAGAAAGAAAGATGAATTAGGAGGCGCAGATTTCGGTATGATGAGCGCTGCAGAAATACCGCATAGGCTGTTCATCAATGCAGACGTTCTTCCATTTCGGCATTAACGGCGTAGAACGTACAAGACGTTCTGTGAAGTACTTCAGAAGATACGTAACATGACTCATCAGTCGGTGTTGAAATCTCCCAGAGCAGGGCTCGACGAAGTTGGCCGGCGGAGAGCGGACTCAAGGGAAAGGCCATCGGCTGGTCGGCGAAGAAGCGCGCTGCATCTACTGCGAATGATGGGCGATGAACCCGTCTCCCGGATTATTGAGCGTTAATTTTTTTTTTACGATTTAAAATTTTTAATTGGCACACAGGCAATCATCCTGTCGACTATTTGTGACGACAGATATTTCAAGTAAGCTTCAGAGTTAAGGCAGGTAATATGGTTTATTGAACATTACAATTAAGTTACAATTTAGAATGAGAAGAGGGGAGGGGAGACGGGTACAAGAATCAACGTGGACTCATGAAGCAGTTCCATTGGCAGAAGTCCCCCGATTTTCGATGTGCGGGAGTATTTACGCTTACCACCCCACGTGGTCTGCGAAGACACAACTCCTCCTCTCTCTTATCTCTGATCGAACCACACACATTTACCAACGTGACCCGCATCCGGGGACACGTGTGCATCTAAAGAACTCAGAATCGACGGCCTGATGTTTGACAAATAACAAAATAAATAAAACATAGCTCCAGAGCGCGCGTGGCAAGTATGACAGGAAAGTAAAACTTACAGTGAAAGTACCCGCTTGACCAATACCCAAACTAGTAAAACCCAAATTATCTTTTTATACATTACATGCATTAAAATAAAATGAGCAGAAACATAACACCAACAAAGTTCTGTGTTTTCAAAGGTTTATTTTGCAGTGCGAAATTTCCTCAGTGTGTCTATTGCTGATTCGTCATTCTTATAAAAGAGCTTGATTATAATAGCTTTATCCTGTAAGGACAGCATGATGTTGGCATCGATTGAAGAGTTCACGTGCTTTTAAGTGTTTTATTGACAACCTGATTTGCATAAATCATCTTGCTGTGTTGTGTGCCTAGCAGCGTCACCTATCGGTCATTTTTGAACATTTTTTTGTTCTTAAAAATATCCACCCTCTTTCTGATGCTACACGTGCAAACCGCAATTTTTAAATCACCATTTGTTCTTTTTTAATTACTTTTTAAAGTTTGCACGAACTTTTGGTGCACCGAGTACTTAAAAAGTTTTAAATGTTTGGAAAATTATTTAATGTTTCGAAGTTTGTGGCAGGATTTAACAGATAATAAAAGACGTTAAAATAATATATTATATGTTTCACTTATACATGTCTCCAGTGAAAACGAAAACTGTGGCAAAGGTATAAATGAAAAAGTACACAACATTTTATAATTCTAAACCTTTATTTTTAAAGCATAAATATTAGTGCCCAAATCCCGATCGTGAATATGAAAAAAAATATATTCTAATACTTAAATAACTTTTTATGTAACATAATTTTTTTTAAATATTATGTGCGTTATGCACAGTTTCTTATTTTTAGTTAGATAATAACAGAGATTTCTTGTGTATTTTTATTATATTCTAATATTGTATAAAAAATATACAAATCATACAATTACTTAAAATATTTTTCGAAAATTATGGATGTTTAAGTTTACAGAAAATATCTATTTAAATAAACCTTTGGTTCAGAGGCGCCGACTTTACAAAATTTCTGTGGGTGCCCTAAAAGTCCGTGGGGGGGGGGGGGGTAACAAAATGTTGAAAGTCGCACAAGGTGGTTTGTAATTTTTGATAAAGGATCGCTAAGTTTGGTGCCAAAACGTGACAATTTATTTTAAAGGGGGAGTACAGTTGGAATGTACTTGGCTAAAATTGTAAAATAGTTTTAGTAGGTGATTTTAAGATGATTTCGATTCCGAAGATGGGTTTTTATGGAACAAAGAAGAAAAATACGGCACACTCATGAATAACGATACACTTTCCAACCTTATGGAATCTTTTCCAACTACCCTTCAATCTTTTCCTATAATTATTTGCTTCCTTGCTCGTAACAACTCAATCATTTGACTTTTCGTGCACATTTTTACCAGTGGGAAATGGGTAATACAAATAGTCATTTTAGTTCCACATAAAATATCCAATATCTGAGGGTATAGATCGAAGAAACGATATCTGTCTCACGGTTTTGGTACACAAATTAAAATAAACTAACTGCACCAAGGATTCGAAAAAATTCAGGATAATTCTTTACAAGCTGCACTACACACTGCAATAAATGCGAAAACTTTCACGAAACTTTCAGAAAAAAATCTTAAATGTGGAACTGCACAGCAAAATATTTCTAAGAGTGGCCATTCTGCAAAAAAATTTTCGTTTATTCGGGTGTCTAGTAGAGCTTGTGAACCTACATCCTAAAAATTGTGAAGTGCTTGAGATAATTAGTTTTCTTTTTTGTATTTATATACCAAAATTGCGTGTTTTCTCCCAGCGCTGAAGGTGACATTCAAAGTTTAATTTAAATGAATAGTGTGAACTTTGGCATCCGATTATCTGTACTACGGTGAAGCAACGCTGGGCATAGAATGAAAGTCTCCGCCGTTTTGTGTCTTAGTAAAGATAACAGCAAAGCAGTTAAAATCAAGATTCTTTTTAAAGTAATGAAGTATTTCTGATGAAATACCCTTCTTTTAGAAAAATCTGCTTGTGCTGGAGTCACCTTAAATTTGTTTGCCTTACGCAAATTCTCTGTCAAAATTCGAGAATTCCTGGGCGCACACCCCCTTTGCCCTTGTAATAAATCAGACCCGAAAGAGGTGTATTACACTATTTCACTTTTTTTTTTTACTTTTAGCAATAGAATTTTGATTGGTTTTAACTAATCATTATAAATTTCAAAGCAAAAGAAAAGTGTATTGGGGGGGAAAAAACATGCAACAATAATATCACAATCGGTCAAATTTCTTGTCATGCAAATGGAAATTTTGTATGAAATGTGATTCAGTTTTCGAATGTAACAATTCACGATCAATGTTATTCTTGTTTAATCTATCTCATCCCTGTCTGAAATCCCCAGAGTTTTCAAAAATTGTTATTCATAGTATTGTTTCTCAGCTCATTCATTTCCTGTATTTTTTTTTTTTTTTTTTTTTTTTTTTACATTTTTGTACCCCTGTAAACAGCTGCAGCTAAGACTTGACTATTTTCTTTTCTTTTTTTTCCCCAACAAATTAAAAAAATTACAAACATTATACCTTTAAAATTAAACTAGATAATTTCCTCAGAATGAATTAATGCAACGTTTTCTATGTTGAAATGTGTGTAGGACCACATACAAAAAAAGATTGGTAACTATTTAAATGCAAACAGAAAAATAAAGCAGAACAAAAAAAGTTGTTTATCTTTTAGAGTTAATAATTATTCAAAATGTATTTTTAATTGTAGGCCATATAACCTCCAGGCATGATTTTGAGCATCCTCCTGAAGTAGAGCTATTTTACCCTCTACCATTATGTGTTCAGATTTGCAAAATTACGAAGAGACATACAATTCAGTAATGTGTGTTCATGCGCCATGATTTCAGTATAATTTTACAAAAACAGCATTGGGCTAGATCAAAGCAAACAGTACCTAATTCCGCTTTGTTAAACAAGAACAAAAATTGAACAAAATATTCGCAGAAAATGAAACGGAAGGCATCTCGAAATGTTAGTGTGGACGACAGTCTGTTCCATCCTTTTCAATAAATAACTGAGCACTAAAATCATTAAAAAATAAGAAAAGGAAATTGAGACTTTAGAAGAAAGTGACAAACCTTTATACCTTAGAAGCCTCGCCTCAGTCTCATTCAATTAACACCAAAGCGCCGACACTTTTTGATGAATGGGCATCTTTTTTTGTTCCAGAGACATACTAAGTGTTGTATATTAGGTGCTTGTAAACAGACAGACCTTGATGTTCTCTATTTACAATAAAAACAATTAAACCTACTCACTTCGGAATCCTGAAGTAATATTAGAACTATCTCAAAACATTTCCATAATGGGAATGAGTCTTTCACCTAACTCCTGCGTTATCTTTCCCGCGTGAACTTCTGTTTGTAGCCAGCGGCTTTGTCTCAAATTCTCCGTTTTCCGGTACTCTTGGGCTAACATAGTAACATAGTATCATTGTATTCATGCATTTTCCCATGGAAAATGAGGATTCTGGGATGAGGTCTGTTTGTGTGGGTCAGAAAGGGGGAGGGCACAGTGGGCAAAGGCATTGCTTGTGGGGCTGTAGGGAGTCGCATTGTGAAAAAGCTTTGAATTTTAGAAAGACATTGTTTCCGTGGGCGCCAGATAGGAAGGCAAGTGGCAGTGGGGGATTGAGATTTGAGCCCGCCTAGTATAGTAAACATTTTTACAGCATACTGAACTTCTAAGTATTATTTTCGTGCTAAAATGTCTGAAAGTTAAGATGACCCCCATACACCTCTAAATTAGTACTGTTACGAGAAACTATTATAATAATTATTATTATTTTAAGTAGACAAAAATATTACCTGTTTCGATTCCTTTTTTTTTTCATGCACTTTTTAAAATTTTAGAGTATGTGCTAAGTTACTACTTATTGGAATTTTATTATAATTACTCCAGTTCCGAGGCACATAAGGGTGTATGCCGAAGAAACAAAATCTGCATAACGGTCTTAATACACAAATTAAAGTAGACTATCGCACCAAGGATTCTAAAAATTTAGGATGATTATTTATAAGCTGCACTACATACCGAAATAAAGAATAACACTTCTTTAAAATTTTCGATTTTTAAGAATTTTTTCTAAAAGTTTCGTAAATGATACAGGTTTATTGTTTATTTCAGTGTATAGTGCAGTTTCTAAAACATACATCCTAAAAATTTGAAATATTTGACACAATTAATTTTTTTGAATCTATGTACCAAAATTTCATGTTTTTTTTTTGTTTTTTTTTGTTTTTTTTTTTCTACAGCGATAAGCTGAAAGTAGCTGTCATTCAGTTGCCTTTAAACAGGGTTTAATTTCTATCCAAAAAAGTGCAAGAGCCCTGATTTTTTGTATTGCAATTTACAAAATTGATTACCTAATTTAAGGTATTATTAAGTTAATTTTTGTTACCTCTGTATTAGTTTGCGATGTAATAAAATTAATATCAACAGAAACAATTACGATGGTAATTAAAAATTTAAATTTAGTGTAAAATTTCACCGA
>JAWZYV010015223.1:0-58711 GCA_038373885.1 Cheiracanthium punctorium
ACGTAAGTTCGCGGTTCGCGTTTCAATAGCTCACTCAAGGTAGCAAGCAGACGACCAGAAACCAAAACCGGTTTGTTTACCGAAATAGTTAAGACTCCATTCGCTATGAAAGAAAGTGGCGCTAGTAGCGACGATTGGCGCGGCCGGATTTTAACACTAAGTGAGCGTGCTTACCGTATATGTGCTTTGGTTCTGGGTCACTGAAAACAGAACAGTCAGTGTCAGACGCATCGTCCAAAAGTTTGAATCTGTTGTGATGTGCAAAATTTGACTGTTTAGGAAGAGTTTTGGGAGTTTGTTTGGTGTTTGAGTATTTGTTTTTTCAAAACTGAAGCGTAAGAAACATTGCTATTTACTTTCTTGCTGTTGAAGCTAGGTCGAGAATTTTTTGTTATTTTTCGAGTTAGTCAAGTTTTGAGTTCCCCTAGCAAGAGCGGGGGCAATTGAGTTTTTCCCTCTATTATAGGGATTTTTAGGGCAGCCAGCGTAATTAGCGGAGTGGGGGCCACTGCAGGTGGCACAAGTGGCGTCTCTAGAATCCTTAGGCAGAGTGCAGTTTTTGGCTAAATGAGTCCCGGCACATCTGAGACATTTTGGGCTTAATTTGCAGGTAAGCGAGCTGTGCCCGAAGGCTTGACAATTATAACATTGTTTGAATGGTTTGGATTTTTGAGTCTCAACTTTGACATCAATACCATTAAAATCAGTTATTTTGTATATATCCTCAAAGTGCGGAGAGTTTCTCACAGTCACAACAAAGAGGGGGAGTGGCAGATTAGTTGTTTTGCTTCGCATATATGCTACTTTGAGGGGATGAAAATTCTTTTCCTTTAAAAAGTTTTCAATTTCCTCGATGGGAGTGGAAGTGGGGATACCCTTTAAAACAACCTTTTTCGGTCGGTCGATCCTGGGATCAATTGTGCTGAATTTGATGTTTTTTGTTTCAAGATACTCCTGCACCTTACGGTAGTGTGCAATGTTTTTTGTTTTGATCCTAAGTAGTTCTCCAGATATGTCGGTTTTCGGGGCTTCGCCCAAGATATCCTTGAGTTCGCGAAGCATATCCATCCAGTTGCCGACAATTTCGGCATAAAATGTGGAGCCTCTAGTATTTTCTTCGTTTTGGTTCCCTTGTGTACCAGATATGGAAGTGTCCATATTGGCTGAGTTTAAATCTGGGGTTTGGGCGTGCGTGTGAGTGCTGGGCAGCTCAGCCGAAGTGGCAATGTCCGCATCATGTTCAGTGATCATAGAATTTTCAGGAGTTTCAATGTTTGCTACAGAACTAGTATCATTAGCTAAGTTTTGGTCTTTGTTTACATTAAGATGTACTATTGTTACTTTGTTAGATGTAGTAGAAGCTGGTGACTCTTCGTCACTAGAAATGCTGCGTTTCCTACCACTAGATTTAATTTTAGTAAATTTATAAGTGCCGTTTTTAAGTTGTTTAAATATAATACTGTACTGATTGGCAATACATGCAAGTTTCTGTGGAAAATGTTGCATCATGTAATTAAACAGATTAGACTTATAGAGAACCTCTATGTTAGGTGTCAAGCAAAGAAAATTAATTGTGTGGGAAAATGTACTCACCAGGCACTGCTGTTGTTCACCCTCGGTGCGTCGGATGAGGTCGTCATATACCCGAGTAGCACATAGAAAAAGGTCAAAGAATTCAACAGTATCTTGAGAGAATTTTTGCTTGAAGTGGTCCGTCGAGCTAAGGCGCTCGAGAGTAGGAGTGAGCACAGTAGTTTCCATTGTGAATCACAGGAAGCACTTAAGTCACAAATAACAGATGAGGCAATGAAGCGCTATACAGCAGTCCTCGTAGAAACACAGGTGTAGATGAAGCTATGAAACTAATCAGCAGTTCTTAAGAAGGCTGACGATGGGCAGTCCTTCGGAAAAGTACACACATAACAGAATAATCCAAGATGTCTGGCGGGTAATCACGGCATAAAACTTGCACGTGCACACAAGAAAATAAATCAAGTCGCACAGTCCTAACGGCGGCCACGTGGCAGTCCGGTCCATTAGAGTGCCAGATTTCATTCTTTGCAGGTAACATATATATCCCGATAACCTCAAAAACTGACGACGGCATTCGAAGTAATCTTAATTAGAGGTGCTGGCACCAAGCGAAGAAACTTTTAAGACACATGCGCACGGCAAAGTGTTAACAGCTTATTTTTAACTAAGAATTTACTAAGAATACATAAATTTTTAAATTTTATTGTTGCTACCTTAAAAGGTAAATTTCTCTGCATTTAAAAAAAAAATAATAACCTTTATTTTTACAAAATACTTAAATCATACATTTTACTTTATTTTTCCATTAATTATTATCCCCATTACCTTTGCACACATTTTCCAGAAAAATAATTATTTGTACTACTGATGTGGAAAATTTATTCATCATCAGACATATTAGCACAAATTACTAAATATGTTAATGATAGCTTGACACTAACTAACTGGCTTAGTGAATATAAATTTTCATACTGTCTAAATGCTCAATACACTGGAAAAGGACATTTCAAATTGAAAAATAAGTTAAACTACTAATTTAAAAATAAAAACGCAAATTCTTTCATAGAAATACTATGCTAAAGGCTGACGAGATGGTGTAACAGCGCCATCTATGGACCTAATGGACGATATCGATATGACGTCATTTTTCCACCAACACGTGACCTTTCGGCTGTGTTGATGAGTGGCCCTGTAATCTGATTGGCTGAAGTGTATATTTTCCATCCACACGTGGCTGAAATAGCCTCGTCTCAGTATAAGTTTTAATATGTTAGCACTTTTTAATGGGAATCTTTGGAGAGATATCTTTTTGCAGTCATGTACAGGTTCCAGAGAGTTATTAAAACATTCGTAGGCAGCACAATACAGAGGTATAATTATTATTTTTTTGATTTTGCGCTTATTACCAGGAGTCCAGCACATAAGCCTATGGAGAAATGGTTGTTTGTTTTCCACCGTCACGTGACTTTTAAAGCCTCGAACCCAAGGAGGCGATATCCTCCATTGGCGTTAGATCCGTTTTCGCGGAAGGAACAGCATTGCCGATGGAACCCCTTTGGATCTAAGTCCATGACAGTAGGTCAGAAACTTGGAGGGGTGTGACCTTATTAATATCTCCAAGGTCAGAAGGGTGGCGTCTCCCGGCGCCAAGCGAAGAAATTTTTACGAGACATGCGGACGGCGAAGTGTTAAGGTGACCAAACATCCCCATTTTCAGGACATATTTCAAATTGTCCTCAAAATGAAAAACAGGAATAGGGGACAATTTTTAATTATTGCATTGGTTTTTAATTAGGAATGGGCAGTTGATGTCACACGTAAACATCGTAGAGCTCTGAGTGGCAAAACATTGGACCTTCATCCAATCAAATGGACAACGTCTGCCACTCAAACGCGCGCATAGATCTTGCGAATGCTGTTTGTTTACACTTCTGCCCACTCCTAATTAAATTACTGTTACTTATTTCATTAATTATAAATGTCTCCATTTTTGTTTCAAAATCGGGGACATGTCCCCGATTCTATGTTCAAAACTCTGGTCACCACCCGGGGCCTTCGCAATTAGTAACGGGCCTGCGCGTGTATTTTGAAGAGCCATCCAAAGAGGCCTACGGATGCTCGAGTCTTCACGTATACATCAGGCATTTCTTAAGCTTCCCAGTGCTTTACAACGTTATTTAATGTAGTTTTAAGTAGTAATTGTGTTACTAATTCAAGTACGAACTCATGATTAATTTGTTTGCTATGATACATATTGACATTAAGAAAATAGATGCATATAGTATATATTATTCTTTTGTCGCTTTCTCAATCGAACTTTGGAATTGAGCAAGCATAATGAACGCTTGTACAAGATATTAACTACATTTGAAGTTTCTGTATAAACGGTCAAAAATCAATAATTTATAATTTACTGTATTTCTGCACTGTACCAGATGTAAGTCTTAATCACATAATCAAGGAATATATAACTGATAAATAACATTTTCAACTGGCAAAATTAAATTGTCTAAATAGTATCACAACGTCGTGCTTATTTACAAGAATAAAAACTACTCAAGTAATACGATTTATGATTAAAATAATTTATTTATAAATAACACATGAGTAATTATTCACTAAATATGATTTACATACATATTTTTAGAATTTCTAAATACATTATAAGCGTTCACTTACCTTTACATTCAGAGCAAAATGTTCGAATTTTAGGATAAATTTTCATGAAAGAAAATGGCGCAAGATTCACAAAACGATTACCTACATCTAAAGTTCTTTAGTACGACAAAAGTATAAAAAAGAATACTGTGACTGTGGAAAACAGGCCTCAATGATAAACTCATTTTTAGCGATGGCGACTCATAAGCAGGCCCGTTGCTTAGCGATGGCCCCGCACCGCCATAGATCAGGGACGTACCCAGAAAAAAATTTCGGAGGGGGTCCAAACGGTGAAAAAGGCAGAATTTTTCACAAAAAGACTTCATCATTCTTATTTTGTTAACAAAAACTGAAATTTCGGGAGGGGGGTCCGGACCCCCTGGACCACCCCTCTGGGTACGTCCTTGCCATAGATAGATCACCACTTTCCTCTGTGTTTTAATCACAGAGGAAAGTGGAGGGAGCAACCGACGCACATAGCGTTTCCAGAAACTTTCCGCCGCAGAACTATTTTCTTTTGATTGGAGCCCAGAAGATTAGCGGGAAGCCCTTGTTATTGTATGGTGATAGAGCTGTGTTTTGCTAAAACTTTGATTTAAAATAGAGATGGTAGCCTGTTGTGTTACTGATTGCACTAATACGTCAGATGTAAAGAAGCCTAGTGTCACTTTTCACAGGTTAAAGAATTATTTTTAATATACTTTCATCAGGAATAGCATTTATTTTTTTTTTCACATACTATAGTTGAACCTGTATGGCAGATGTAATGTTCATGTATCTGGAATGTCAAAAAAAAATATTTCGATTGTATAAACGGTTGTAAAATTCTTTGATATTCTTACATAATGTATTATAAACGTTGAAAAATGAAAATCGGCCTTTTAAATTTATAAAGTATGGTTTGTTTAATTGTGTTTTCAGTTTCTGTTTGTATTGCTTTGCTCCGTGTATTTTGATTAATAATTTTGGTTAATTGCGAAGTAGTGAAGAAAAGGAACATTTATCTGTATCGTTTATGGTTTAATTGCTAACTTAGAACTATGTGTATCCTAAATTATTTTTTTTATTTGTATTATTATACAATATAACAACTGATTGTCTTGCAACGATTGCATATTTTATTTATTTATATTTGAAAGCTAATGTAATTCAAATGTTAAGAAATATTATTTGTAATATGATATAAATTTCAACTAACCGCCAACGCCCACAAAATATCATTAATCCGTCTCCGAATTGAAAATACGAAACGAAACTAACACCTGCGATATTAAATATACGTGAAAAACATATTATCTTTAAAAGAAAATTGTTCAGTTGCATGCTGTGCGTTCTTTTGAGTTCCGTTATTTTTAATTCTACTTTCGTTGTCGTTTCTCAATCGTTTTTCGTAAAGAAGAAAGTTCAATATAGTCATTCAATCGCCGTAATCAATGTGTCTACATACCCTAGTAGCAATAACTCATCGGTCGATGAGAGGCGGGTGAGTTAAATCCGAGGAGAAGGAGCAATGGCCGATCACGGCTTTTCATCCAAAAAAGGGGAAATTTCATCGGCAACTGGTACAAAATGTCCGCTCGGGGGGCCATAAAGCCGATCATCGTTTCCCGATGACTCCGATGAAATAACGAAAAGAAACCGATAAACTGTTTAAAATATATTTGTTAATAAAAAATAAATGAATGGCAGCAAAATTTTCAAAAAATGTCCGTTCTGTTTATTATGCTTTCGTTTTTTGTATGCTAAATTTCCGTTTTTCTGAAAAAAAAAATTCTTCCTCCCCCGGGCCCGAACCCTGAGCGTTGTGATTCCGAGATAAGCGCGCTACCCCTAGACCATCGAACCTTGTCATGTGTAAGGCAAAGTGTGAAGTAGCGGTTATTTTAGTCTCAGATTGGGACTTTGGGTGAAATTTTGACAAAGTGTTGTTCAGCTATTATTAATAATAGTCAAATTATTCGATTGGTAAGAAATTAATTTCGCTTTTTACCAATGTATGTAAGTTGCAACAACATTCATAATTAATAATTAAAAAACAATATTGCCAATTGCATAGGAATTTTAGTGTGATTTTTAACTTTCATATTTCTTGGATAACTTTTAAAAATTAACTGATTTCTCTTCTTGCTGTTTACATTAAAGAGGTTTCAAAAGAGTTGCTCATTGTAATGAAGTTTCCGTTTTTCTTATAATGCAGCTGACGCTCAAATAGATTTTCTTTTCTTTTTTTTTAAACACTTTTTTAAAAATTATTTAAATATTACAAACGATTTTTATATAATAAACACTTACATTTTTTTGTAAATATTTCTTTTCAAATTTAAATTTTTGTGGGAGGGGGAAAGGGGGGGATACCACCCCCTGCCCCCTCCCAACCCGAATACAAGAAATTTGAAGTAAATTATGCGATTAATTTAATAATTGTTCAAAATTTACCTTAGATTATGCAAAGGCACATCTAAATTATGCAATATTTATAGGAATTTGGGTAAAGTGTAAACCACTGGGGACACCTGCAAGGCCCGATGACTATAGAGCTGCAGTTTCGGATAAGATATTGTTTTTCGGTTTCCCATCGGCGAAACTGCTCGTCTAGATCACTTCTATGTATGAATAAAAATTCATCTATTGCAGATAAACAAAAGTGCACTTGCCGATGACTGAATTCGACGAGTCGATAAGTTAACGATGAGTCGATGAACGACCGATCAGAAAACAAGCAGTCATTGCTACTAGGGTAGGGTTCGTCTGCTTTTTTGGTCTCCAATGGTTCCATCTTCCTCTCGCGGAGGAATACAATTTTGTTACGAATACATTGGATTGGAAGCTTAGAAGAAGCGCTCTCCACTTTCCTCTATGGTTTTAATGGAGGCTGGCGTCGTAAATACCACCAGAGCAGATGAATTAATTCTGACAACAAAACTGGGGACATTTATAATTAATGCAATAATTAACAGTAATTTAATGGACGATATCCATGTGACGTCATTTTTCCACCAACACGTGACCTTTCGGCTGTGTTGATAATTAATCTTGTTATCTGATTGGCTGAAGTGTATATTTTCCATCAACACGTGACTGAAATAGCCTCGTCTCAGTATAAGTTTTAATGTGTTAGCGTTTTTTAATGGGAATCTGTGAAAAGATATCTTTAATTGTCATGCACAGGTTCCTGGGAGTTATTGAAACATCAATAGGCAGCACAATACAGAGGCATAATTATTATTTTTGTAATTTTGCACTCATTACCAAGAGTCCAGCACATAAACCTATGGAGAAAAGGTTGTTTGTTTTCCACCGTCACGTGACTTTTATAGCCTAGAACCCAAGGAGTCGATATCCTCCATTGAAAAACAATGCAATAATTAAAAAAATGTCCCCAGTTCAATTTTTACATTCTGGGGACAATTTGAAAAACGTCCTGAAAATGGGCCTTGACTGTATGATAATGGCCTTGACTGTATAATTTTATCTTCGAGGACTGGCAACGCTGTGTGTTTGTTTACAGAATAATCGCCACGGACACGGACTAAGAGGGTCCAGGACAATCATTCAAGCATTGTGAAAGAACTAAATGAAATTCGCCTAAAAGGTGGCGCTGGGAGTCGTACCCATTAATTTTTTGGCGCATGCGTCGTGTGCTAGTAGCTAAAACGTAAACAAATATAAACGGAAACACCCCGCGGGAGATGCTTACGCCGTGTGTCGTCAGAGGGCGCCCATGCCGTTAATCATTAAACGGGGGTCGCTTATTTTCCTTTCAGAGGCTGACGCAGTTTCGCCCGTCTGCCCCTTTAAATCCCCAAGAAGAAACTCTTATATACATTCTCTTTGGACAGAACAATTCGCACGTAGAGCAGGATCAAGTTGACGGCAGTAAGACAGATGTTCCCACGGGAACGGTCATCGATGACTGGGCGTCGGTTGAAAAACAGGATCTCCTCCGCAGGTCTAGCTCGCCCTGACACTGGCGCTGGGACGTTGGCCCACCCATTAGGTGCCCCCATAATAAAGAGACCAACAATCCGGCCTTGGTGGCAAATGCCTATAAGGCAAGAGGCCCGACATTGGAAATAAAAAATATATAATTTTTCAAGTATCAAAGTCGGAAAAATTGAAGTAAAAATGTGCGAAATATATCATATGACGAATGCTATTATTATTATTTTAAATATTAAATAAATAAATATAAATTTTACAGAATTTCACATTTATTGAAATCTAAGAAATTTAAGGAGACGAAGGCGGCAGTTTGATCGCCTCCTTGGAAAGATCCAAAATCCGGCACTGCGTGTGCGAAAAATTCCTCGCTAACCTCCAAGTATGTAATAACAGTAATTTTTTGTTTATTGGTTAATTTATTTTTCAATCCATATTGATTACAAAAAATATTGATACACAGCTGAAACTGTGGATCAAGTTCGGTTCACCATATCTACATAGGGCCAGGAACACTTAAAATTTTTTTACTGAACTGAGCGGGACATAAGGATGCACATTTTCTTTCTTTATTTTTTCTTTCTAGAGAGCGGAAAGCAGAATTTTTATAGTTTAAAAGTTTTATTCAATTCATGTATCTATTAAATGAATTCAGAAGTGTTTTAGAAATATAAAGTGCATTTTGAAGAAATGTGTAAATAAAGGCATGGCTGCAAGTTCCTTGAAGATCATCCGACGGAGCTGGTAAAAGTAAAATTTTCATTTTTACAACCCAAAATTTATTTTTTAATTCGCCATTAAAATAATAATCAACAATTCTACATGGGCCGTATGTTGTACAACCCTTTTCTATCGATACAACACGTTATAGTAATACAGTAAAATTATGTGTTTTTCATATAATGTTAAGAGAAATACACCTTTACCAAAAAATGATCCAATTGTATTGCGTAGATAGAAACGCAGTTTATAAATGAAGTTTGACTTTTTTAATTAAATTTTATTTGATTTTTAAAAAAGACTAATTATGTACTGCCTACTTAGACATCGAATCAAACAACTGTTGAGTTGAGTCGATGTATCCCTAGGTAATTACGATTCAAACAACTGTATTGTCCTCCGACCAAACCGCACCGATCCCCCTTTAGGCAGATACCCTTAGTGTTACACAAACAAATAAATAAACAAATCAAGCAACTGTTATGACAATAAGATGAGATATGTAGCCAGCCGCCCCCTGTTTTTGGGTGTAAAGATTGAATATTTTTAAAAGCGGTTTATAACAATTTATATTCTTAATCAAAATCCAAATTTCTAAATCGTATTACGATCACCTCTCTGGCTACACTCTTGTTCAAAAAGCCTTAGAATATAGTTAAGGGGTAAAAACGTCATACTGTAGTAAAAGTGCATTAACCATTTATTATGCAGAGAATTTAGAGATGAGGAGAGCTCTCTATTAGATTCTTGTTTTTCTTTTATAGTAAGAGATAAAATATTTCAGAATTTAACTTAATTTTTCAAATTTTAATTGAAAAACAGAGCACAACTGTAAACTTTTGTCTTTTAACACTTACACCGAGTAAGCCTGTTAAAATACATATTTAGATTGGGAAAAAAACTATTTCCAGTAATTATTACCATAAGATTTAATGCATAATATCATTAGCCATGTATGTAGCCCCAAAAAAGTTTCGAAAAGGTCCAAAAGATAGAAAAGATGGAATTGTCACGAAAAAGCGGGATTATTGAAAGAATGTAATAGAAATCTAAAATTATGGAGGGATCAAGGCATACGTTGTCCATTCCCTCCTGTCAACATTCCTGCCAAAACTATACAGTTATATTTGCCTTAACAGGCCTCTCAATTGGTCCTATTTTTTTAAAATTCCTCCCTCTATAAATAATAGAGTAAAATGTTCTGCTTATTCAACAGTTGTTAAATGTTCTTTTAGATGTTAAGGTTTCGTCTATCAAACCATTAAAGTACCAGGCTATAGAAATAAAACTTTCATGAAGGTAGGAATTAAAAAAAAATAGGACCAATGAGAGGCGTGCTTAAGAAATGCGTTCACCAAATATTGTGAAAACTTAACTTGCTTAAAGGGTTTTACACGTTCATATGTAAACAACGGATTTTTTTCAAGGTATATTTTGGTTTAAAGTCATTGTTAATTTCAATTATTTATTTTTAATCCTGTACTAAAAATCATTATTTTAATTAAGGATGTGAAAGTGTTGTTTTAAAATTCCACACACTGAATTGAATAAAATGTATTTATACAAAAGGGGTTAAAAGAATGGGGGTGATTACAAAATTGAACTGTTGCTGAGAAATGTTATTAAGGTTAACATAAATTTGTCATCTTTTAATTTAAAAATGCATATTTTTAAAAATTTTTATATAAACGTATTTTTAAAAACATAAACATTTATATTAATTTTCTTTTATTCCAGTTTTAAGAGCCTAGAGTTTTACAGTCTAGAAGAGAAAATTCTGCTACAGAGTGTTATCATAACAGAGTGGTGAATGTTACTCTGTAGCTAAGAGAAAACATTAAAATTATTGCTATAAAATTATTAATGAATGATGAATATAATTGCTAATGTTCTGACTAGGAATATATGTGATTGTATCGTGTAAAAATTATTCTTCCCCTTTTCCATACAGTAAATTATGTTCTGCGCAAAAAATCTCAGAATGACACGATAACACGATAACCCTTGCACATCTCATTGACCGCTCCTGCTAAAAACTATTGCATTAGCCTATATCATGAATGTACGAAAATGTGTTATCAAAAATAAAAATTGAAAAAAAAATTATTTCATAAATACAGAACTTTGTAAACTTGTTTTTTATTTCGGATGAAATTTTGTATTCGAGATATGCTCCCACAGCAAACACAAACAGGTCCTCTGAACGTCTATTAACGTCCAGAAAACGTCTTCTTAACGTTAATAGACGTTCAGAGAACCTGCATGTGTTTGCTGGGCTTTATGTATTTTATTGTGATATATTTTATTGAGATATTTGAAGAAAGCTTATTTAATCTTTTATCAATTTTCTGTGACGTATTCGATTGCTAGTTCTAAATAAAAATACACGAAAATTAATTTTGTTTGTATGTACGTCCTGGAAAAATAAATATATATAATCTGAACTAAACAGTGTTTTTGACTTCTATAATTTACCGTACAAATTTGCATTAATTTGCAACCAACACTTACTTTGTTACTTATGCAAAAATGACCCCTCAGATGCAAAAGCGAAAGTTCTTAAACTTTCACAGCAGCTCTTACATTTATTAATGATTCATAAATAGTCAGATGCACCGAATGAGAAGATGTGTCAGGGGGTGGGATATCGGGATGTGTCAGTCCTCGAAATTTTAGTTCGCGTGAACTTTAACAGATTTTTCGACTTGCGGATGTTTCATTTGTTACAACAAAATTTTATTCTACATAGCCCCACTAAAAAAACGTCCTGGCTACGCGCCTGGTTAGAAATTTCTTAAAACGCAGGCAGATGTACATATGTTACTTATTGAATATGTTTTTTAAAAAATTATATTTTGTTGAAATTAAGTTTTGTATTTTGAGAATTTTCGTGAGGTTTGTGATTGCAATCTTGAAGATAGTCTTGTAATCCTGTACATCAGTTTAACATTCATTTTATTCCAAATAACATTTATTTTATTCCAAATAACAGAGGAATACAACAGAAGTACAAATACAACAGAAAGGGAAAAGTGACAACTGACAACCATGGGTTAACGGGATTCGAACCCGAGACCTGTGCTCGGCAGGCAGGTTTTTGTGCTCGCAGGCGGGTGGCAGAGATAGTTCCGCAAAAGCCACTAAGATGGAATGTCTCCATTTTGTTCGAATTTCATTTAAGATATACATTAATATAAAACTCTTTAGAAACAAAAAGTAACAATTTAACAAAGCTTGTATAAAGTATGAGATTATTGATCTTTTGTCCATTGTTGAACAGACTGGGAGCTGCTCCCTCGACTCTTCGAACAACATATACCTCCAGTCGCGCACACATGATTTTAGTTTAGGGAGGCGGGGGGGGGGGAATCTGGGCTACAAATACTGCTGAACTCTGTTATAGTGTGACCTCTATTACTTGCAACTCTCTTATTACGTCAAAATATTCTGAACCACTTGATTTTCCGACAGAACACAAGCTCGCAATCAGTGTAGCTTGTAGAATCATAAATAATAATCTGATATTTTCAGTTACGTTCTCACGGAGTTTAACTGTGTTTCATGCACAAATTGTAAGTATTTATTTAAAAACCAACGTCTTTTTTGATAAAAAATATTTTAGAAATAATTTGAAGTCAATTTTAAAAAATTGAAATATTTTAATTCAGTTTTAAAATTTTAAAGCTTTTCACCCATAACACTGCACTTTTAGGGGGGGAGGCGCTTTAGTCCCCTTTACCTCCCTCCGTGGTTGCACCTATGTATACCTCACAATTAAATTGCCTTTGAAGTATGTTTCACCTATTTGAAGCCACGCTTCCAAGACTGTCTTGGAGAAATTAGAAAGCTTGCAAGCAAGAGATACAACAAATCAATACCGGTCCAGTTTCTTCCATAAAAAACATGAACATGAAGATTCTACAGACGCTCTAAGGTGTAGCCAAATAGACAAGGAGACGAGTCCTCGGTATATATCTCTCATTTGTCGGAACAACGTCATAACTCAAAATTCCGTGGCTGACGAGAAAGGCAGGCTGCGGTGCTGACATTTTGGTCACATACTTTTCCCCTCGAATAGTCATGGGGCGCTGGGGGTATGACCATCTTACTGTGGTTATCTCGGATCAAGATAGTCACATCTCATAAGTCACATGACTGTTCAAGTGCAAAAGGGTGTAAGGGTGTATCCAAAATGTCAGCGCCGAAGCCTGTCTTTCTCGCCAGCCACGTCAGAAATCATGATTTTTCAGAAAATGCGTAGTAAGTTCAGTGAAAGTAAAGAAACGTATATTCGCCAAATCGATACTACTGCTATTCCTCGGGTGAATTTTAAAAGCTCAGAAACGACATTCTATGAGTTAAGAGTTGACATATTGCATTTGTCTCTATGGCATCAACGAAATCATGCTACTTGAGTAATTATGTTGCTGCAGCAAATGAGCTATATCATCCGGCGAAATTTATAGATTAGTTAGCATGAACTTTGCGCTTTCTTATAAGGCAGAAATTTGGTTTATTAATACATAGAATTTTATCTCATTTCATCCCTTCCCCCCAAAATTTCCAGTCTACGCCCTGAACTAGGACTTTCCTAAAACGCAAACACACTCATATACAGGATGTGTCACAATTCCCGCCTGGGTTTGGAAGGCTTGTAAAAAATAATATATTACCAATACAGCAACAAAGTTGACTTTACTGGAAAAAGAAACATTACAAGTTTCGTTTCACAAATAACGAGCTTCCTCGTGGATGAATGGGTCGATGTTCTGACGACGACAGTCGCCTTCTCCCGTGGCCACCTCGCTCTCCGGACCTAACTCCATGCGATTTTTTTATGGAGTTGCATAAAAGATCGTGTGTTCCCCCCCCCCCCCCTATGCACCATTATTTAAAAGATTTACGCGAAGGGATCACAACCACATTCGCTACCATTGATCGCGACATGTTAAAGCGAGTGTGGGGAGGGAAGTATTGGACTTTAAACTTCATATCTTCCGCATCACGAAAGGTTCACATATTGAACATTTATGACACAAAACTTGTAACATTTCTTTATCCAATAGTCAACTTTGTTTCTGTATTGGTAATATATTTTTTTAAAAGCCATCCAAACCCGGGAGGGAATTGTGATGTGATGTCGGAGATCTCAAATATCTCAATACAAAACTGCTCACCATAGACGCCCCCTCCCTAAATATTCGATTAAATGTTCAGTTTCATGTTCCTGGCATCATTACATTTTAAAGAGATTTTATAATACTCTGCGAATGGAATTTATACCCACCTAAATTATTATGCGATTCGAGCTAATATGAGAGTTTTCTATTTTGAAATTTATTATTTCTTAAAGAATGTAACGTTTAAATTGAATTGTACTGATGTACATTTTTAAGTTCTTTAATACATCCCTAATAAAAAAAAAATCTTGACGATTTTGAAAAGTGTTTGTGTAAGGGCTGCTATAATCTAGCATCTTTTATATAGGCTGCACTCGTCTTCTTTGAAATATACAATAACTCCCCCCCCCCTGAATTTTAAGATGTTATTCATCTGAACTACGGGAGTAAAAGTATATGCACATTGTTTTTTTTTCTTTTCTCTTTTTGACATGCGTGCCTTTGGACTGTGAAATATAAAATAGAGCTGAAGCAAACCGCATGTATTCGGTACTAAGATACGGATAATCACTCAGACTCGAAGTAACGAATTGTTACTTTTCGGTTGATATCGTTACTACTCGATCCGAAGATGTTTCAAATCGAGCAGCTTCGAACTTCGAATACAGACTGCCAGGCGAGGCGTTATTTGTTACTGGGGTTACTGGATATCGGATCGCGGTTTCAATGGGGAAAATGACTTTCGAGTTTGCATTTCGGATCGACCAGGTTCGAACTTCGAACGGGAGAAAATGAATTTCGGTATTTGAGTAATAGTATGTTCCTTTCCGTTACTAGATACCGGAAGTATTATGGATTCTCGCTGTTGGGAGGGAAAAATCAGTTTCGGTATTTGAGGAGTAGTATGTTCTGGTTGCAATTCGTTTGTGCCGCGCCGAATGGAATCGTTTTGATGAGGTTTGGAAGAATCCGTATGTTTCGTTACAGTTATGGAGATGGAATAGTATCTGCTGCTCTATTGATATGGGTCGTACAATGGGGGGATACGATCCGGTGTAGAGTATGTTATTATGCGCAGTTGAACTCTTTTTTTGAGGGGGGGGGGAGGGGGGTGTTCTTATAATTGTAGAGGAGCAATACATATAAGAGAAGCACGTTAGTAAGGGGTGCTAATTTCGGGCTTTCTAACATTTTAGTACTAAATAGTGGTGCAATCAGAATTCTTTCTTTCAGGGTGGTTCCGAAGCAGGATTGCGAACTTAACTTTTTCTTTTTTTTTTAGCTAGAATCGAAATATGAGTAATAAATAACAAATTATTTAAATACACCTTTAAAAAAATATTTTTTTATAAAGTAAACGAATTCACACATTTTTATTATTTAAAATATTATTTGGAACTAAAAAAATATTTAGCATGGAAACCTAAACACATTTTTTAAGTAATTGTTTAAAAAATATATAAAAATTGGGAGCTACCCGGGATTTCTATGCCCACTCCTGCGTAAGCCACTGGTATTAAAATAATTCAATAAAGTTCAGTATGTTTCTAAAATTTCGGCGTTTAGGGGCCATCTGCCCTATTTTATGGTACATTTTATTCCATGAACTCATGGAATACGCAAAGTCCGGTGCAACCATTCTTTCTGTATGAAAGGAGTGATAATTTTTGTTTAAAGAATGCTCTCATATATGCACCCACAGAAGGGGCTAACCCCTATCATCCCAAAAGTGCAGAAATAGAACTGGAAATATCTTAAAAATAGATAATTCTCACTGAATTAAACAATTTTAATTTAAAATATGGTAATTTTTAATTTACTTCGAAAAATCGTCCAGTCAAAGAAGTTTTTGATATGAAATAAGAACTCACAAATAATAAAGATATTATGCTTGTAGAGACGCAAAGTAGTTGATATCATACTGAGATCCCCTGCCCTGTGAATTTACTATATGTGGCCCAATCCCTGGATCTCAGTATTCGAGAACCCGCTCCCAGAAAAAAACACGAGTCACAAGCTTTCCTTTACACTTTTTATGATAAGAGTGAACAGGTTAAACCAGCGTTCAGATTTTAAAAAGGGGGGGGTTGAGAAAAAAAAGAATGGCATATGTTTTTGGAAGATTTCTATGTGTACTCAGTAATTCGGATAATTTAGCATTGTATAAAACCATAAATGTGTATAAAAACAATCTGTAAATCAGAGAAAATAAGCTCTAAATACAACTTTGTACAACTTCGCTAAAAAAAATTCTTTTTGGTTAGGTTTTGTTATGGGCTTATGTATGGGCGGCATATACCCATAATAACACTGTCCCGGATGTGTTGTTATGGGGCACATATAACACCCTATTACCGATTCTATTAGTAGTAACGAAAGTAACGAGTAACGAATACTTAGTAACGAATAGCGAACATCTAAGTAACAAATACATACGGATACTCATTTTGTCGTTACTTTTACAGCACTAATATAAAATGACAGCTCATCCTCCTAAAGGTATTCCCATGTAGCATAACATACTCATCACATGCCTGTTTAACATATTACTTATATTGATTATGGCAACGCGCTGCACTAGGGCGATCTGCCAAGGATGGGGGAGGTGCCTTGGTAGGAGGACTTTCTAAGGGGTTCTAATGCGTATTCACGTTACATCGGGAGAAACCTACTAAAACTCCAGACCGTCAGATCGACAGCCGCGCAATGGGATCCGAACCCGGGACCTTTACATTTCGGCCGACCACCAATTTCAGTGACATAACCACTCACTGTGTCATGGTGAGGCTCTTTTTTTTCTATAGTAGGATAGACCCTAAATGTGAGGAGTGAATATCTCTTTTGATATGCCATACAATCGAAATCCTACCATTTTGTTGTCTTTAATAATAATCTTCTGGGTATGGCCCTTGAAGAATATATCAGAGGTTATAATTTCCATTCCATTCATTCTGGTACAATTGGGTTGATTGCATTTCGAATTTCATACTGCTTGGCCCTCCGATTCCGATTTCCCCCCCTTTTCCTGGGGATATGTCATTTTCCAGTAATATTCTTTGTGTTTTACTTTTTAATTACACACACACACACATATATATTTATATATAGATACAGGATCCCCACAACATTGCCTTATTATTTTAATCGTTAAATATTAATCATAGCCATGCATAATGAATTACAATGAATTACAAAATTAAGTAAAAAGTTAGAGTTCTGCGATACTGATTAAATTTTTCAGGGTTGTGAATACGCGTTGGAACCTCTGAAAAGGTCTATCAGCCAATGCATTCCTCCCTTCAGCAACTAACTCTCTGTGTGGTGTGCCTTAACATAATAACAAGAACAAAAATTTTCCACAGACTAAATTTTTATAAACAGAAAAAATTCAATTTTTGTACACCCTTCGCTGAAAAAAATCCCGAATTACTACAATGTGCCACGCACAATGATTATGGGATGTACTGAAATCTCAGCCATTAGATATTAACTGTGGTATTCAGGAAACGTTCTATCGGCGGATTACAGGAAGATCTATTAAGTCTCAGAAATATGCTTAAACACAATTTGTGAGGGGCTGTGCATCTATAAATATATTCATATCTCTGAAATTTTTTAGGATAAAATGCTGAGATTTAGTACATCTCCTCATCAGCGTAATCGACGCATTTTACTAGTTGGGCATTTTTTGTACCGGTGCCATATAAAAATCAAAGTTTGGTATTAAGTTTAGTCTTGTGAAAATTTTAATCGATTTCATGAAAATCTCTAGGTTTTTAAAAATAATTTTGTTATTTACTGAATATGTCTATGGCCGATTTTTAAGGAATAAAAGCCGAGGTCCACGTTTTTATGACACTCTGTATAATTTACAATTTATTACCAGGTCTATTAGTGATTCAAGCATTCTCTTCTGAAGTTAAGCTGTTAGGAACGAGAATCTTTCGAATTTTCTAAGTTTCCTCGTGTAAGAAAGAATGTGAATAAATTATACCGATTTAAATAATCTATAGAATGGCCCTATAGGCTTTTATTCCTTAAAAATCTATGGCCGATTTTTAAGGAATAAAAGCCGAGGTCCACGTTTCTATGACACTCTGTATAATTTACAATTTATTACCAGGTCTATTAGTGATTCAAGCATTCTCTTCTGAAGTTAAGCTGTTAGGAACGAGAATCTTTCGAATTTTCTAAGTTTCCTCGTGTAAGAAAGAATGTGAATAAATTATACCGATTTAAATAATCTATAGAATGGCCTCCCGGATTGTGTCGTAGATAGAGAATCATTCTACCGTCCACGGGTCCGGGTTGGATTCCTGGCGTGGGTTTGGGTGTCATTTCGACCTTCTTTTCTTGGGAAGGAACGCTGATCCACGTATTAAGATACTTTCAAATTGAAGAGACCGTAGTACTTCCGGTCTACTAGTGACCATTGAATATAAACGCCTAGTGTCCACCATTAGAACAACACGCCAAAAAAAATCTGTAGAACGCATCACGGCTGTTTTTTTAACCATACCGTTATATATGGGTCATACAAATTCTAAATGAAACTACTTCGCATTAATAAATTAAATGAAGCGGACATGAATAAAATGTATTACGGGAAGTTCTCTGTTGAACTATAGAATATTTGAAGTCACCAATAAAGCGGAAAAATGAAATCAAATCCTTTCGAAAAAAGTCGTCTCTCAGTCAATCTTAGGGATGAACACGAGGCTTCCCGTGACAGATTTTTTTTACGAGAATTTTTCGTCTCGCGTCTATCTTAGTTACTAGCAGGCTAGTGTAACGTTGTCGTATGCAGGATACTCTTCGCAAACATACTGCTCCCACACTGTATAGAGGATTTCCACGTGATGTTTCAATGACGGCATCTGAATGACAGCCGACTGCACATCCTTTCAGTGCAGATTCTCCCGCTGTCCTCCTATTATATTCAATCCAGAAAAGGTTGAAATATCAGTTTTAATCAGCCCTAATCACTTCAAAACACGAAAATGTCACTGGAAAATCGAAGTCAAAGGATTGTTTAAGCTGCTGCACCCATTACAGTCATACAAAAACTTGAATATACTTCTTTTGAACGTTTAAAATCTGGTTTTTTCCGTTGAAATACGTGGCGAAAGTGCAAATGTTTCGCACATGACGGACGTCTCTCCGAAAAGCTCTACGAAATTTTCTCAACCTGCACCCTAAAATCAGATCCGTTAACACGATAAATCTCTTTGGCATGATAAGCATGTGACTGACAGGTTGTTAGCTGATAAATGTTAATGAAAATAACTTATTTTAATTTATGCTGCTGCAGTAGTTTACTATTTGATTGCAAGAATTAGTGTTAGTGGTGTAACGACAGAGCTGCTTAGCAGGGTATAATGCCTATGGCGGAGAACTGAATAATTAGTTTTTGTAGAAAATCTTTCACTTTAATTTAGTGCAACTGAAATTGTTTATTAGTCTGCCATAAAAACTACAGAAGATTCGAAGAAATTAAAAAGATATTCATGTACAATATGAAAGGTATATTTAAGAAAAAAGTAAAACTCAAACCTTAAAAAGTAACACGGCTGCTAGGATTCTGTAGTGGATAGAGAGCCATTCTACCACACGACATGTCCGGGATCGATTTCCGTTACGGGCATGGGTATCAGTCCGTCTGTCCACATAATAGGTGGCTCCTTAATAATGAAGAGACCAGTCATTCCCACCTTGGTAGTGGCCAATGCCTATAAACGACAAGTGCCTGCCATTGAAAGAAAATGACATTGATATCGGTAACAAAAACAGTAAATTTAACTTTCATTTACCAGTGTAGAAGGTGTGAAGTTAGAACAATCTGATAATGATTCTCAATTTTATTGTACTTTCAATGACCGTATAGCTGAAATCATACTTTGATAGTTAATCTGCGTCACCTGAATTCAGGTGGAACAAAATCCTTTAAATTGCGCCCACATTTTTACTAAACAATACAGCAAAGCACCGTTTATGCGTTGTCAAAATCTTTTCTTAATGCTACCTCTCGGCAGAAAAAAGTTATAATCATTTAAAGTATATTACAGTGTGTTATTTCCACTCTTCATTTTTTTTTTTTGTAACAAACGTATATATAAAGTATATGAAATTTTCGGGAAAATTAATTTTATTATCTACGGTAAGTAACGTGGGCTTAAACAAAATTCTGGCGTAGGGTGAGGGTCATGCACCTGCTCAACGTGGGGTGCGATATAGGGGAATAGTGGGTGGAGCAGAACCAGATTCCATCAAAGTGGGCTTAGAATTACCCTTCTCTTTTAAATAAAGAAAATTAAAGAAGTGAATATTTCTTCAAAAGTCTTTCTACTAAATAATGTAGTCACTAATTATATTTATCGTTATGTTCATGAATTCCTAAAGTAATTACGCCAATAAAGAAAATCTGATAATTTATTTAACTAATTTTTGAATTTTCAAATAGTTGATGATGGGCTTTAGCTCATCCTACTTTAAGCACGTTTACTCCTTTGCGAACAAATTTAAGCAGTATTTAGTTCAGGTATGGGCAATCTTTGAAAAGTTGCAGGCCAAACTTTAGGATTTTCGCGAAGTCACGAAGTCATTTATATGGGATTTTGAATGGTTTATATGAGTTCTAGTATGTTCCACGGGCCGGATCTAAAGCCGTGGAGGGGGCCGGCGGGCCAGTGGTTGCCCATATGTTATTTAGTGTATTAACTACAAATGCAGAGAGTTATTACTCAGCTTCACAGGAGCATAAATTAACATTAGAACCCTGCCCGATCGCTAACCGCTTTAAAGTTATTAGAAGGAGAAATCTCTGAATTCTCTGTATTGCTCATTAGTGAATTTTATAAACAAACAGCACGAAAAAGTTGGACAGATTACGAAAAAAACATGAAAATTTCCTACAAAGAGAAACATCAATTATATTACTATATATTACAATCTCTGTAGCCGAAAAATGCAAAATAACGCTCGCCAAAATATTTAATCGGCGATTCTGTAAACACCGTTGTAGCTACAACAGGCAAAATTTACTAAAATATACTCTACTCCAATAGCTTTAAATTAAGCTAACAGTGAACAATGTCTGTTGATTAGTTGAGGAGAAATTAAACCGAATGTTTGCTAAAATTATTGAATTTCACGTTATTCGAAAAATCAATCATCGCCGTAGTTCCGCACCTCCTCCTGAGCTTGAAATTCACCTTTAACCATAACTATATTTTAATTTACAGCTTATAAATAACAAATGTATCTTATGGATATAAATGCAAGTTTATATGCGTACATTTAATCGAGATAAATATGGACGAAAACAAAAAACTCAGCTCAGTAGGTGGAGAATGGGAGGAGCCTGATTATTCTCGTTGGACAAATTTAAATTATCAACTGCTTATTCGCACATCCAATGTCTACATTTTGGGCTGTTAAATATTTATGTAAAACGGAAAAGGCTTTTTAGGAGTTTTCCAATTAAGGACATCAAGATTTTCCGTTAAGATGTTTCCAACATCTAAATACCCATCCCATCCGGTGAGATATCTTTATGGCTTACGCTACTAATCGCGGGCGATATTTATTAGCTATAAGTTTGGAAATATGAATTAGAAAGTTGCAAGAATTTCCTCAAAAAAAAAAAAAAATAATAATAATAATCAAAGCAATTTTTCGATCAAATTTGTATTTTCAATATGTTTTCTCAACATTTTTGCATTTTGATATTTTAATTTTAAAGAAGGAATCCATCAGTGGCCGAGAGGTTCTGGGATTTACGAGGTTCATACCCCGGTCGCGCCTGTCGACCTAGACGTTCGGAGTTTTCCGTGTTTTTCTCCGAAATCTCGCGTAAATACGGTCTGGAATCCCTTAAAAAGTCCACCAAGGTGGGCATTCCCCTTATAGGCCTAGGACAATAGTGCAGTTAATCGGTCTTCATCCATAAACGGAATATTTTAAAGAAACGTTAAGCTTATGCCTAGTTTATCTCATGATATCATTGTTGGAAAGAGAGAATTAAACAGCTCTTCCAAAAGATGGCGTACGAATAAATTAATACTAAAACAATTTTAATACATGGTTTTCCTTGCACTAAATTTATATTGTAAACTCGTTTTTATAAAAACCGAATCTTGAAAGCTATAACACATAAATTAATATCAAGATATTTCATTGACTTTTATCCGCTGATAAATGAATGCGTCGAAGATTTCTTGGGATGATATTCTCATGTTACCGACCTGCCTTAACTTGAGCCGGTCGAGAATATTACGTACAAAGAGAAAGATCCGTGCGACACCGCTGCTCTAATGTTTTTCCTCACGGCATTTTGAATATTCGGCGGAAATTTTGCTGTTCTTATAGCATTGTTTTAACGTTTAAAAATATCAACGGACAAAATAAAAAAATCAAAAGGTATTTTAAAACTCCTGTCAGTATCCAGATGGTGGAGAAAAAGCAGAGACAAAATAGCATTAATTGTGGATGCTGCGAGTGTAAATATTCCTCTATAGAAACTTTTTTAAAGTAAGGACGGTACTCGACCAGCAGTGTCGCCGATCAGTAGTAAGGCTCGAGGTATTGGTCATTTTATTATGGAGCAGCCAGTAAGAAACCACGTTACCCTCTACAAATGCAAAATAACGCTCGCAAAAATATTTAATCGGCGATTCTGTAAACACCGTTGTAGCTACAACAGGCAAAATTTACTAAAATATACTCTCCTCCAATAGCTTTAAATTAAGCTAACAGTGAACAATGTCTGTTGATTAGTTGAGGAGAAATTAAACCGAATGTTTGCTAAAATTATTGAATTTCACGTTATTCGAAAAATCAATCATCGCCGTAGTTCCGCACCTCCTCCTGAGCTTGAAATTCACCTTTAACCATAACTATATTTTAATTTACAGCTTATAAATAACAAATGTATCTTATGCATATAAATGCAAGTTTATATGCGTACATTTAATCGAGATAAATATGGACGAAAACAAAAAACTCAGCTCAGTAGGTGGAGAATGGGAGGAGCCTGATTATTCTCGTTGGACAAATTTAAATTATCAACTGCTTATTTGCACATCCAATGTCTACATTTTGGGCTGTTAAATATTTATGTAAAACGGAAAAGGCTTTTTAGGAGTTTTCCAATTAAGGACATCAAGATTTTCCGTTAAGATGTTTCCAACATCTAAATACCCATCCCATCCGGTGAGATATCTTTATGGCTTACGCTACTAATCGCGGGCGATATTTAATAGCTATAAGTTTGGAAATATGAATTAGAAAGTTGCAAGAATTTCCTCAAAAAAAAAAAATAATAATAATAATCAAAGCACTTTTTCGATCAAATTTGTATTTTCAATATGTTTTCTCAACATTTTTGCATTTTGATATTTTAATTTTAAAGAAGGAATCCATCAGTGGCCGAGAGGTTCTGGGATTTACGAGGTTCATACCCCGGTCGCGCCTGTCGACCTAGACGTTCGGAGTTTTCCGTGTTTTTCTCCGAAATCTCGCGTAAATACGGTCTGGAATCCCTTAAAAAGTCCACCAAGGTGGGCATTCCCCTTATAGGCCTAGGACAATAGTGCAGTTAATCGGTCTTCATCCATAAACGGAATATTTTAAAGAAACGTTAAGCTTATGCCTAGTTTATCTCATGATATCATTGTTGGAACGAGAGAATTAAACAGCTCTTCCAAAAGATGGCGTACGAATAAATTAATACTAAAACAATTTTAATACATGGTTTTCCTTGCACTAAATTTATATTGTAAACTCGTTTTTATAAAAACCGAATCTTGAAAGCTATAACACATAAATTAATATCAAGATATTTCATTGAATTTTATCCGCTGATAAATGAATGCGTCGAAGATTTCTTGGGATGATATTCTCATGTTACCGACCTGCCTTAACTTGAGCCGGTCGAGAATATTACGTACAAAGAGAAAGATGCGTGCGACACCGCTGCTCTAATGTTTTTCCTCACGACATTTTGAATATTCGGCGGAAATTTTGCTGTTCTTATAGCATTGTTTTAACGTTTAAAAATATCAACGGACAAAATAAAAAAATCAAAAGGTATTTTAAAACTCCTGTCAGTATCCAGATGGTGGAGAAAAAGCAGAGACAAAATAGCATTAATTGTGGATGCTGCGAGTGTAAATGTTCCTCTATAGAAACTTTTTTAAAGTAAGGACGGTACTCGACCAGCAGTGTCACCGATCAGTAGTAAGGCTCGAGGTATTGGTCATTTTATTATGGAGCAGCCAGTAAGAAACCACGTTACCCACTACGAAGAGACGGAAATTTCACCTAAGCCCAAGATGGGAATCGAACCCGGACCCGGCGCATACAGAAACTTGGAGTTTCACAGTATCGGTTCATGGATACGTATCACTAAAATCCTGTTAGATGAAAAACAAAACATTTCTTTACTTTTATAAGAATTAATTCAAATGAACTAGAGGCAATAATAGGTAATAAGTAAAATTACTATAGATAGAGTGATCCCAAAAACATCGACCACGGTTTTTAATCTTTTAGTATTGATCATAGACATACATAAAAGATTACAGAGTAAAAAAGGGTACAGAATTTTGTCTTTTAGATTAAAATTTTGAAAGGATTATTTGAGAATATTTATTGAAAGGGAATTTCAGTAAATACAAAATTTTACTGTTTATCCTAATAAGAATCACACTTCGGATTTTCCTGGTCCATTTTTTAGGATTAATTCATATATTTTCCCTCTACTGTAATATCCCACGTGAAAATTGGACACAAGTATTAAACAAACATAGAAATTTTGCAGTAGAATACATTAATTTTTCACAAAGTCGGAAAACTACCTGCTGCTTGTACACGGAATTAAACGCAAAAATATGTAATTAAAAGCGATGATTCTTATGTTCAATTTTCGAGTCATTATTCGAGCTTTCTTTAAAATTACGGATGAAAGAAAAGTTCATAAGCCAAATATTAACCCTTTATAAGGCGAGGGTATGTGCAGAGAGTCGAAATTACTTGGAATTTTTCTGGCCCATTTTTTAGAATTAATTCATATATTTTCCCTCTACTGTAATATCCTACGTGAAAATTGGAGAAACAAGTACTAAACAAACATAGAAATTTTGCAGGAGAATACATTAATTATGCACAAAATCAAAGTCGGAAAACTACCTGCTGCTTGTTTACGGAATTAAACGCAAAAATATATAATTAAAAGCAATGATTCTTATGCTCAATTTTCGAGTCATTATTCGAGCTTTTCTTAAAATTGCGAATAAAGAAAAGTTCATAAGAAAAATATTATTTAGAATCTAGATGTATGGAAAAAATATACATCCAATATAACTGAACAAAAATCAGAAAATTCACTAATGACAATTGATTTCTGTATTTAATAGACCGTAGGTGGTAAGTATCTTACCACTGCCTGATAAAGCATTAATTAGAATCTAGATATATGGAAAAAATATACACCCAATATAAATGAACAAAAATCAGAAAATTCACTAATGATAATTGATTACTATTTTAACTGACCGCAGGTAGTAAGTATTCTTACCACGGCCTTATAAAGGGTTAATCCACTATTCAATGGTTCTGGAAGGAAAAAAAAAGTCATATTGGATGACAGAAATTTAGGAGCCGTATGTTAATTACAAAAGAAAACAACGATTACACACATCATTACATCAATCATATTTATATACTTAATTTACAGCTACATAAATAACAAATGTATATTATGCATATAACTATGGTTATATGCATACATTTAATGCAAAGAAATATGGTAGAAAACAAACAACTCGGCTCAGTAGGCGGAGTAATTTTAAGCCTGAGTAATTTTAAGAAACACTTCCGTTTCAGTGAAGAATTTCGAATGCTTGAACTACAGAAAAAGATAATGAAAACCTGAACATTAATGAAAAGCTCGAACATGCAAATTGAAAATTTGCATAACAGAAAGCTGTATTTTCTGCATTGTGGGATCTTCCAGAATATTTCTCCAATTCTCTATTCATAAACTAAACTGTAACCCAGCCATTGACATGGACTGCACAGATGGGTAAACGTCCCAAGTTCATCTTTCAATACTCACAAGGCCGTGCACGTGTCACAGGCCTTTCACTTGATCCAAACTACGGTTTGAGAACACGTAGCTGACCACCTCGTTTGTCAGTATCTATATCTTTGCATTACAGTTATTCTGGTGGGGTTTTTTTTTAGCAGCTTGACGCACAAACCCTCTATTTGCACAATTGGAGACACAAAATTTTCTTTTACTATCGTAGAGAATGGTTTTCTTAATTTGAGCACATAAAGCAATTTTCCACAAAAATTTAGTGATTAGGATATCTTATTTTTTAAATTGGAAATTTAATCTCTATTATCCTAAGAAAAATTACTTTATTCCAAAAGAAATGATTTTTTAGGTCTGAAATTGTTAAACCTAATAAAACATTTCTCAGAAGACTATAGCAAAAACAAAAAAAAAATCCAAAATTTTAGCTGAACACGCTTGACTGTCATGCAGGAGAACATTTTTCGCGAAAGAATGCTAGACGAAAGTTCTGCTTTCATCATAAAGTACAACGCCCAAGTGTTCATGGAGACATTGAATTAAAAAAAAACATTTGTTGTCCTCTGAAGTATTGATTGTCTATGAGTATTAATTACTGCATTACGGATTTAATTAAGTTTATGAATTTTTTTCTCTCTCTTTTTCTTACAAACAAAATAATTTCTAAGCTTTTAAATCTAGTCAAGCGCGTTTTTAAGTGAAGGTGGTTAAAGGTACAACTGTCTCTGCATTTCTTATTTGACTTTCTATCTCGGAAAAGTTTCTCCCCATTTGGGCAGGACACTTGATTTCCATCCCCCCTCCCCTACAAACAGTCATATGGGCGCTCAGTGGCGGATCCAGAAATTTTTTTGGGAGGGGCTAAATTTTTAAAAAAGCTTATTTCACCCAATTAAAATGTACTATAAATCAAAATTTTAGTCTAAACCAATGTATTAGGCTTTTGGGGGGGGGGGTGGCTAAGTGATAAAATATGATCATTTTAGCTATTTAAAGTGTATAATAAAGCAGAATGTTACCCTTGAGCAATTTCTTTTGGGGGGGGGGCTGAAGCCCCCTAGCCCCTCCCCTGGATCCGCTACTGTGGGCGCTCATAACCTAAATAGGAAAATGATGACTGAGATTGAAAATTTTCGAATTTTGGGAAAGGTGGAATCAGGGTTTAAATGCATGGGGGCTCATCGGAGCTCAGCTCCTGTATATCTTTTTTAGAGTAAATTTTTATATATTGGGCGAAACACAGCGGAGCTCGTGAATGTTGTATTTCGGAGTCCACTAGTTCATTAACTTGACCCCCCCCCCTTTTTCACACACAGATTTAGGGTATCCTGCTGTATATTATTTAGATTTCTTCATGCTAATTTCAGACTATTTCATTTCATTCCGCTGTTCTGTGAAAAATAATGAGAATATGTCCCATACTATTACATGGGAAAATCATTGACTTATCCTTATCTATATAAATAAAATTAGACTTTTGTCTGTACATTTCTTGGAATTCAAAAATTTTGCGATTTCTATCCGTTTCAAGCACCCTGGAATTCGATGCGACCCTCAAAAAAAAGTTTGTCTGTCTGTCATTCTGTCATTCTGTCATTCTGTCCGTGACGCTTTTTTTGTTTAAGCATCACGTAAAAACGACTGAAGCGAATGATATGAAATTTGGTGTCATGATAGGTGGTCACTCAACTTAAAACATAGGCGTCGAATTTTTAAAAAATATTGATTAGATTTTCAGATTTTGCGAAAATCGTTTCAAACTGCGTTAATTTGTGTTCAAGCATCACGTAAAAACGACTGAAGCGAATGATATGAAATTGGGTTTCATGATAGGTAGTCACTCAACTTAAAACATAGGCGTCGAATTTAAAAAAAAAATCTTGATTAGATTTTCAGATTTTGCGAAAATCCTTTCAAACTGCGTAAATTTGTGTTCAAGCATCACGTAAAAACGACTGAAGCGAATGATACGAAATTGGGTGTCATGATAGGTAGTCACTCAACTTAAAACATACGCGTCGAATTTTTAAAAAATCTTGATCGGATTTTGAGATTTTGCGAAAATCCTTTCAAACTGCGTAAATTTGTGTTCAAGCATCACGTAAAAACGACTGAAGCGAATGATATGAAATTGGGTGTCATGATAGGTGCTCACTCAACGTAAAACATAGGCGTCGAATTAAAAAAAAATCTTGACTAGATTTTGAGATTTTGCGAAAATCCTTTCAAACTGCGTAAATTTGTGTTCAAGCATCACGTAAAAACGACTAAAGCGAATGATACGAAATTGGGTGTCATGATAGATAGTCACTCAACTTAAAACATAGGCGTCGAATTTTTAAAAAAAATCTTGATTAGATTTTCAGATTTTACGAAAATCATTTCAAACTGCGTAAATTTTTGTTCAAGCATCACGTAAAAATGACTAAAGCGAATGATATGAAATTGGGTGTCATGATAGGTGGTCACTCAACTTAGAACATAGGTGTCGAATTTTCAGAAAATCTTGATTTTATTTTGAGATTTTGCGAAAATCCTTTAAACTGCGTAAATTTGTGTTCAAGCATCACGTAAAAACGACTGAAGCGAATGATACGAAATTGGGTGTCATGATAGGTAGTCACTCAACTTAAAACATACGCGTCGAATTTTTAAAAAATCTTGATTGGATTTTGAGATTTTGCGAAAATCCTTTCAAACTGCGTAAATTTGTGTTCAAGCATCACGTAAAAACGACTAAAGCGAATGATATGAAATTGGGTGTCATGATAGGTGGTCACTCAACTTAGAACATAGGCGTCGAATTTTCAAAAAATCTTGATTGGATTTTGAGATTTTGCGAAAATCCTTTCAAACTGCGTAAATTTGTGTTCAAGCATCACGTAAAAACGACTGAAGCGAATGATATGAAATTGGGTGTCATGATAGGTGCTCACTCAACGTAAAACATAGGCGTCGAATTAAAAAAAAATCTTGACTAGATTTTGAGATTTTGTGAAAATCATTTCAAACTGCGTAAATTTGTGTTCGCACATCACGTAATAACTGCAAAGGTGAAAAAATGATATTTGGTGAAATGATAGGTGGTCACTCACCTTAAACTATAAGCATCTAATTAAAAAAAATTGATCAGATTTCGAGATTTTGCGAAAATCGTTTAAAACTGAGTGAATCTTTGTTCTCGCATTAAGTAATAATGACTATAGCGAATGATATGAAATTTGGTCACATGATAGATGGTTGCTCAACATAAACTATAGGAGTCCAATTTTTTAAACTTTTTTATTAGATTTTGAGATTTTGTGAAAATTCTCTCAAAATACGTTCAATGATGATTTCTTCAAACTTCACGTAATAACGACTAATACGAATGACACGAAATTTAGTGATATGATAGGTAGTTGCTAATCTTAATTTATAAGCGTTGAATTTTAAAAATATTTTTATTACATTTTGAGATTTTGCGAAAATCGTTTTAAAATGCTGAAAATTGTTCCAGCATCACGAAATAAAGACTGCAGGGAATGAAACGAATTTGGGTGACATGATAGGTTGTCACTCAACTTAAATTCTAGGCTTCCAATTTTTCAAAATGTTGATTAAATTTTGAGATTTTGCGAAAATTATTTCAGTATGTGTAAATATTCATTCGCGCATCCCATAATTACGTTTAAAGCGAATCAAATGGTATTACTTAGTTACTCTCTAACCTGTAATATTTTAACAATACATAAAAATTATAACTTTACTTTGGCAACATACTACATTCATTCTGTGTACTCCTACAATGCTGACGAAAGTTCTTGCTTTTTGGAAATTTGCATTCACTAACCCGTCGAGGACGGGTACTTCAGCTAGTCCTACTATAAAGTTGCGCTGATATCTGACTCACTGACTCTCTAACAATTCCGGGCAACTTTCTCCAGAGATAAAACTTTTACCGCCGTTACTCCAAGAAGATTAAAAAGTTCAAAAAGATTAAAAACGCAATTGCATCTACACTGTATGTACGATCCGCTTGAAAGTTTTCATGATTATTTATAAAAATATAGAAAACAATCTGCACTACTTTAAAAATCTGACAATGAACCCGTTCTCTAATTTTTAAGCGATTTTTTTTTTTTCTATTTTCAGCTCCATTTTATTTCCGAGAGTAAAAGAAGTAAACCATTTGCGTAACAAAATTAATCTCTGCAAGTGACAATGACGTCATATTTGAAGTCACGGTCTTCAGGCTTTGAAGGGAAAGTTCCGAATTCATTTCGTTTTAAACAGTTTTTCCTTATAACATAGTTCATTTTTTTTTCAATAATATGGTCGTCTACTTGAAGCATTGATATAAGAGAGGCTGTGTACACAAAACTAAATCTTTCGAATGCGAAAAGTTTCCGCGCGTTTGCAGAAGAGCATGAAATTCGATTTGGGTATAAAATAAAAATTGAATATGAAGTTATTTATTTTAGGCGAACGAAGATTAAATATGTGTAGTGTCGACATATTTTTGTCAAATGTTTTTCTAGCGCCCGTTGTAATTGCCTCCACAAAGGGCTTCTAGTTTAATAGAATGTGCTACATACTCCAGTATTTCAGGGGTCGCAGGGGTGTTACAGTACGAACAGGCCCTGATTGTCACAGGGGCAACAGGGGTATATGCCCCAAGCCCTGGTTTTGAGGGCCCCCAAATTATTACAGTATGTGAATTTAGTTTAAGGGTTTTTTTTTTTACAATGTACATAATAAATGCCTAATTTTTTTTCAGTTATGAATTTACAAGTTACAAGTAGTCAAAATCTTTTCGTTTCTTAATTCTACCTCTCGGCAGAAAAAAATACAATCATTTAAAGCATATTACAGCAAGTTATTTCCACTATTTTTTTTGTAACTAACGTATACATATAACTATAAAGTATATGAAATTTTCGGGAAAATTCATTTTATTATCTACGGTAAGTAACGTGGGCTTAAAAAATTTCTAGCGTAGGGTGGGGGCCATGCACCTGCTCAACGGATAATCTTGAGTGCCTGAAGCAGTAAACCACTAAAAATACATTTTCAAATGGGAGTGCACCCAGGATTTTAGTTTAATGGGGGCTATAAACACCGATGAACTCCGCTGCAATGTCCTTGTAATATTGTAATAACAATTGTCTAATAAAGTCAAAATATAATGTATCACTCGGCTATAGAACACAAGTATTTTGACATAGGGTCAACAATATTTATCTGATTTTGTCTGAGACGATATAATACTATTTGCATATCATCCACTATCTGCGTATATGCATTATAAAGTATATGCATTAATTTACAGCTTATAAATAAGAAATGTATCTTGTGCATACATTTAATGCAGATAAATATGGACGAAAACAAAAAACTCAGCATAATTGGCGGAGAATGGGAGGAGCCTGATTATTTTCGTTGGACAAATTTAAATTATCAACCTGTTTATTTGCACATCCAATGTCTACATTTGGGGCTGTTAAATATTTACGTAAAACGGAAAAGGCTTTTTAGGAGTTTTCCAATTAAGGACATCAAGATCAGGCCAACGTCTAAATACCTATCCTGTGAGATATCTTTATGGCTTACGCTACTAATCGCGGGCGATATTTAATAGCTATAAGTTAGGAAATATGAATGAGAAAGTGCCAAGAATTTCCTCAATAAAAAAAATCATCAAACCACTTTTTCGATCAAATTTGTATTTTCAATATGTTTTCTCAACATTTTTGCATTTTGATATTTTCATTTTAAAGAAGGAATCCATCGGTGGCCGAGAGGTTCTGCTCTCGAAACAGGAAGGTGGGAGTTACGAAGTTCAAACCCCGGCGGCACCTGTCGTCCTAGCCGTTCGGAGTTTTCCGTGTTTTTCTCCGAAATCTAGCGTACGGTCTAGGATACCTTAAAAAGTCCACCACGGTGGGCATTCCCCTTATAGGCCTAGGACCATAGTGCAGTTAATCGGCCTTCATCCATAAACGGAATATTTTAAAGAAGCGTTAAGCTTGTGCCTAGTTTATGTCATGATATATCATTGTTGGAACAAGATAATTAAAAAGCTCTTCCAAAAGATGGCGTACGAATAAATTAATACTAAAACAATTTTAATACACGATTTTCCTTGCACTAAATTTATATTGTAATCTCGTTTTATAAAAACCGACTCTTGAAAGCTATAACACCATAAATTAATCAAGATATTTCATTGACTTTTATCCGTTGATTAATAAATGCGGCGAAGATTTCTTGGGAGATATTCTCATGTTACCGACCTGCGTTAACTGAGCCGGCTTGGGAGATATTCTCATGTTACCGACCTGCGTTAACTGAGCCGGCTTGGGAGATATTCTCATGTTACCGACCTGCGTTAACTGAGCCGGCTTGGGAGATATTCTCATGTTACCGACCTGCCTTAACTGAGCCGGTCGAGAAAATTACGTACATAAAGAAAAATCCGTGCGACACCGCTGCGCTAATGTTTTTCCTCACGACATTTTGAATATTCGGTGGAAATTTTGCTGTTCTTATAGCATTGTTTTAACGTTTAAAAATATCAACGGACAAAATAAAAAAATCAAAAGGTACTTTAAAACTCCTATCAGTATCCAAATGGCATCTCTTGAATATCTCTTGATAAGCTGTGCTACACACTGTAATAGTCGAAAATCTCGAAACGCATGTGATTTACATTGGAACATTATAGTGGGCGGAAAAGAACCAGCAATGAGACTCAAAATCCAAAATTTTGCTACTGAACGGTATATTTTTCAAAATTAGGAACCAAGATGTTTGTTTCAAATGCATTTTTTACTTTTAATTCCACGAAAGTGTGCTTAGAATTACCCTTCTTTTTTAAAGAAACAAAACCAAAGAGGTGAATTGTGCTTCAAAAGTCTTTCCACTAAATAATGTGTTCATTACTTATTTATCGTTATATTCAATAATTCCTAAAGTAATTACGGCAAAAAAGAAAATCTGATCATTTATCTAACTAATTTTTGAATTTTCAACAAGGTGATGATCGGCTTTAGCTCCTCCCACTTTAAACACGTTTACTCTTTTGAGAACAAATTTAAGCATTATTTAGTGTATTAATTGCAAAAGCAGAGAGTTATAAGCCCTGCTTCAAAGAATCATAAATTAACGTAAGAACCCTGCCCGATCACTAAGAGCTTTAAAGTTATTGCGGATAGAATGGGAAATCTCTGAATCCTCTATATCGATCATTTGTGAATTTTATAAACAAACAGCACGAAAAAGTCGGACAGATTAACGAAAAAAAAAAATAAAATTTCCTACAAAGAAAACCATCAATTATATTACAATCTAATTTTAATGATGATTTTTAATCTCTGTTACTGTGAAAAATTCAAAATCAAACGTTCGCTAAAATATGTAATCGGGAATTCTATAAACATCGGCAATTCCTATAAACTTGTCTTTAGGCAACATTTACTAAAAATACTCTATTCCAATAGCTTTAAATTAAGCTAACAGTGTATAGTGTCTGTTGATTAGTTAAAGAGAAACTGAACCAAATGTGAGCTAAAATTATTGAATTTCACGTTGTTCGAAAAATCAATCTTCGCTATAGTTCAGCCTCCCGAGCTTGAAATTCACCTTTAACCATAACTATGTGCATTAATTTACAGCTTATTTATTACATAAATAACAAATGTATCTTAGTCAGATAAATATGAGTTTATGTGTATACTTTTAATGCAAATAAATATGTACGAAAACAAAAAAACTCAGCTAGGTAGGCGGAGAATGGGAGGAGACTGATTACTGACTGAGCTACTTTAAAGGATCCCAGCCTGACGGTCTGGGATCCTTTAAAGAATCCTCCACGTTGGGCATCCCCCCTTAAGGCCTAGGACAATAGTGCAGTTAGTCGGCCTTCATCCATAAACGGAATATTTTAAAGAAGCGTTAATGCCCAGTTTATCTCATGATGTCTTTGTTGGAACGAGAGAATTAAAATGTGCTTCTAAAAGATGGCATGCTAATAAATTAACACTAAAACAATTTTAATGGCAGAATAATAAATTATTCTCCTTCCACTAAATTTATATTATAAACTCGTTTTATAAAATCTGACTCTTGAAAGCTGGTCGAAAGCTATAACACCATAAATTAATATCAAGATATTTCATTGACTTTTATCCGTTGATTAATAAAAGCGGCGAAGATTTCTTGGGAGATATTCTCATGTTACCGACCTGCCTAAACTGAGCCGGTCGAGATAATTATTTACAAAGAGAAAAATCCGTGTGACACCGCTGTGCAAGTTTTTTTTCTTTTCCGATCGTGGATAAAAGTGTTCATACGAATATGTTTCGGCCACTTTTCTCTATTTTCATTAACTTGTGAATGAAATATTATACTTGTTAATTTTTCCTGTATTTATATTTCCTGAATCCTAAAAGTTATAATCTGGAAATTTCTGTTATGTAGAGTCGTTAAAGTCCCGTCTATTTTGAATTTAAAAAACTCTACTGTACTTATTTAAGTACTTTTTTAGTTAGCCCATATTATACTTATTTTAGGATGATTAAAAAAAACAACCTGGGTGTCAATGATTCCCATAAATTAGGGCCTGTAAAACATAAGTTAATTGAGCTGTTTTGATAGAATTTAAAGGCAGCCGCATTTTCGATAAATTTACGTACTGCATGCTGTCTTTCACCAAGTAAGTAATTAATAGAATATTGATATCTGCTTTTTGTGCGTTTTATAAATTTAAGAAGTACATTATGTTATTAATTTAATTTCAGCTTTTTCTAACATACACTAAAAGCCTATAACTATTTCTGAAAAGGTTGTATTGTATTGTGTTATGGTATACCTGCACGAGGAGTATTTCGTATGGCCTATGTAAGGGTTGGGGTTGTCTTGCTGGGTTGACTTTCTTAGCGCTTCTGAAGCGTATTTACGTTACATCGTGAGAAAAACCGTCCAGAAATCCGACTTTTTAGATTATCAGCCGTCCGGTAGACCAGAACCCTGGACCTTTATACTTCAGTTATCTACTATCTTCAGTATCTTATCAACTCGGCTCGGGTGGGCACAACATCTTGTTTTAGATGCCACTTCCGGCCTTTAAATGTCTAATACAAAAGGTATTGCATAAATAACTTTAGATTAATTAATCAAATTTCTTTATGAAAAGTATTGAACAAAATTTTAAATCTGGTATTTAAAGGAATACAAAAAAAAAAAAAAAAAAAAAAAAAGAAAAAAAAAAGAAAAAGAAAACTTAAGATTTTGAAAAAAATATTGGTCTTAAAATTCAACAATTGCAATAAATTTTATTTCTACATGAAGAGTAAAAGAATAACTATTAAAACTAGTTAGTATGTAAAATGACTATTTTTTATTTGAATACTAAGTAATAATAATTATTAATTAATTATGTGAAGAGAAAAAATATTTTCATTGAAATATTAATTATATATTTATTTCCCCAACTATAGGAAAATAAAGACTTAATTTTAATTGACATGAAATGAAGGAAAAATTAGGAAGGAGCTTTACGAAAAATAGTTAAATTAATTATTTTTTAATTCGAAGTCTTAACTATTTTTAGTTATTAATTATAGAAAAAGTAAAATTACCGAAAAAATAAGTAAAGTATATAATAATCTCTTTTTAATTTTTAAACTGAAATAAAAATAAAGCGAAAGTAAAACAAAACCCATCATTGCAACAGAGCGAATCGAACCCAAGGCGTCAGGACTAAATTCAAATGCGGAACGTCCTAGCCAAGCTATCTAAAGCAGGCCTGCGTTATACGTTTTATTGTACTGATCTTGTCACAGATCTACGCGACATCTCAGATAGCTGAGATCCAAAAGCAAAAAGAAATAGAATTATTATTAAAAGAGTGACTGTAATTAAAATATAAGGGGTGAAAATATTCAAAAAGAAGGATGACGGAATTATTAATATGTGTGTATCAAATCATTGACTGAGATTGAGCGCTGAGTCTTTTTGCTATCCCTTTAAATATTTTAGGGCAATTGATTGCATCAATTTTGTACAGAACAGATTTATAACAGTTTGGAATACTGTGATGAAAATTGATAATCAATTGAACCTTAAAAAGTATTAAGAGCCCACTTAACCTTAAAAAATATGTAACTCTCAGGCCGTACTCACACTTTCGTGACCGCCATATTGGAATGCTTGAGAGGGTGTACCAGTCAATGGGCGTACGACATTCTTACGGTGGTAGAGGCATAGAAAGAAAAGTAGGTATTCCGATATAAACCGACCGGAAAGGCAGAAACAGCGTTTTCAGGTAGAGTATTTAGCGCCCGTAAACTACATAAGGAAAATGAAGACCTAGTGGAAACGCGGCCCTCGGCCAAGAGACAGCTGCTGCGTATAGACTTTTTATTGCGACAGCTGTGACGTCGTCTAGCCGCAATAGACGTCGCCGCAATATATAGACGCCGCAATATAGACGTCGTCTGCGACGACGTCTATTGCGTCGTCGTCTAGCGCTTTACGGCTTGACTTCCGACCGTAGATTGTATGGGGATTTTTATTTGTAAAGTTGTGTGTTCTATTACCCCCTAATGTACGTACCATAAGTTTTGGGACACCCTGTATAACGTACGGAAACTTCTCAGCCAGATTAAGAAATTTTCGATGGGGTTGAGCTCGTAATTTGAAAAAATATTTTGCAAGAGACCAGTAGCACTGAAACTTATTCAACTTCTTAAACATTTTAAATGATTTTTGCCGATGTTTAACATTCCTAAATAGAAAATGTGCAAAAAGTTTCCGCAGTTGCATACCTCTTAAAGCTGAAATATTGAAAATGTTTACTTTACACTTTTTCTTTCAAAGATATGGAATATAACAATATAGTCTGCATTCAGTAGAAAAGTATTTGGGAAAGTAAGTTTGGCGCTGCTTCATTAAGATATTAGTTATCTCAAAAATCACGAAATAATTGAGTAAAGTATTACTTGAAATTATTCATTTTAAGCATTTAAAGACGCGTAAAAGGCTTTCGAAAAATATACAGCTTCTGAAATATGTAATTTACCAATCAATGTTATTAAATAAGCAGTTGGTTTCCGCACACGATATACTTAGTAGCTCATGTACTTTGATATGGAAAAAATATTGCTCCTTTCGACTTTTAGTGAATCAAAATGGTACACTCGAGCCTTAACTTGCAGCACTTTAAATTATACATATTAAGAAAATGCTGACAGGGTAAGATATACCCTAATTTGCTCCCAGTATTCTAATAATTTAAATATCTGTTTCGTTTGTTTAAGTCATCAGCGATCATTTTTAATGTAAATGAAACTAAATTTTAAATCATTTTATTCACGTCGAAACTGTGTTAATACTCAGGCATCAAAACTTAACTGTTAGTCGAAATAAATGAGTTATGCGAAAATGGATAGTTTATTTTGTTACTTATTGCTCTTATACTGATAAATATAGGGCAGTATTTAGAAATATATATATATACAGGGTGTCCAGTAGGGTGGTCACAAGTTATATGGGGAAATTTTTTTTTAATGTTATTTTTTGGGGCACCCCCCTAAAAGTTGCCAATTGACTAGAAAATGACATTGGCAAAGTTTTAGCTCAATTGCATAATATTAACCCGTGCCGCATTGAGGTTGAATTCTTGAAAAATTACGATTTTTGCTAAAAATATCTAGTTTTTCCTTCATTTAGTATAAACTATTTGCTCTACAGACCTGGTTCTTGTTTTATTTCGTAAAAAATGTTGTTGGTTTGAACTTTTACTCTCAACAAAACCAATATTTAATGACATTCAGTGTTTTTTAGGTCAGTTTGTGAATCTTCCCTCCAAAATCTGCATATTTGCAAAATTAGTGAAAAAAAGACAAATTAAGAATTTTAATTAATTTTGACCGTCTTTTGTATTATTTGCATCAGAAAACAAAAAAAAAAAAACAAATCAAGAATTTTCATAACTAAACTACAATTCGTGAAATATATTTATTTATTTGATATGCATTTCTGTATTTCAGAAGAAAGATCTTGATTTGTATTTCAGTTGAAGAACATCGTAGACAAACCTCTGAAGTTTTCTTCATTACAATGCTATTTTTGTTGTCTGTTATTATTTACTTTTAGAATGGACATGAATGCCCATACGTATGGGAATGGAAGGGCTATGCCTCCCCTAGCTCCCATATTATCGTTATGATTTACATACTGGTATAACGTAAAAGTGGTTCATCACTAACACATAATATCTTTCCGGTGCAGGACCCTTGACGTGCAATAAGACTCCGAAGACAAGAATTTTTTCGAAAACAAAGAATTGATCTCATCAAAAGCAGATTTTAAAATTCTGATTTAGAGGGTGCTGTTGCTCACTGGGATGGAAAAATGCATCCTCATATTTTGAATAAAGAAAATGTAGAGAGAATAGCGATTTTATTTAGCTGTGAACACGAAGAACAGTTAATAGGAGTTCCTCAGCTTGAAAATAATATGAGAATAACTCTTAGGCAAAAGCTGTATTTACAGCAGTTGAAGAATGGGAGGCAGTTGATAAAATTCAGGCAATGTGTTTTGATACGACTTGTTGCCTAAGGCGAACGTGCATTTTTTGTTGCAGCAATTACTGGATCGAAATCTTCTATATTTACCTTGTCGCCATTATATTTTAGAAATCATCCTAAAATCTGTTTTGATTGCAAAGTGGGCGAAGCTACTGCTCTTCATGCAGATATTTTTTTAGAAATTTCGGATTGGGTGGCCTAAGTTGGGCTAGACAAAGTTCAAAACTGCTGTTGAAGATGAAACTATTGCATAAAGAACGCGAAATTTGCAAGAATTTTCAAATTTTCTTGCAGAACATTTAAGAAACCAACAGCTCAGGGATAACTATAAAGAATTAACCCAACATTGTTTAATTTTTATAGGAGTCTCTCCAAATAGACATTTCTTTCAGAGTACCTGGTGCTGTTCATTATGCCAGGTGGATGTCTAAGGCAATTTATTGTCTCAAAATACTTCTTTTCAGGCAACAGGTCTCATTAACAGATTTAGAAAAAAGAGCTATTACAGACATTTGTTTATTTATAATAAATATTTATGTAAAGGCATGGTTCAACACTCCCACTCAGACTTTAACCCCTATCAAGACTTAAAATTATTACAATACTGAAAATTTGATAAAGAGGCTGCAAACTTCGAAAGAAACATTATCTAAGCCTAGCCACTTTAACAAAAAATTGTAAACAATAATAATTTATTTTCTTTATAATGTGCTTCCTCTTAGATACATAACTTTAATAATCAAATATATCTAAACGTTAGTCATTCTCAATTTTATGCCTTCTTTGAACATATATTCTGTTCATTCTTTTACTTAAATTTCATTTTTATTAAATTTCAGATTTTTTTTAAATTACAACCTTTATTTTGTACACAAAAAAGAAAGAAAACCGAAGAAAAACAAAAGGAGGATAAAGACGAAATATAATTTTTTGAACTTTAGTTAAAAAGCCAACTTTTAAGATTCGGATCGTATCTAGTGCTTTTTTTAGGACTAGATATTATCCGAATGTTACCCTCTGAACGTTTTGGAAATGGACAAATAATCTAAAGTTGTTTTTATGGTAAAATTTTCATGCAATTTTTAAATTATTAAAAAAAAAAAATAACAGGAAGATTTGCAATTAATAAAAAAAGGCTTCTAAATTACATACAAGCTTTAATATCAAACATAGTTTATGGTATCTCAGTATTACAAATGATTATTATTATAGATGTATTGCAGTGAAAACTGGAATAACGTGGACGGGATTTGACATGACAACCGCTTGGAGGGTTAAATCTGTAAATTTTTACACAAAAGTGATGTGTGGCTCATCAAGGCGGGAAGTTTTCTTCTGAAACGAGATCAACACTATGTTTCTAGACTCAATTTTATCCATTTTATGATGGAAAGACTGCTTTTTTTGCGAAAAACCGCGATTTTTTTAAACTTTGACCTCAATGCGGCACAGGTTAATATTATGCAAATGAGCTGAAACTTTGCCAATCTCATTTTTGAGCCTATTGGCAACTTTTTGTGGGGGGCCCCCTCAAAAATTCGAAAATTGATTTCTTGTGACCACCCTAGTGTCCAGCCTTAATGTGACCCAATAGCTAATTCCCGAACCGCTCGGTTTAGATATGCACTTCCAATTTGAAAAATGTTTTAAAAGAGGTAAAGAATGTTTTTACGTGCTTTTCGAACAAAAGAACCCATTTAGAAAAAAATTACAGAAATTAAATTTTTATACGGTCCCCAGGTCCTATCACTTATATTTAGGAAAAGATGCAGTACACAAAAAATTACGATAAAAACGGACCGAGTTATGGAACATTCAAAATCATATATTTCATCCATTTTCTCGGCCGTTTTCAAGAATCTAGTAAGGGACCGGATGAACGTTTCGATCGTCCGCCATCTTGCTGGTAGTTAAGTCGAGCGATGGCAACGGCTATCCTTTTTACAGCATTCGGAAAGGGTTGCGCCTCAAAGGGTTAAGGGCAGGCACATGCCGTATAGGCATTCGCCCCTGTCTATTTTTTTGTGAAGGCATCTACTGTTCGACCGGGGCCTTCGCAATTAGTAACGGGCCTGCGCGTGTATTTTGATGAGCCATCCAAAGAGGCCTATGGATGCTCGAGTCTTCACGTATACATCAGGCATTTCTTAAGCTTCCCAGTGCTTTCAAACGTTATTTAATGTAGTTTTAAGTAGTAATTGTGTTACTAATTCAAGTACGAACTCATGATTAATTTTTTTGCTATGATACATATTGACATTAAGAAAATAGATGCATATAATTTGAAGGAAAAACAAAGTAGCGCTTACTCTCATGATTCACGATTGCTTATTTTAGTTTCACAAGTGGATATTTAATATACTTTAAAATAACTAAATACACAAATGAGAAGGACAGTTTTATAATGAATATTTCATGAACGTAGTCGTATTTCATACGTTATTTTAAACAATTTAACATTAATATTAAACAAATGATGTATTAAAGCGCATTTCAGTGTTTTCGGGATATCTTGTCTATTGGAGAAAATTGATAAAATACGCTCTATAGAGCGATCCCTGAATTAATGATTCTTTAATAAAGACATTTCATGTAGTATATGTTATTCTTTTGTCGCTTTCTCAATCGAACTTTGGAATTGAGCAAGCACAATGAACGCTTGTACAAAATATAAACTACATTTGAAGTTTCTGTATAAACGGGCAAAAATCAATAATTTATAATTTACTGTATTTCTGCACTGTACCAGATGTAAGTCTGAATAACATAATCAAGGCATATATAACTGATAAATAACATTTTCAACTGGCAAAATTAAATTGTCTAACTAGTATCACAACTCATGCTTATTTACAAGAATAAAAACTACTCAAGTAATACGGTTTTTGATTAAATTAATTTATTTATAAATAACACATGAGTAATTATTCACTAAACATGATTTATATGCATATTTTTGGAATTTCTAAATACATTATAAAAGTGTTCACTTACCTTTACATTCAGAGCAAAATGTTCGAATTTCATGATAAATTTTCATGAAAGAAAATGGCGCAAGATTCACAAAACGATTACCTACATCTAAAGTTCTTTAGTACGACAAAAGTGTAAAAAAATAAAATAATATAACATTTATAGTACTTAGAATAATAAAATAGAACACTGTGAATGGGGAAAACAGGCCTCAATGATAAACTTATTTTTAGCGATGGCAACTCATGCGCAGGCCCGTTGCTTAGCGACGGCCCGGTTCGACCAACTTTTAGATACAAACATAAACATCTGATTTGGAGGTGGAAACGGACACTTCCACTGCATTCGCGTATTCCTCCGCTCACTTTCTCCCATATCAACTGGTTTATTTGGATTCGCCTTTACTGGCAACTTGCCAATATTTCACGGGAGCTGTGATCAGACAGTAGTAGGCAACCAATGCTATCTCCTATGAAGGGATGGACAAATTAAAACCAAACCCATTTGGGATTCGAACGTACAGAATGATGCATTAATCACCATAGAATATGGGAGGCTTTATTCATATTTAACTAGAATCCTATTGCATTACACGGAAGGAGACCAGGGTGTCATATTTAGGACCGGCTCCAATTTCCCTAAGGCAGGTATGGGCAACCTTTGAAAAATTGCGGGCCAACTTTAGGATGTATTGAAATCGCGGGCCACATAATTTGGATTTATATGGGATTTTGAGTGGTTTATATGGTTTTTGACATAGTCTGCGGTCCGGTTCAAAAGGGCCATATTCGGCCCGCGGGCCGGAGGTTGCCCATATATGCCCTAAGGTATTGTTAGTTTGTGTTTACAGCAAGAGATGATTTTCTGTTTTTTTTCTCCCCCACAATGATTTACGTTTTTCTATTAAAATATTTACTAAAACTAAATTATAAAAATAAAGGAAGCTTGTTGAAATTGTGAATAGTCGAATGCAATACATATTATGTAAAAAAAGCAATATGTCGAAGAATGACTGTTTAATTCCAAACAGAAAACTGTTCTATAATTAAAAATTATTTTATAGAGGAAATACAACTTAAAACAAGACATCTTAAATGTGATCTGTCGATAAAATTAAAAGAGATTGTTTTGCGTATGAGAGAATTGGGTTATATTTATGAAAATATTTTAAATGAACTAAAATATCTACATGAAATAAATGACAGAACAATAAACATGCATTTTAAATGAACCGATTTAAAGGGAAAATTTTCGGTCCTTACAGTTAAATTCGGTAACGACCATATTTTCCTTTTATACCTCGTTGAGGTAAATAATTTATCGACAAGAAAGTTTACAATCTGAATTAACTTATTCTACTCTTATCATGAATCAGTTCTAGTTTCTATATTGTTCGGTTGTTGACAAATATTCTTTCAATATTCTAAAATTGCGTATAGTTGATATAATTGATAAGTGAATGAATCAAAAGCAAATAACTTTAGAAATGTTTAATTATATTATCATTAATCATAAAGCTGTTGATAACTATAGAATTACCGAAAGATCTTTGATAGAAAGCCGACTCTAATTGTTGCAACCTTTTCCCTCCGAATCCTAAAAAAAAAAATTCCGTTTTCAGAAGCGTATCTACAATTTTTACATATTACTTTTAATAAGAAAAAAAACAGAGCAATGCTATAATTATTTCTTTCGATTGATTAAGAAGTTTATAATTAGTTTATTTACCGAGAACGCGCACTTGGATGGAAATACGATAAATATATTTACTTTTTTATTTTCTAAAAAAAGCAAATAAGAATTTATTAAGTGCTTAGTTATAAATATGGTACGTTGAACTCGTTTGACTGTAGTATATTTAAATTAGAAACATTGTTAAAAAGAGAGAACCATTAATTTGTATAGATTTTTTATTTTAAGGGGTGCTGTAATTGAGGATAGGCACTTAATACCCTTGAAAGTTTATGAAAAAAGTTTAATTCATGGAAATTTCCCCAGAAGAATGCCCTTCTAACCCCTGTAGACACATCTTTTGAAATCGCCTGTGGTTAAGACCGCCCGTGGTGACTCGTAATCGGAATGATTTTGGGTTAGATTCCGACGTATCGCTGAACACCACTATGTACTTGCGGTGTACGTGCACTTTAAAACGGAAAAAGAGAGAGTATTTGCTTGGAAAAGTGGTCAAATGATAGGTTTTCATTATAAAATAAAATTATGTGGATAGGACAAAAGAAGGTTAGCTACAAACTTTACAGAATATGATTTGATACAAAAATTAATAGAAAGCGTTTTCCTTCACAATACATGCTTTCAATAAATTAAATTCTCTTAAGTGAGACGTTCTATTGAGTACAACATACATAATAAAAAACAATAGTTATCTAAAAATATTCATGTTGAAGTCAACAATCTGTTATCTTCAACAAGATTATCTTCAACAATGTTGTCGCCATTAACCAATGCATTTCTGTTGACGCGTCTATGTCCGGAGAAATTTCTGCACATGTACGAGCATTTCAAGCCCCCTCTTTAGACGCTCATATTTTTCAGACACTCCTCATTACAAGGAAAAACAATGAAAGAGTAATTTCTCGGGAGCAGAGGCCTTTGTAGTTGTAACTGTGGGCGCAGATAACCGCCAGTATCTTGTCAACTCCATTTTAGTGGATCTTTATTGACATTGAACCATTTCTGCACTTGATGGTAAATTGTATTAAGAGAGTTGCTGTGATGCTGTTCAAATTGGGGAAGTTCAGAAAAACTGAAATTTGCATGTAAGGGGAGTGGGGTAGAATGAAAAATAAAATTTACTATTTCCCCCCCACCCCGTTCATAGATTTGCATGTACAAAAATATAATTAATTTATGCTTTTAACCTACTCTTTTTCCCATCTAACTTATTTTTTGAGCTTGTAAATAGCTTTTTCATATTTTAAAAATATTGCAAAAAGTAACTACCTGACAGTGTTTCATTGTATCCCATATACAATGAAACACTTAATAGTACATCACAAACACTCAAATAAAATTAGTCAAAATTCAAATTTGAGCATAATTGTTTTATGTACAGTTATAATAAACATGAAATTTAAATGGAAAAAACAAATTTAATTAAACTTTTATAGTCTAAGATGAAAACATAACATTTTTATTACAGGTCAGCCTATAGTTTTTCAGTTTAATTAAATTTACATAAATATAATTAAAAAATTAGGATTTCTGTTTTCCTTTCTGTACCACCTGAAGTAACAGGAGGTGGTAGTATTGCTACAATTTGAGTTTCTCAAAAATATATGTTTCCGAAGAATGCATTAATTTGAAGCTTGGACTCAGTCGTTTGAAGTACAGAACTTCGCATTCCGTTTGATTTAAGCCACAATTTGGAAATACATCAGAAGGTGGGAGACTTCTGAATACTGGCATCCCTTGGAAACTGCCAGCGACCGCAGAGAGGACTTTCGCACGGATTTAACGTGCACGTAACCCGCAGGTACATGGTGGTCTTCAGTAGTAAGTCGGAATTGAACCCTCAGCCTTCCGGTTACGAGTCCAGCGCCTTAACCGCTGGACCATCACGGCCTCGGGCGACTACAAGGGTTGTGACCATAGGGGATAGAGGGCATCTTTCTGGCTACATTTGCAGCTTTTTAATTACCAGTCGGTATTCACCGACAAAAGCTAATGTGGGAAAAGCACAAACCCCTCTCCCACACAATGAAGAGAGCAACGGGAGATTTCTTTCCGTATCAATGTCCCGTTGGCCATTGAAATACTTATAAAACGGTGCAGTCAGCATCGGGCTTAACCCCTTTCTAGATGAAACCGGGTGCTCAGAGTCGTGCAACTTTTTACCACTTACTAAAGGAAGAATACTAAACATTTTGCCGCATGGTAGAACTTTTTTTTTTGGATGTTTGAGTTTTGATAATTTTTTTTAAATCTATCTTTAGTGTACTACAATTAAATATTGCTAATATGAAGTGAAACCTCTGTATTAAGGATTTTACTTCCATAAAAAAATTGGTCTCTTTTTGTTCGGAAAAACGAATACAATTATTATTATTTTTTTTAAGCACTAAAATACTCATATGAATCAATTAACTGAAAATTCTATTTTCAATAAAAATATATCTTTTACAATTTTATAAACAATTCAGATGTGTTTCTAGTATAATTTAACTTTTAAATGCATAACGACATATATCTGCATCGTATTTTTAAAACACGTTCACTGCACGTTCATTACAGTAGAAGCCAAATTTCTTATATTAGTTTCACTTATAAAATGTAGTTTTTATAATATATTATTAATATCTTGAATAATAAAAAAATATCACATACTTCTTTCAAACTGTGTGTTTTTTGGAAAAATTAATAAGTTATTCCCAAAACTGATGCAAGTAATTTAGCTTACACTCGTGGCTGTCACGTGATCGGCAGAAACGTGCTCAAAATACTTGCATTTAAGGGTTAAAGTAAAAAAGAACTTTTTTTCTCTACTTTATATAGGTAATCCGAATAAATGTGTACATTTTTTTTTAATCTATAGACAGTTACATAAAAAATTCCTTAACGATTCCAAAGCAACATATTTAGTGTATAAAGTAAAAAAAAAATCTTCTTTCTAAAACACTCAGAAAAGTTTATTTCCATTTCCAATTTACTTGAAGACGAAAGTTTTTATGTTGCATGAAACATTTGGCGTACTTATACATTTTCCATAAACATGTTTGGGCTAATTAAGATAAATATTAAGAAATAATGCAATCATGTGCTACATTCAATGCGGGCATATTTAACGTAACTAGTAGTTAAATTGCCATTATTTGAAAGATTTATTTCTTAAGTTATTACAACACTTTGATGATAAAAAAGATTGATTAGAAGATCATTAATTTTTCTACGCAGTTTCCCCCAGGATTTGAAAAAGAAAAGATATAATTTAGACTTTGTTTTTCTTTTACAGTGAAAGCACTTAACATTTCTGTCTTAAACGTCAAGTAAGGGATGATCAGGTTAAGACATTAGGCGCTATTACCGTTCTTGAGCTTAAAAAGCACATCTAAATCCGTATAATCAATAGTAAATTTTAACAATGAGATTCAGACTAGAAAAAGGAAGTTATACTGATCAACTGATCTATTTTTGCAAAAGTGGTAAAACGAGAGTAGATTTCAGTTTTTTTTCAGGTTTAGTAAGTCTTTTCTATGGAAAATAAAGGAATTACTTGGTAAATGTGTTCCTAAGAAAAGATTATTTAACGCTAATGAAAAAATGCAACGCTTCAGCAGAATATTTATTTTTCTCTTATCGACTGCTATTGAAAATTGAAGATTTCTATTTTTTCAATTATATATCATTTCTATGTACAATTTTAAACATTAAAAGGTCGGCATTTGGGTTTAAATAAAGACTGAAGATGCTTGAATTTGGCTGATATGCTAGGATACATTTATTTGAGGCTCTACCAGGCTAGGTTTGCTTATTTGGTTAAAACCCATTCCCTGTTAGTGCTGCGTTTTCGCATCATTAATTTAATATACTTTTTGATACAAAATTTACCACTACCATGAAAAAAAAAATGTATCATTCAGAAAGCTCGAAATTTTGTGATAATTTTTTTAAATGAATTATCATTGTTTAGCACAAAAATTAGTAGATATTAGTCTTGCGAAAAATTAATATAGCCAGGGAATGGGTCAAAACAAAGCTACACGACAGCAATCGGCCTAAGTGGAGGATGCCTTAGGTTGAGGACTTTTTAAGGGGTTTTAACGTATTTACGTTACATCTGGAGAAAACAGCCTTAAACTCCAGACCTTTAGATCGACAGGCCACGCTAGAGTCCAGAATTCTAAAACCTTCATATTTCAAGAAGCTCTTTTATAGTATGATGTTACAAAGAAATCAAGGGAATATAGTAATTTTAACTGAAATAATAGCGTTTTTGCATTAAACTGAACAAATTTAATGACAATCAATTTAAATGTTTATATGTCAAAGCAAGAACTTCTTAGATAACTTTTGTTCCTTTCAAGAAAAAAATATGTGAAAAAAGGGGGAGGTTGATTGCCCACCCTGTTTGTGAGGAGAATTTCAAAATGTATTGAAACCAATTTTTAGGCACTTGTGTGTGTTAAATTTTACTGAAGAATGTTACAGGTGTATGTTTTTTTCTCTTAAATAAATAGGGATATGTGAAATAAAGTTTCGATCCTCTCCCCGAAGAGTTAGATATCATAAAATATCCATTCTTATCATTCACCTGCTCTACAAACCTCACATACATGTTAAATTTCGTATTATTAGCTTTAGTACTTTCATCTAAAGGAAATATTGCCATGTTAAAGGACTTTCTGGTCCCTTAATGTATGCAACATAATGAAATGATAATAATATATATAAACGGAATTGAATAAAAGAAAAACATAAATGAATGAATGAAGTTTGAAAAATTGATTTTTTTTAAAGAAGCTATATATATATATTCTTTTTGAGCAAATAACCACTGCAGAAATGCTTTTCTTTAGGTTTGGTTGGGGGTCTATTTCATATATCGATATTTCATAATAAGATGCATTTTAAGCCAGTTAAAGTCGTGACGGTTGATCCAAAATGCAATTCATTACCACTATCGAATGTGATGGTAACAGTGACTTCCTCGAACGCCAAAGTCGTATCCAAATCTGATTTCACACTGAGGTATCTCTGAAGGTTTCTTGTAAAGAATGTTACAATAATAGTCATTACAGCTCAGTATGTTGTATCAATTAGTGGCTAATCCAGAGGCGATACAATGGAACCTCAGCTTCTCCCACCCCCTCCCCCCACCTCCAACTGCGGCGGCCGATTTGTGGGATCAAAGCCAGTTTCCGCCACACACTCCCTTCGACACTTAGCCCGACTAGTTGCCGAGCGCGTAGCTCTCTCTAATGGGAGACGAAAAATGCCTGGTTCAAACCCAGGTCGCGTCTGTGAATTTTCGCGGTTTTCTAAGAAGTTTCGCCAAATACGGGGTGGTGCCCCTTAGAGAGACCCCCCCCCCCAAGAAGCACACCCCTCCCCTCGACCTAGATTCCTCGTTCTGATAATCGGCCGTATTCCCAAAATCAGTCAAATCTTTTCAAGACTTTATTGTATACTTTGCCCAGCTCAAGCTTAAACTAGCTCTTACCTTAAAAAGCTTTTGGATCCGTAAATGGTATCGATATATAGTCAATTAATCTGAGAGTTGGGGCATAGCAATAAATGTATAATTAAAAGATATAAAATGAATAAAAAGAAATTAAGAAAGTTTCAAATCACTAGTTGACTGAAAGTTGAGTGTCTCTGAGTTAGCTACCTCTAAGTTTTGTACAAACTAGGTAAAATTTAAACAGAGACATTTTTTTATTAAATGGAGCCAAATAAGAGGGTATGATCACACTTTTGATTTTTGAAAAAAAAAAACACCCCCCCCCCCCCCCAAATTTCAACTTTTATTTCCATATCTTTTAACGAAATAATTTTCTTCATAGTTTACGCAAATTTCGCATCTATTTTTCCTATATTTGTTATGTTTCTGAATACTTTCAATCGCGATTTCCGTTTATTTTTCTGGAAGACATTAAATATTTTTCAAAATTCTAAATCCCATGTTATGTATCTGAAACAAATTACTTTCTAAGCATTTACACAACAGAAATTTTCCCGACAAATTTTCAATATAAACGCCCCGATAAAATATAAAATAAAGTAAAAGGAAGATTTTGTCATGGGGTATCCAAGAGGCTGTGGCTCCGCTTCTAAATATTGATTATTTAACATCGATTTTGATAAAGAATTTAAACAACCAGTTAGGTTCTGTATATAATCCAATAAACCGAATGTTTGGAGTTACTAAAAAGAAAATTATCACACACACTCCTACAGCTTTGTAAAGAAAGTGATTTTGATCGGCTTGCATCTGTTGTATCAAGATGCCACCTTCAAGTATTTGTATTTTAATCGATGGAATTAAGTGCCTTGAGCTATAAATGAGATATCAGAAATGTTCTTTTGTGGCTTCCAAATTTTTCAGAGAAAATCATAGATGATAAAAGAAGGACAAAATTTATTCAGAGAACATACTTAAAAAAGAAAAAAAACTTTTGGAAAATTTTCTGAATGTACATAATTTAATGAGAAAAAAAGTCTGTTTATACTTCCTGACAAAGTTTCGATTATTGTTAACCCTTTAACGTGCAGTGTTCCCGCTCTGGGAACATCAAACTCTGACCTTTTGACTGTTGCCAGTCACGAAGAACAGATTTGATTTCTATAAAAATAGTTGCGGGTGACATAGCTCCACGAGAATCCTTTACTTTTTAGAACGTCATTTCGCATAAAAAATGGTCACGATTATTTTTAAAAGCACTGACATCTTCTGAAAGATGAAGAATGCGAGAACAGCTGGATAGATTGCCCAATGCTGAAAAAAGGGCAGCCGTTGCCATCGCTCGACTTAACGACCAGCAAGATGGCGGAAGATCGAAACGTTCATCGCGTGCCACAGATCTAGAGACCCTTTTTTGACGCAGCTGGCTGTGCGCGGCTGCCCTTTTTTCAGAATTGGGAAAGTGTTGCGGCTCAAAGGGTTGAAGCATACGTTAAATTTTAAATGATGAACTGCATTGAACTTAAACCCAGCCATTGCTCTGAACAATCAAACTTAAATGGATCAGATCCTACTCTTTCAAGTGTAGTTGCCAAAACAATAACTGCTTTTCATTCACGTAACGATTGTTTCATCGAGAATTGCAGCAACACTATTGTCTATAATATTCTTCCTACGTAGTTTTGTTTTGGGTGTTAGATCACTGGTTGGGAATTGGATTTCTATGATGATACGTCGGTTACATTTTTCTACATTTAAATAGCCCTTACATTTAGATGAGCTATTTTCACTTTTATATGCATACGAAGGAGTTGGTGCTTGTTCCAGTGACAGTTCACAAAAACGTGTCTTCAATTGTTTCATTTTATGTAATCGAGCCTTTTATTTTAGTTGATTATAGTTCCTTATTAAAAAATTTCCTTTATCAATACTTCCCGTTTTTTCTGTTGTCTTTGAGAGCGAAACCAAAAAAATCTTTATCTTTTAAAATTTTGATAATGTTTAGAGCATTAGAGTGAACATACAGACAAGTTCTTGAAGGTTCATTTTCCAATTTTCTTCCTACCCTTTTAAAACTTTAGAGCATTCGTTTTTATTTCTTTCATGAGTTTAAACAGTTTCTTCAGTTGTACCGACACGATTTTTTAATCTTGACAGAATCAATCCTTTTTGAAGGAAAGCCAGTAGGTGTACAGAGTTGCCAATTTTCACAGAACATTATTAACCACTCTTTGTAAACATTGATTTTTGACTTACAACATTTGAAAACACCCTAAGTGTAGCGCCTCGCCCGGCAGTTTTTTCAAATGTATTTAAAATGTTTGCTTTTTACAAAAAATGGTTGGTTACATTCCGTAAAAGTTTGGAAGTCTGGTATTATGCTGAGTTCAGTTTTGAATATTTAAGAGTTTTTCGTTCTTGTAATGAAGATGAAAAACTAGAAATGAGAACTTCTATTTTAAAAATCAAGTTTGTTTGTCACAGTAGTGCGGGCATAAAGCAAATTAGCCAATTTTAAATAGATTTCCTCATTTAAACACGCGGTTTACTACTTGATGCAATTAGTGTAAAACGATTAATGATAAACAGTAACCCGTGCTAACAATTGTTCTTTGATAAATAAGAGTAATTTGAAAGGTATTCTAATTTTAAATTCAATGTTTTGTAAGCTGATTTGTTTCACAAATTAGTGTTTATTAGTGTACTTCATTTTGTTATATTTTTTCTGCATTAATCACGTGTTTGTTGAATAAATAATATTTAATTATTTACTAATAATAAATACATTGCTTGCGGATAAGTACTGCCGTTTGGCTAAGTAAATTGTTGAAACAATGGTTGTTAATGATTTTTTCATATCTGTTCCTAAAAAATAATGCAAAATTCACAGATAAAAAAATTTTTGATGCTTAAAAATTTTAAAGATAGGTAGCAAATATTTATGTTCATTTTTGTTATTTTAAATTATTACGTAAGTATTTTCTACAATATAGACCAAATTCAGGATGCCCCGTAGAAACTTGAAAGATGATTTCTAACGCGCACCCCGTTGCTTATCTTCACAGCAATGTTAAGCCAGCAGTTCTTCCGACGTGCGTCGCCTGAATACGGAATGCTGATGCATTTTCTTACGCCACAACTCTGGATCTAGAGTCCATAGGTTAATTGAAAACATCGAGAACCGAATTCATGACGTCGCACCGTCGGCGCGTTACCTAATCTTACGTAATAACGTTATTTTAATTATTTCCTGTGAAAAATAGTCCGCCCTGACATAGTTGTACGATTTCAGATGAGTCTATTTATAGGGTGATTCAGAACACTTCTAAAATATTTCACTGGGTGATAACAGCTCATGTAGAGCACAAATCAACACAGAACCCCTAGTATATCTCCAACTGTTTTCCCACTATCACGGTAGAGTAAAAAAGTTCAAAATCTTAGTAAGTTCCTCATTTCTGAAGTTTCTAAACACGCTAGAAAAAGTAATCCTATATTTAGAAAGAGCAGAAAAAATCCTATGAAATGACATCCATTTTATTACAATATCTAGAAATGGCGGCGAGTTACAAGCAATGAAACAGTAAAAAAATGCGAAATATTTGCCAACATTTTAAAATTTTAATGCCTCTAATACCGTTCAAGATACAATCAGTAAAATTTACTAAAAATTGGCCCATTGTAATAGATTTCAAAAAAGCTTACACCTATATCGGTTGTCTTATTCGGAAGAAATTTACATTTTTCTTCGCTACAGATAGTCGAATTTCTAGTTTCTTGGAAAAGTGGCTCTGCTCATCCAAATCATGTACACGTCTCAAGTCAGTTTTCGAAGTTCTAGAGGAATATTTTTTCGGAAGTTAAAACCAAAAACGAATCAATTCAGCAACTCCAGAACTTCGAAAACTGACTTGAGGCGTGTACATGATTCGGCTGGGCAGAGCCACTTTTCCAAGAAACTAGAAATTTAGTGATCTGTAGCAGAGAAAAATTTAAATGTCTTCTGAAAAGTTCAGCCGAAATAGTTTACTGTAAGCTTTCTCGACAGCTATCAGAATGGCCGAATTTTTAGTAAATTTTACTGATTGTATCCTGGAAGGTTTTCAAGGAATTAACGTTTAAAAAAGTTGGCAAATATTTCATTTTGCATTTTTTCTCTGTTTCGTTGCTTGTAACGTGCCATAAATATCTTGATATTTTAAGGAAATTTATGTCGTTTCGTAGAATAACTGTATACAGGGTATGTACGAGTCCTTAGTTGGCTAAAATTGCGAACTTAAAAAAAAAAAAATTCCATAAACGTCCCCCTTTTTGAGATACTGGAGAGGAATTTTTTCCGGACTTTATAAAACAGGACCACTTTTACAGTATCAGTCCATTTTAGGACAAAATTTCAAAAGTTCAGAATTTTAGCCAATCCAGGACACGTACAAATCCCGTATGTATTTTCGCAATAGACTCCATTTACGCGCGACTAAAAAGGTTAATTGGAAATCGTATACAATAATAAAATTTTTAAAGAAAAACGAACAAAAAATTAACTAAATTTTTAAAACCTGTAACTGCAAACATAATTATTAAAAAATATGGAAACAACAATTGCAATTCATAAAATGGAATCGCGTGTGTGGAGCAATAAAAAAAAGTAGCCTTATGATATCTTAAAGAAAAAATCTGACGTTAGATATCTTAATATGATGAAAATGAAATAAAATAACAGTCTTCAGTTTAATAATGATATTTATCTTTTAAACGAAATGACATTTTGCGCAGCTTTAAATGTTATTTACAGAATATGTTAATTTACGACAGTAAAGTCGATATATTTTATGTTTCGTTTATTAAAGCGTGAATAACTTTATTAATATATGAATTTTTTTCCAGTGAAAACAGGACATGGAAGGATAAACTAATAGCATGATGGATGCATTATAAAAAGAAATTATTTTAGTACACGATATGGGATGGGCTATGTAAAAGGAAGGTTGTTAAAACCTTTCTATGCTTTTAAATTTAGGAAAAAGAACATTAATTAGATTTTTAAATGAGAGAAGACTAAAATACAATTTGATTTTAGTTTGCGATGGACATGTGTTCGATTTATATAGTTCATTAGTTAAAAGTTTATTTTTATTATTTAACACAATTAACGGAAAATATAGGATTTTAACTTTAAGTATGACGCTTGTTAATCGATTAACTATAAAAATTTACCTAGATGGAATTTTCAGAAGGCTGATTGGACTAAATACAGAACCTTGACTAACAAATTATTGATCATTTTGATTATTTCGAACATCCTGTTTAGGAGCTACAATTCTGTGGTCCTTACCACTGAGCCTCACCATGGCGTAGTGGTTATGCCACTAGAAATGGTAGAGGGGCGAAGTGTGAAAGTCCCGGGTTCGGGTCCCATCGCGTGTCCGTCCACCTAACCGTTCGGAGTTTTCCGTGGTTTTCTCCGAAACTTAGCGTAAATACGGGTTAGGACCCCTTAGAAAGACCCCCAAGGAGGGCACCACACCCACAGGCCTAGAGCCCATGCGTAGCTAATCGGCCTTAATCCCAGAACACAACACACAAACCTTACCACTGAGCAATGTGCTTGAGTAACATCCGCGTGGAAAAAATGACCTTTGGCATTATTTACTTATCATACATCAAATATAACATTTTGATTCAAAAGAAGTAAAAAAATAATCACGAAAAATGCGTGATTATTCGCCCGGTTTCTAGAGACTCACTTTTACAGACTGCCATCAAGAGAGCCATAAGTGTCACAATAAGGTCATGTTTTAGAGACTTCTCTTGCTAATCTCGACTTAAGAAAAAACGCCCTTCCCTTGGTGCTCACCGATTCTTTGCAATCGAATATGAGATTATAATGATTAAACATCTCCTAATTTTAATGTGAAAACGACTGCCGTGATCTGAAAAGACTATGCTTTCGCATGCATTCTCTTCAAGACGCACCCCCCCCCCCCAGTAAAATATAGGCGTGATAATACTTTAGATTCTTAGAGTCGTAACTAACGTTTCTGTCATTTCAGTCACTGTCCCTGCCATTTCTGTACCACATGCATCATTTCTCTCACAGCAGGGCTACAAAATACTTATGTAAAGAATGCCAAAGGTAATTTTTTTTGAAATCATACATCAAATATAACATTTTGATTCAAAAGAAGTAAAAAGAAAAGAATCATTAAAAATGTGTGATTATGCAAATTCATCAGTGTCATTTCGCTCGGTATCTAGAGACTCTTTCTTACAGACTACGATCAAGAGAGCCGTAAGGGTCACAAAAAGGTCATCTTGTAGAGACTTAGATCTCGACTTCAGAAACAACGCCCTTCCTTGGTGCTCACTGATTCTTTCGCCAATCGGAATAATGAGAATTATAATGGACTAAAACAATCTCTAAATTATAATGTGAAACGTGACTGCGGGGACGTTGAAAAGCCTGCTGCTTTCGCCTGCATTCTGCTTCAAGACGCACCCCTCTGTAGAAACATAGTAGGCGTGATAAAATTTCTTCTCTGAGAATATGGCTCACCTTAAACCTTAATTGCACAGCGATGGATATTTACATCCTATGTTTAAAACCCTCTCACTGCCGGATTAGAGTGCGAGCCAAATTTCTAATGTCGAACTGATACATATAAAATATAGTTTTTTGATAATAAATAATCCATTTTATGAATAATTAAAATATCAGATATTTCTATAAAAATTTGACATAGGAAATTAGGTTTCACTCGCGAATACCACATCATCGGCAGCGAATATGTCTAAAATTTATGCAACAGAAGGTTAATAGTGATTTCACTCTCGATGTACTGAAAACTGCTCTTTATACTCTTTAGAATTCCTCATACACTTGAGACGGATGAACCACCTTTCTTGCTTCGTTCAACCTCCTCTATCACTTCGGTCTCACTTTGGATTAATCCAAATCAACAGATACCGCGCATCTCAAGCCGATAAAATCCATCATATATTATATTTTGAGGTGAATGAAGGTAATTTAATCTGATGTATAGAATCATTTTTCTTAGGTCAATACAAGAGGAATATAATCACATTCAGTTCTTTAGCGATGAAAGTGTAATTGAGTGCAGACAGCTGTGTACCGAGGATTTCACTTAGGAGGGAGGCTACAGATGTAGTTGAACTAAACTGTGTTTTATAGTTCAGAGTAGGAACTCTCGTGTAACGCTAAAATGTTCTGCACTTTTTCCAATCATTTGGCCATAAAACAGCATATTCACTAATACCTGTCACCCGCTGCAGCGCCACGAACAATCCAATTCTTCCACTATATCAAAATATAAGTATTAAATGCATACTCACAGATATAATTTATCATGTAGAATTTAACTTGGTTCTAACGTTACTGAAATGACTAAAATTTTGTGGATTTTTTAAAAATAATTTGAGGATAACTTTTAAACTTAAATATATGAATTCTTTAACTCAATGACTGATACTCTATTTTCAAGAACGATTTGCACTCTTCTTTCTCTCTCTTTTTTAAGGGTGAGGCCTTAGATCCCTCTATGAGTGTACATGTACTCTACGAAAGCCTACCCGGAATTAATTTTGAAAAAAATCCCCAAATATCCAGGCTTATACACAGAAATGTTCGAATGATAGGAATAGCGAAATGAAATGACAGTGGAGTACAGCCTCCAATTCTTTCTAAGTTAGATCTTATATTCCATTTACAGACACTTCTTCAAAAGCTTCTTACATTGTTAAAGTTGCACGAAATTACAGTTCGTGCAACTTTTTTAAACACATTCACTCGTGAAAGTGAATAATTTTATATTCGTCTTCTGTGGGTAAATATAGTCGAAGGTCATAGTGAAAACAAAAAGATAACATGATGAGATGAGCATGGGAAGTAACTAATATGGTGGGGAGCTGCTGCATTGTAAAAACCGTGAATTCGATTTACAGATAGTTTTGGATGCATTTGGTAGCAAACATAAAATTGAATAATTTATCCTAATAATTATTGAAATAAAAGATTGTACTGCGTGCTTTGAGTAATAAATTAGTGTTCAACAAAACTATCTGTGAACGTGATTGAAAACTGGAAAGAAAGCAGATGGTATGGTGAATTGTTTTAAGAGAAAGAGTTTTTTAAATTTTAATAGGCCCGAAGTGAAAATTTAAAAGTATAAAAATGATTTTTTAAATGTTTTTCAAAAATGTAAAATGAAAACCCTTTAAATAATTTTTCATTTTATAAGAAGGAAAAAAAAGTAATTAGGAAAAAAAAGGAATCGGCGAACACAAGTGAATTAGTAGTGAGAAATGATTAATTGAAATTCCTCATTATTTTTTCATTAAATTACAGACTTAATGAATATTTTTTTAAACTGTGGTACACACACGAAATACATGTTGTGTCAGCATACCATAAAAATAGTGCAACTATCAGTTATACGCTTCAATTTCTTAAAGCATTGACATTTCAAAGAAAGAATATCTTTGAAGAATTACTTTAAAATAGTAGTTATTCTCCACTTTATTGAAACAGTAAAATTGCTCTTAGGTTTGAAGTATATTTTACGGAATAATTTTAAAATAAATAGTACCTTTAGTAACACAAATAAAAATTATATTTCACAACTTTTTCCTCTGAATTTAAAAGCTACGCTTTTTTCCTTCTAAAAGTTACTTAAATATTAATTTAAAAGAACTTACAACTATCTTCAAATTTTCATCCCATATTTTTATTGTTTTGAGAGTGGATTTTTTTTTCTGTGAAGAATGAAAATTTCTCCAAGAGAGCGATTTTAAATTTATTTTTTTATGAGTTTTGAAAGTAAGAATTTAAATTTAACAAAATGCACTTATCCTTTTTTTATACTTTTCTACAACTGTCGTATTGCAAACTGAAAAGGAAAGCAAAATTTTAAGTGAAAAAGTAATGCATGAAACCAAAGTTAATCATTATAAAAATATAATTACCCAGATACAAAATTGCTCTTTATATAAGAATTTAAGGTATTATTTTAAAGAAATATTCTGTGGAAGGTTTAATTGATTCTGTGAAAGGTATACTTGATAAAAATGAAAACGTTTATAAAAACTCAAAAAATATAGTGAACTTTAAACATGTGTAAAAAATTAACCAATTTTTAAAGGGCGTTGTTGACTTAATTGTTATTTTAAAAACTATTTTTAATAACTTTACAAATAGCATTTATTCACTTTTTATAACACATGTACCTGATGATGAATTTTAAATTTTAATTTGCTTTCCGTTGTAAGGGTTAACATTTTTTCTAAAAAGAATTTTTTATATATATCTTATAATATAAGAGCTAGCAGCGTTTTCGAGAAAGAATTTTATTTCGGTTGTTTTTAGAATATTTCGTTTCTGATTTAAATTAAGCAGGGATGCAATACGTGTGTTACCTGGGAGAGGCTGCTTTTAATTCTGCGCATCTGGTATGTAAAGGAAATAAATGAAATTTTGAAGTCATTTTAAGACATCTGATTCATTTTTTTTATAATTTCCTATTTCTTTTCAGCATTATAAATGTATAGTTGCCAAACGGTTTTGTTGTTGCGAAGAACCATTTTAGTATGTCTAACATTTTAATATGATATAGTTCTGTAATCGAAGAATAGGATATTAATTTGCCAGACTAAAATTCCGTTGTTTATTTAGGAACCAAGCCAGTTAAAGTCCCGGGGAGAATGGGTGAGTTAGAAGACAAACAAGGCACACTCATGGATTATGATGCTCATTCCAAATAGTATTTAAGATGGTGAAGTACAATTGAAATATGCTTGACGAAGATTGTAAAATAGTTTCAGTAGGCTATTATTTTAACATAGATTTTTATTCCAAAAATGTGTTTCTTTATGGAACAAGAAAGATAAATATGGCCCGCTCATGAATAATGATACACTTTACAACTTAATGGAATGAAGAAGAAAAATT
>JAWZYV010015224.1:0-65012 GCA_038373885.1 Cheiracanthium punctorium
TAAAGAAGAACGGAAGAAAAATATAAGTTAGGAGAATTTTTACGTAAAGAAGGATTTTCATTTCAATAGCAGCTGCTTACAAATTTCGGTTTGATATCTTGCGGTTTGGTTGTCCTGGATACAGTAACAATGATTAAAATTGCCAGTTGAAAAAAATAAATAAAATTACTTTAAAATAAGGGTTTTTGCATGTGAAATGTGCGTCATTTTGGTGTCACGAGTGTTTAAAACCCCTTTCGAAACTCAATTAGAAAACGGATTCACAAGCAAAACACACGCAACGCATGAAATAATTCCATATTTTATTGTACGTTGCCAGATAAAGAATTGAATGCTGTTTTTTCACCAGTGAATTATCCAGCATTATTTTCAATTGAGATTTTAAACGGGACACGTTTTCGAAGCGCAAGAAATATTTTGCGGTGCTTAACAGGGCCTGATTATGACAAACAGGGACACCGGGCATTGATGGATTTGGGGGCCTCCATCTATGAAATTTGTTTTATTTTTCATAAAATTTTGTTATAAAAAAGAATATTTCAGATTAACACTTCAAATTGGGGGCCATTTCGAGCCTGGGCACTGGGCAAAGTCGCGATTTGCCCGTGTGATAATAGGGCCCTGGTGCTAAATACGCCAATCTGACAAGAATTATGCATACAAATGAATGGAGAGCTGTTTTAGTGCGAACCATAACGTGAAATGATTATCATTTATACTAATGCGTAAATTATAAAAGTCACCAAAGAATAAAAGACTACATTCGTGGCAAATATCTAAGCCGTTTCTTTAAATTAAACATTAACGATTGAAAAACGAAAATATATTGTATTGGTATCAGTAAAAGATAGTATAAATAATAGTTAGTAGATATGCTTGGGCAATATTGATCAAAACACAATATACCGCATTAATCAATATTTCGTGAAACTAAGTGTACTATTCCTTTTTCAACAACCATCTTACATCACAGCTAACTAAACATTAAGTAATTCTACGTCGCGTTAATATATCCCGCGGTAGTTTCAACAGAAAAGACTGTAACAGAACTTTTTTTTTTCTTGGAGATTCTGTTTTGTCACAAGTAGTTATGATCACATTTTGGGAAAATGCTCTCTTCTTCCCTTGTGAAGAGCGGGTACAAAACTATTTAACTATAAAATAAAACGGTTCTCCACATCATGTAGTATCTAAGGTGGTATAACTTAAATCTAAAAAAGAGTATGATGTAGAAATGAGATATTTTGAAAGTTAGGAGTTTTCGCTGCAAACCGTCACGCTTTTCTTTTTCTGATCGCGAATGAAACCGACATAGTTTTTGTGTCATAATGTTAACAATGGCCTCAGGTCAGTACTAATACTAACTTTACGAATAACTAATGAGTAACTTTACGCCAAGAGTCAAATCATTTTGCTTATTTTTAGATTCCAAATCACTGGAATCAATTCGAATTATAAGAAAAAGTTTCGTTCCCTACCGTGCGGAGAACGGGCACGCAGCTAGTAAATAAATAAAATTAAAGAAAGAAAGAAGGAAGGAAAAGTAATTAATATTTTTTAAACTAATAACAACCAAGCCAATTTGTCACATTTCTACTTTTTCTATGTTTGTCCCCGTACTGGTACCGTGGTTGTGGCCGGCCGCGCGGCTATTGATCTAACGGTTTGGAGTTTTGGTCGTAACTTGAATACACGTTAAAACCCTTAGAAAGTCCTCCGACTAAGGCACCCCCTATCCTAGGCAGATAGTCTATGTGTAGCTTTTCCTTAACAATACAAACTAACAAACAATTTGTCCCCGTACCTCCCGTGAATTCGTGTTCTTTTTTAAAAATTATTATTATTATTATCATTACCATTAGTTTTATCAATAAATGAACTAAAAAATATCTAAATAAATTATATTTTTCTGTTGTATGTGCTAAAATAGAGTTGACTAATTTAATATATACATTTGTCAAAATTTACTTAATAAATCAATATTACTTTTTCTTGTGATCTACTCCCTCTATTTTTAGAAATCAAGTAGTAGTAGAACTTGAAACAGATATTCACTGAGTAGATAACAACGCGTAAAACAACCGCATTAAGACCTATTTGCTAGGAAGAGGATACTTCTTTTTCCAACGAAATTTACTTATCAGTGCCCGCATCAGCAAAAATTTAAGTCTGTAGTAGTAATAACTAGGTATAATGGGTTTATTAGTTGGCCAAAAGCCAAAAATAAATTTGTAATTAGCATATTCACAGATAACATTTTTTAGTACCTACACACTCGACACTTGGATAGTTGACATGTTTGATTTGTTGAAATTTTCAGGCTATGTAAACTTATTAGTATATTTTTATGGTTGAAACAAAAATCCTATTGTTTTTTTCTTCTTTTTTGGGGGGGGTGGGGGTTTAGAATTGAAAATCATCCGTTATTTTTAAGAAAAACACACCAATTTAAATAAGGCAATCCTTTTTTGTCCCAAGAGTGAACCTTGACGTTGGCATTTTGTGTTCTATTACTTCCACATTGATTGTTAGGTTATATAGACTTATGGCTGACTGTTCGAACAAATGCCAAGGTTGATTCAAAATTCTATAAAAAAGGCTTTTTTCTAACTTTGACAGTCAAGATCTTCTGCCAAAGGTGAAGCACAAAGTTCTACATTTCAGAGAATACATGCTAATGAGAAATACTCTTTCGCCAATGTAGCTTTTGCACTTCGAAAAATTATATTGAGTCTCTATTTTTTTCAATAATATTTATGATTATTCCAACAAATCAGTGGCATAAAGAGAGAGGGGATTTAGAGGCGCACCTCCCTTTGGCGTAACTGGGTAGGCTTTTTGGATATATGTAGTCTGGGCTTTCGAACCCTAAAGGAAACTTTCTCCCATTTTATTTGCAGAAAATCTCATTTTTTCAGTGGGCTAAATCTCTTTTAGGATGGGCTTAAATAGGGGCGGGCTAGAGCGGTGAAACTGCCGGAAGATTCAACCAAACTGACCTATTGGAAGGCGGCTGAAGTGTGCAGGTACGGGGTTCTGTCATCTCGCGCGGCTGTCTATCTAACAGTCTGGACGGTTTTCTCTAGATGTAATATGAGCACGCGTTAGAACCCCTTAAAAGGTCCTCTGCCCGAGGCATCTCCCCCTTAGCCAGGTAGTTCATGTGTAGCTTTGCCATAACCCCATGAACAAAACCTAACGAACTTACTAGAGATGAGACGGGCTCAGCCCGAGCCCGATAGCCCGAGCCTGAAATTCACAATTGTGTTCGGGCTCGGGCAAATGAAAAATTTCTCCTTTATTGAACATACAGCTTGAAACAGATTTTAAAAAGTGATTCGTGAGGAAAATAAAAGTACTTATAAAAGATAAATAAATAAATAAACATATAAAAATAGCAGCACGGGTGCCTACAAGGTGCGTGAAGCTCTTTGGGTATTTTAGAACGGCTGTTATATTCCTTAGTTAGCCATGATATCCGACATTTTTTGATAAAAGATGGATACAAAGAATTAGAAAGTGCATTGGGAGTTTGTAACTATATTTGTCTTTACGGCAAAATTTATTGTGTTCTATCAATGAAGTAATTGAATTTTTTTAAATCTTTAGCTGAACTTTCGGGCTCGGGCTCCGACTTAAATAATATTGCTCGGGCTCGGATGAAAAGTCTTCGGGCTCGGGCTTCAAAAAATGAGCCCGAACTCATCTTTAGAACTTACCCTTATGTAGGACGAGAACGGAACAGAAAATCGAACAGGGTTTCTACAGATTTAACAGCTTTTGCTTCTCTGACTTATCCCTGACATCTATCACGCTCTCAACTGATTTTTATCTAGCCGATTGACATTTTATCTAGTGATTTCCCGAATTTCGCATTTCTATTTTTGATATTTTTTGATATACCCTTTAGTTAATAACTTTTTATATATTTTCTCCTTTTTTATAAATAATAATAATAATTAAAATAAATATATACGAAAGTTTTATTTGACATCACTGGATTCTAAAAAAAAAAACCATGCTTGATAATAATTTAGGATAAAATTAAGTATATTTCAACTGCACAAGATATGTTCATAAACGACACATTTTAAAATTAGTTATATGGTTAAATAAGAAAAAAAAATAAAACAATTTCTACGATTAGGTTCAAACAGTATTTTCTTGATTTTGATGCAAAATTCAGTTTTTCTTGTATTTCCTTGGCCTTTCTTCAATTTCTTCGATTTTCCCTGACTTTTTTCCCAAATACCTGACTTTCCCTGACCATACATTTCTCTGACTTTTCAGGTCTGTAGAAACGATGTCGTGGACTCTTGTCTAAGCACTGGCGAGGACCAGTACATCGGGCTTTTAGTCCATGACTTTACCTCCCCTTCTCCTAGCCCTTGTCCTGTTACACCAATGTGAAGCCCTTACACAACTTTTCTAATATTTATATGTATTTTTCATAATCTTCGCAACATTTGTTTACACTTCTTGAATTTCTTATCCATTGAAATGGATAGATAAACCAAATGGAAACCAAAAATGAATGTAGGTTGAAGGGTGCATGTATGATAGATGGTACATTACATTCAGAAAAATCTTAATATACAATCATTCATGAAAATCTCCGTGAGAATATGCCTATTTAAGGCAATTTAAACGGACGATAAAGAAAGGGGTCTCAAAAAACTTTTTCTGGAGTATTTTTGCCCCCTTTCAGGAACAAAAATAATTTATTGTTCCAGAATTACATGGAAAGTATGAGTAAGTGGGTAGATTGTGGGTAATCGATCCTATCCGGAGCCCCTCTCTTATGGAGGTCCGGAGCTGCAGTCTTTGTTGTCCTCCCCTAAATAATCTATCCCTTTATACACTCATGTCCATAAATTATGGATAATTCAGAATCACACAGAAATTGATCTCTAAAATAAAAATTTCACCTGTGGAATGATCACACACATCTTGAAGAAGAATATGCAAATTACAGGAAACCACCAGATGGCGTGGATGGTACGTCACAATGACAAGAGTGTAAGAGAGGGGGTAAATAAGGAATGGTGGCAAAGAAGTAAAATTGTTCACAAGCGCTGTGAAAGCCTTTCAGTGCAAAAACCGCATAGTTATGGCACAAAGGAGGCATTTGGATGATGTTTTACGTGGCAGAATTATCGGACGACTGGAATGTGGACGTACCCAGCTGGAAGTATCCGAGGAACTTGGAATCGCCCAGAGTGTCATCTCCAGGCTTTGGCAACGATTCCAAGATGATGGTAATGTGAGTAGACGTTACAGCACAGGTCGCCCCCGAGTTACAACGCCGAATGAGGACCGCTATTTGGCAGTTACTGCCAAAAGAAACAGACGGAGTACAGCATCAGACCTGTCTCGTCAGCTCTCTTCAGCTACCGGTACGACAGTTTGAAGGCAGACCGTGTACAGACGCTTAGGGCACATTGGTCTATATGCTCGTAGGCCTGTCCGATGTGTTCCACTTACCGCAACTCACTGTCGCCTGCGATTAACCTGGAGTAGAGAGCATGCACTGTGGACACCGCAACAGTGGTCTTGTGTGATGTTTTTCGGCGAGTCCAGGTTTAGTTTGGAGTCTGATTCTCGCCGGACATTCATCTGGAGAGCGCCAGGTACCATTGAACGAACCGTAGGTACCATTGAACGAACCCAGGTACCATAGAACACCATTGAAAGACACCGTTACGGTGGTGCAGGATGGCTCGTTTGGGGAGGAATTATTCTTGGTTCCAGAACTGACCTGCATGTTCAGAGTGTAACGATGACAGGCCACATCTATCGGGATGTCATTCTGGAACAACATGTACGTTTGTTTCGGGGCGCCATGGGTGCTGAATTTGTGTTTATGGATGACAACGCCCGTCCTCACCGTGCAAACAGTGTAGACGAATGCCTTCAATCGTAGGATATCACCCGTATGCATTGGCCAGCATACTCACCGGACTTGAATCCAATAGAGCATGTGTGGGATATGCTTGGCCGACGAATTGCAGCCCGTCAACCCCCTCCCACCTGTCTACCGGAACTTCGGAGTACATTGCTTGATGAGTGGTGTAATATTCCCCAAGATCAGATTGATCATTTGATACTCAGCATGCCTAGGCGTTGTCAGGCCTGTATTGCATCGTCCGGGAGACATACTCCGTATTAACCATCTACTAACCATGTTATACTGTTTATTGTAAATAGGTTCTTTTTTGAAATTTGGTTAAGGGAGTAAAACTTGCAATTTTTATTAATTATGTCAAACATATAGCATCTTTTTTGCTCTTTACTTTTTGTTTAATAAATAGACTTTACAAATAAGTCAAATTTGTTTTGCTTCTTTCTCTTTCTTTGCCTGAACTTCATTATCCTTAATTTATGGACATGAGTGTATATAAGCATGTACATTTGAATCTTCGGGTGTGCGACTGAAGCCCCTTAAACTCTACGTGCCTGCAGTGAGCGCCTCCAATTTTTTCTATTAATAAAATTCATTCGTAACAATTCGATCGTTTATATACCTAAGTTTATCAAAATGCCGTTAAATTAGGTACAGTATGAATCTAAAATTAATCAAAAGCTTTCTAGATAGTAAGCTTTCTAGATAGAAGGCTTTCTAGATGTTTGTAAAAGGGTACCGCAAAACGATCCTTTCGAGTAATACAAGAGTTTTACGCTTCCTTATTTGCAAAAAAGATCCACCTTCCACACAAGCAGGAATGTAAGAAATGTAAGTAAAACAAAAAGGACAAGTTGTCATTTGAAAGAAGGTAAAAGTCCAGAGTGCATAAAAGATGAACGTGTGGAGGTGGAGAAAAGAAGTTAGAAAAAGCGATAAAAAGTTAATCATAAAAATCAATAAATAAATAAAGCAATAAAATGAACAAAAATATGGAATAAGAATAATAAGAAATGAGGAAGTAGAAAACACAGAAACAGAACAATAAAGCGACAAGTGGTTTTTCTTAAGAATTTATTTTATTTCGAGTTTTTAATTTAATTCCAAATTGATTTAATACATAATTATACATAGTTTTATGAGGCAATTTAATTTTTAATCATTATAGGGATTTCCGAAAAGTAGGACTACACTTTCAAACATAAATTACGAAATAAAGATATTTACTTACGCATTTTTATGTTCCATAAAAAATTCTCTTTATCCTTTCATTGTTTTATTTCACGATTCCAATGTGCGCACCATGAGCTATACGCAACACATCGAGTCCATACGAGATTTCTAGCCACGAAGTGGAGAGGGGGCACAGTGGGACGGCAGATAATTTTCTGTGATTCAATAGCTCAAAAATTTGAAAAAAATTCCATAATTGAGTTAACCACTGTTGCAGCACTCTGGAAACTAGTCTCACTCACTATTCATTTTGTAAGAATGTTGCAGGCATATTTTTTTTCTTTTTTTTTTTTTGTATTATCACTGGAAAAATCAGACAAGTTCTACTTTTTTGGATTTGAGCAGTAAGGTGTTATCAAATAATCCATATCTTTGCTATAAGTTTAAACTTTCTTAATTGCATGCATGTAATGATCTTTTTTCTATTAATACATTTTGTAGTTTTAAATTAAAAAGACTTCGTGGGGATACAGTGGGACATCCTAATTGCGGTACAGTGGGACAATGCCCCACTGTATATAAACCTATGGCTGGCGGAGGTATAGAAAGAACAATGACACACAGAGCCGGATTTAGGGGAGGGCAACCCGGACTGTAGCCCCGGGGCAGCCACAATAGACATTTTTACGAAAAATTTTCTATTAACACGGAAAAAAATGACGTAAAAATGACGTCAAGATTTTTATCCTCAAAGGTTTCAGATACAAAGCAATGGGTTCTTGCACACATTTTGCATACTACTGGCACTAATGTGATCCGTTGCGAGCTGTATCGACGTTATATTAACACCAGACGACAAATGGAGAAATAGACATTAATATTTTAGTAAATAAAATCTATCTCCATCTGAAACGAACCCTGGCCCGCTAGGCTTTGTGTTAACGCTGAACCCACATCCGCACATAGGTAGTTGAAAAAATTCTTTGTTTCAAAAATTATTAAGAGCCGCCACTTCTTTTCTGCCGCAAGGGCTTCCACATCTCTAAATTCAGTACCCCAGGCAGCATAAGAACTCTTTTCTCTGAACGTCTAATTACGTTCAGAGTGGTCAGAAAAGCGGTCGGGTAAAATTAGTACTAAAAATTCTAAAAAATTCTGATATCCTTTCCCGAAAATAAGTGAGTAAATAACGTCCTGCGCGACGTGTAGTGGAAGGACTAGTAAAACTCACTGTTAGTCAGTAAGTAACAATGTTTAATAACACGTTCTACTCGAGGTAGTAAATTACCATCTTTACAACGATGAGATTAAGACGTTCACATGACGTTACAAATATGTGTCCCCCAAACTTAGCTTTTCCCTCCAGGTCTCTAAGCGTAGACGAACGCATGCACAGAGCGAAATTCATCCACCGGCCAATTTTATTTATTCCCAGTATGTGTGTTATATCCGTGTTGTGTAATTGTATTTTATTTAGGGTAAATATTTTTTTTTATTCTCACTGTGAAGTGAGCAGTAACGAAAGCGATCCATGCAAAAACGTTCGACTGAAATATTTTTTGCCGAGCTGTGTCATCCTAGTAGCAGAGTTTGCAGACCTGATATGCAGCATTAGCATTTCAAAGTATAATCTGTCTGCGAAGCCACTTGTGTTGCATTAAGCTTATAGTAAAGCATAGCTATACATGAATAAAGTAGCATAAAAGAATGTGTGTAGGGATGGACGCGAGATGTCTCGCTTTGTCTCACGTTCTCGTCTCGCATTGCGAGACAAGACAGGCAATTTTTTGCGAGACGAGAAAGCAAATAATTTGCTCGAGATATCTCGCGAGAATTTCTCGTCTCGCATAAATTTACGATACGAATTACTTTTCAATCAGAATTGCAGTGCTGTTTTGAGGAGGTATGCCATCCTGAGAATGGAGGGTACACGTTGCCTGAAGCCTCTAACTTGCGTCTCCATTGTTATTGTTCCTAGCATACTATCAGGACTGTACAATACACACAAGCACGTAACATTCAAAATTAAGACAGCACGAGGGATGTACAAAATATACAAAAGCGAGGAAAAAGAAAGAAACTGGAAAAAAGAAAGAAAACAGTGAAGAGTAGAAGACAAAAAAATAATAAGTAAGCAGAAGAAAAGGCGGTACGGTAAGTCCTAAGCCTGACCACATTTAGATGGGGTCCAGGGGCATTGGGGCCCCTTTTACTATCACAAGCTTTTTAACCCATTTTTGGCCGCTGTTGAGTTTCGCAATGCAAAGCTTTTTTAAGATTTCTAAATTGAATTTTAAAATTACTTACATATATTTGAGCAAGCTACATTTAAAAATTATTTTTATTTTAATATTTGTAACCCATTTGTATCATTAACTCATATGGGAGAGAAGTCAGGGATATCTATTATATGACACACGTGTCCAGGGATGGCTATTATATGACACTCCTGTTCGTGCTTTTGAAATTTCATTTTAAAAAGGATAAAACTATAATATAATACTTCAAATATCCTTTGTAAAAGAAATATGTTTATATTTTTTATCATGTATGCTTAGTGCTTTCCGTTTAAGACGTTTTCCATTTAAAATGTTTGATGAAATCTGCGAAAAGGTCTTATAACATTCATTCACACACACGCGTGTGTGTGTGTATTGACGATTGTATAAGTGGGCTGCACTATATATATATATATATATATATATATATATATATATATATATATATATATATATATATATATTGTTACATGTTTATCTAGATAATAATTTTACGAAAATAAAACCATCCATGTATAAATTTATATATAATAATTACAGAGTGATTTTTTTAAAAGAAACCATTCATTTATTAATTTGCGTGGAGTAATTTCTACTTGCAAATAAAAACCAACGGAATTCAATCATCTCGTGAGAGAACTTTTTTCAGATTCTTTTTTCTTTTTATTAGCCTCCTCTCCCCCCCCCCCAAACTGATCACTGATGTCAACTTAGATATTCGGTTTTATAGTTCTGATAATTGTTGTTTGTAAATATTTAGATAGCTTAAAAATGAGGTTTGAATTGCAGGTGTGTTTTAATGTCTAATTTGTATTTACGCATAATCCAGAATTATGAATATATTATTCAAGTATGCTATTATTATTTTTTTCAGTGAAAAAATTTCAAACTTATTTACAATGTCTGGCTATAAGTATTACATTTTTTGAAATAGTTGATACAAGTATACTTACTTTCATACTTTATCCTCTGATCGGAAACTTACGATCGAATGAATACGTATATGTAATTAAATCTTATGGATATTTCATATTTTTCTCTTAAATAAATTAATATTTATTAATAAAATCTTTCATCAGTTATTAAAAATGCTTCTTTCACCATAAGCCAAGCTATGCGAACGTAAATGAATGATCTACTGGAGCGATTTCGCTAATAAAACGCTGGGTCGCAGCCAAGAATTCAAAGATTCCTGCTGAGAAACAACCCGGGTCACAAGTCTTCTCTTCTGTCTCTTCTTTTTGATGGTGTGAATGAACAGGTAAAAACTGGGTTCCCGATTAAATATGAAACCAATATCTCATACACTAAAATGAGAAGGGGGATAAGCAAGCTTCACTATAATTAACGCGTCCCCAATTGAAACTTTTATGAATTCACTATTTCGCACATTAGGGCCGCTTAATTAGATTAAAATCTTATTTTCGAACATGACCTGAGTTCTGCATTATTTTTAACAAAATTCAAAGCTTTATATAATTTCAAAAGCAAATAAAACTCCCATCAACCATACATATTATATTTTCGCAGTTCCGGAGATAAATAAATAAAAACAAAAATGTTTTCGGTGTCATGTCACATCATATGTACAGATTAAATCTGAATTTTTATCACTTTAAATGCACATATGAATTAATATGGTAATGTGTAACTAATTGCAATTATTGTTATTTTTCAATAAAATAGTATTAATGTTGCTAAAAATATGCTAACAAAATCGCAGTCCTTAATTTTGCAAGACTCGCGAGACGAGACAGGCAATTTCTCTGCGAGACGCGAGGCGAGAAAAGTGTTTGCGAGACGAGACAGAGGTTTACCATTGCGAGACGAGATGGGACAGCCCTGTTTCTCGTCTCGCGTCCAACCCTAAATGTGTGGCTGACAGTGTAGCGAGAAATTTTTCATGGGGTGGGTTCACGACTACTGCAACTCATATATATGTGGGGCTGCTGTCTAGGGAGCGATTGACGACACAGTTCGCTTAAAATCAACACCTTTATTAAAAAACTTGGATACTGACAATTGAACAGTGTCACTATTAAAACCACTGATCACATTAAAATTCATATCAACACTCGATTACACATTAAAATTCACATCGAAAGTCGGTTACATATTAAAATTCACATCGAAAGTCGGTTACATATTAAAATTCATATCAGCACTCGTCAAGTGCTATCACAAAAAGCATCATGGCACACATACCTCTCTTACTCTTCAAAACTGTCGACTCATCACGAGTAATACCAGAAAATCATCGTTTGTCCATATCGTTCGTAGCGCCAGCATTAGGGAGTTTGTGCATACCGTTTCTTCCTACGCTAACGCTAACGCTATCCGCTATACGGAGTATTTTGACCAACCACGTTTCGGATTTTATGCGTGCGCATGCTCTTTATTGTCCAATGTCATTTAACGTTAGCGTTACCGTGAGTGAAACCTGGTCTGCACAAACTCCCTATTAACTCTCTAATCTTTAGTTTACACTCTCTGGCCGCTTGCGGTATAGTAAGGGGGAAAGGGAAAGCATCTGAGTGTCTGGGATGATTCCCACAAATATGTTATGTCTGTGTGCAGAAAATGCATTTGCATGACAAATAAATTACTCATTGGGGGCTTATGATCCCCCCTAACCACCCCGTAGCTACGCCACTGGTGGCTCACGTAAACAGACCAAATGTTTATGATAATGTGGTTTTATAAGTTATTAGTGCAGATTTTCCTGTTTTAAAAGTGATTTAGTTTTCAGGCATTTACTGAATATGAAAGGATAATGCTGACCTGTGCTAATAAGCTTGCTAGGTGATAATAGGTTTGTTTGTTAGTTTGTGAGATTACCGCTGATTAGCTACGCGTGGGTTCTAGGCCGAGTAGTGGGGTGCCCTCCGTGGGGTCTTTCTAAGGGGTCCTAACACATATTTAAGTTTCGGAGAAAACCACAGGAAACTTCGAACAATTAGGTCGGCGGACGCGACGTGGTTCCAAACCAGGCACCTTCCGTCTCCCAGTTCAGAGCACTATGCGCTATGCCACTGGTGGGGCTAGGTGATACTATGATAAACACATTTTCGCAACTATGCTTTACACTACAACTGTCTATAGAAATGTAAACTTTTTTTGTTAGATTTCACTACCGTTAACTTAGCAATGTAGCTGTGCTTCTTAGCGATTTCATTTCATTAATCGCTATAACGCAGAAGTGTCTAATAATATTAAGTAAAAGCAATTTCAATCATATGTTTAAAGTTTCTAAAAAAGGATTCAGAGTAAAAATTTAAATAAATTGTCTATAATTATGCAGTTATTCTCCCCACGCCCCTTCTGAGCTGTAAGTTTTTAATGTTTATGGACAAACTCTTTTAATTTCAATTATCACGTAATTATTCACCAGCCGCCAAGGCAGTCACCTTCCCGCAACTCTTAATTTCAACTATCACCTAACTATCTACTAGCCACCAAGACACTCAGTTTCCCGCCCAATTCTGTACTGTAACATTTTTTGGTAAGATTTCATCGCTGTTAACTTAGCAGTGTATCTGTTTCTTAGTGATTTAATTTCATTACTCGCTAAAACCCACAAGTGTCTAATAATGTGAAGTAAAAACAATTTCAATCAAAATATGTTTAAAAATTTCCGAAAAAGATTTAGGATAACAATTTAAATGAATTAGCTATAACTACAAGGCCTCATTACCGCATACACTGTTAAAAAAAGTTCCTGAAATAAACGGTCATTGTCTGGTAGCAATGCTGCCGGAAAATAACCTTTTTCCCATCTCCGGTGTCGCAGAAAACGGTTATTTTCCGTTCACGTGTTATCTTAGGAAACGGTTTCTCTCCGTTATTTTCAATCACAGAATCCGTTTTTTTTATGTTATTTTCAGGCAGGAAATTCTTTTTTTGTCCCTATTAGAGAAAGGTATTTTTCTTTTTTTCCCTATATCACAAAGAAGCATTTTCAGCATTATTTAAAATTATGGAATCAGGTTTTATATCACAATTGAAAGATATTATGACTTATTTTCTAATAAGCGACATTATTGGACAAAACCGGGTACCTATGTACTTTCAAAAAATAATTTATTTACCCTAGAGCCTAGAATATAGTTTTTATACATTAAAAAATAGTCATTTTTGAAACCAACGTTCTGATTCATTCAAATACATTGTAATACATTCAAATAGAAATTGAAGCACTTTAGTCATGTAGTTATTTTACGCGTGAGAAAAATCTGTTCTAGTTAAACTTTTCCATTTATATGTGTGTGTAGGTAGATGGATACACAACGTTAACAGAGTTTTGACGCATTCTTAGTTGTTAAAATATAGAATTAGTTTTTTGTGACTGCACCACCAGCTTCAATAATAATTTTTTTTCTGGGGGGGGGGTATGGAGGTAGTCTGGTGGTAAAAAACCGGAGTTGTTTAAAAAAGTGTAAATACATGTACATATAATGTTATAAATAGTGCACAGTTAAAAATATGTTTGAATTATTCGTTTTCTTCCTTTTTTAGTATCACAGCTGTAATCCATGATTATGAGCCCGCGAAAAACGTATCCAGAAAAATGGTAAAAAAAGGCAAAATTTTTCACAAAAAGACTTCACCATTATCATATAAGCTTTGGAAAAATGAATGACCACTCAGCTCAAGCCACTCTGACCGAGGCTCTCAAACTTTTCCTTAAAATACCGCATACTCTGCTGACAGTTTGAATTTAGAAAAAAATATCCATAGAGAATTAGGTCGAATTTTAAACTATTTTAGAAATCATAAAGTATTTCCATTGTTTACTACAATACTGCTATTATTTTCTTACTCTTCACCATTTACGCTTCATACTTATAAACAATTAACTAATCCCTTTTGAGAACGATTGACTATATACTTACTCATGATTTTAAAATGACGTCCTGTCAATGCCTGGATACGATACAATAGAGCGAGTGTCCGAGAATTTTGCAACTTTTCTTAAGAGATTCAACGGAGAATTTTGATATTAAAATGATATAATTAATGAATCTACTAGTATAAAATCAAGCGAAAACGCTTATGTTAAATTTTGCATGTAATGAAGACTATGTCTTGAAGGTGGTTTACTGAAATATGAGGTTCGTAACAGTGAGCTAATGCACATGAATTATCTGTTGTTGGGAGGTTAAGGGCATGCGGGGGAGATCCGGAAAAGCAATAGATTTTTTCAGAATTAATGAGTGGAAGAAAAAGGTTGGAGAACGTAAGTGATGTATGATTTTAGAAAATTTTGCTAATTTATCTTTTTATTTTCTAAAGGGGGGGTGCCAGAGATATCTGAAGTCCTGGGACCTATGATGTCATAATTGGAGCCTGTCTATAATTATAAACTTATTTTCTCTCCCCCTCCCCCCCTTTTATGTATCATTCAATTACAATGTTTAGTGACAAAGCAATATCCCAAAAATAAATTTTAAAAAATATGTATAGACGCCTGTGTACATTCGCATTTCACCTATTCTCCTGTTCATATGTATATCAATATAGTTAATGAAAGTGTGCCAAGGATAGGAACCCATTATCTACTTTTTATGTTAACTTTATTACTGCGTTTATTTTAATGTTAACTGGCGCAAATAATTTAACTTGGCAGAGTTTGTGACGAGTAGTGTTATCAAAATGAGTAAGTACCCGCTAATGTTTACATCTAGTTATTGGCATTCGCAGTTTAGAAATATAATTGATTTTGTTACAGCACACATTAGTGTAATATATAAATAGACTTTTTTATAGATATTCGTCATATATTCTTGTGGCAAAAATACTTAATCAGAATATTTTTGTAGACGTGCATCAAATGCCTGGCATAATCAAGATGTTTGCCAATCACTTCTATAAAATTGCTGCGAAAGAATGATGGAAGTGAACAATGTTTGTCTTTTCCATGTTCGTACCTCAATGTGACACTTCTGACCGTACATTTGTATAAAAAAATGTATGTTTTAATAAGCTGCATCACCCCATAAAGTTTTTTCCCAAGATCTTAGATTCCCTCTATATCAGGGGTTCCCAAACTTTTCGCCGCGGCACCCTTGTCAGGTTAAAAACATTTTCCGGCATCCTTTTCAGGCTAGAAAATTTCGCCGCAGGTTTCCTTTAAAACAATATGAATATGAATATGAAGGTTGGAATGAGGCAGTTTGGATGCATTTTACATTACTTTTTTATTTTGTTTATAGGGCTAACTATCAAGAAAGTACTCTCTTGGGAAAGGGATATGGGTAATTCCATACGAAATGAGCAAATCAGCTGTGGCACACATGTCACAGATTTCAATGAAAATCAGTAATTAAGTAAACCATATATAACTATGAGTAAACGCAAAATATGAAGTTTCACAAATCACTTGTTGTTTTGTTAATTGGTATTACAGGTTGACATTAAGCACATTTTTTTTTTTTTTACTTCAAGGCAGCCAGTTTAAAACTCATTATTCAGTAAGTTTTGAATATAAATTTAAAAATAATAACGTGTTATAATCTATAGAAAAAGGTCTCTAAGAAAAGTTCTAAATAAAATTTAGTTAGTGCTTCTACTAAATCTGGGATATTAAAAATATTAAAAATTTGTCAATTTTTCAGATTTCAGGTTTTTTTGCTAGCTTTAAAAAAGAAGGACAGTATTAAAAACTGTTTTTTTAATTCTTTGATTTAAAAAAAAGATTTTTGAAAAGGAAATTTTCATTTTTCCTACTTTTTTGCTGCTTGTTTGAACATGAAGGAGTGGTCTTAATTTATTCCAATTATTATACATTATAGATTAAAGTGTCTGTAACATATTTTCAAAATTTTTATCATTGCCTTCAGCTTATTTTTGTCTCTAAAATCATTTAAATTGAAGTAAAATTCAGGATTTTGCTAACATTTGCCACCGTGAATCTGATTTTGAATTGAAAGCAGAGTGGCATTTTTTTGCCACAAGCCATGGAAAAAGTGCGTGTGATGGCATTGGGGGAACTGTCAAGCGATTGGCAGCAAGAACAAGTTTGCACAGACCATTCAGTAATCAGATTTTACCTGCAAGAGATCTTTTCTCTTTTTTCAATGATACAATCACAAATATTTAGTTTTTTTGCCCCTTCACTAAATGTTATCAAAATTGAAAGAAAGCTTCAAGATCGATTTAATGAAGTGTCAACAGCTATTTTGGAAACACGTAACTATCATTGTTATATGCCAATTTCCAACTGCACATCAAAAATCCTTGTTTCTTATTTATCACATTCATTAGTAAAAGAAACGAAGGTTTTAAAGACAATTTTGCATCGAGCTCAAATCAAATTTCAATTTCTTCATTTGTCTGTTGTGTTTATGATAACTATCCGTGGTTAGGTAACGTGATTGATTTTTCACCATATGAGAGTGATTTTCTTGTAAAGTTCAGGAGTCCGCATGGACCATCACTGCAGTTTACATGACCTATTAAAGATGATGTTTGTTGAGTACCACTTAAAAATATATTAATTAAAATACCTGTTCCATCAACATCATCAACTGGAAGGTCCTACAGAATTGAGCAACGAACCTTAAATCAGATTGAAAAAGAGTTCGGAAAGAGAATGAAAAATTGTTAATATTTAAAATGATGTGGCGACTTTATAATAAAAGCAAATATAATTTATATCATTGTTTTATATTCATCCTCAATAGATTTTTGTATTGAGATAAATGCTGGATATATTTGCTTTACTCCATTTAGTTAATTGATTTCTTTAAAACTAGGAATGTGCTTATAAAACGAAGAAAATTCTCTAATTTTAATTTAATTTTAAAGCCTTAGGATTCAAAAGGCAACTTTGAGATTTTTCATGCATAAAGTAGACATTCTGTCCTATATTCTTGGAAAATATTTTAGTTGTATAAAGTTTCCTTCATTTAATTTTTTGTGCCTAAATAAAGGGGAAAATTGCCATTTCAGAAAATGTTTTAAAGTTTTAAGAATATTTTGAAGAAGAAGGAAATAAAATGCAGCATGAAAACTTGGGTAACATTTTTATGACATTTACCACTCTATTGTATGTTAATTTAAATAATGCCATTTAATTTCTTAAAGCTTGAGAAAAAAATTTAAAATGTTCAATTTTGTCAAATATGAAAATATTACAGTGTTTACAATTAATTTCTAGATGAACTATTGTATTTAAAAAAATTATTTTGAAATAGATTGATAGCCCATGTTCACAGAATTACAATGATATGATTTTTTTTTTGTTTATATTAAGTTGTTAATAAAATACAGAACTTTAGAAATGCAACATTAAGCAGTCATGGAAATGCTGTTCTAAATGTTAACTTTTCAATTGTTTGTTATTACCAAAATAAATAACATTAAGCCAAAATATTTTAGGTATTTGTATGTATGCATAAAATAAGCCTGTGTACCGAATTTCATTAAAATTGGTTGCTTTGTGGTCACGGTTTTTTTTTATTTTTGCTCATTTCACATGGAATGACCCATATAGAATTTTGATACCCATTTCAGGGAGTACCTGCAAAACAGAGACTACTGGACACAACTCTCTTGAACTTTACTGAAATATTTTTGTGTGAGCCCGCTTAGTCATCGGCTTGGCTAACTTTTTTGTGGGATACCGATTCAGAGGAAATTATTTGTATACTCCACCAAAACAATTCTCTTTGGTGATTATCTCTACTGCACCCCTGGCATAGTGCAACTGTCTGAAGTGGCACCCTAGGGTTCCGCTTCAGACAGTTTGGGAACCTATGCCCTATACATGTATAGAGTAAAACTTCTCTGAGCGGCCACCTCTATTAAGCGACCCTCTCCACCAACAACCAAATTTCTGAAGCCACCGATTTTTTACCTTAAACGGAACTCTAGGAGAAAGCACAAAACCCTCTATAAGAGACCAGTCTCGATTCCCGGTCTGAAAATGTTTTTACATTTTTCCGGAAATAATGTAAACAAAAACCACATTTCAAGCCAGTCGCTCAACTGCAAATCTAAAGCAGGAGCAAGTACAAATATACATCAAGTACAAATCTTACAGTTAGAGGAAAGCCATGTCTAAGAAACGAGTAATTTTACCGTTGGAGCAGTGTATTGATGGGATCGATTAACACGAAAAAGGAAATTCACAGATGACTTTACAATTACTTTTGGTTGTGAGAACACCCAAAAGGAAAATATATTTTACTATGGCAAGTATACAATGCATGAAAAAAGTAAAGATTAATGCTTTTTTGTCTGATGTAAAAACTAATATAGAGATAATATAGAGATGTAAAAACTAATATATAGATTTCTAAGATAATAAAGTATTCTTAGAAAGAAAAAATGAATCAACAATCCGAAATTTCTAAATAATTTATTAAAATGTAAATTTTAAAAATATGCTTGTAAAATTACTTATGTATTACTATACACTTTCATAAATAACAAAGCAAACAATATTTTAAGCATTTTTTCTTGTCTATCAAATGCTTATACTTCTTTGAGCGACCACCTCTCTTAACAACCGATTTTCCGTGGAACGGAGGGCTTTCGCTCCCGAGAAGTTTCACTGTATCTCCTTTCCTTGGGAAGGAAGTCTAGGGTTTTGCTTTGTTTAGCCAGCTGCAACTGCAAATGAAAGTACTTGGGCAGTTCCATAAGTCCGTGCAAAGTCTAAACGATTGCTTCACTATACCGTCTCACGGCTATATCAAAGCCTCCTTATCAAAAGGAGATGTACGGTGGAAAGCGGTGATCGTAAGGAGACGATGGTAGGTATGTGGTATGTAGATCGTTGTCACATTTGGTATGAACAATCGTGAAGAGCATTGCGTCACTGTATTAAAAATATAAAAAAAAGTGTCGACATCCATATTGCGTATTAAAGATATACGTCAGCGAAGTGTAGCACTGTAAAAAGAAAATTTCAGTTAAAGCAACACGACATTCATTTTTTTTTTTTTTAACGCCAGCAAACTAAATCCGATTTCACGAGAATGCTGGGAATCATCACAGATAGCGGTACATCAAAGGAGGTTTACAAAAGAAAAGAAGGAGGTGGTCAACTAATTGTTGACCCATAATGTTGTTACAGAAAGACATCTGTCTTCCTAGCGCTCATCGTTTCATTTTTATTTTGAGGAGAACACGCAGAAAACTGGAACACAAAGCACAAACTTTGCGAACAAAAATCAGTAAGTCGACTATAAATAATTGGCAGGACTCATCTCCATTTTAGTCATATCTTTTTATTTTTACACCATCTGAAGATCAACATTTTGAAACTTTATAATACACCCTCAAATAAAAAGGAAAACTGGGGAAGCATTCTTCTAAAAATTATTATGGCGAGCATGGCATTTCGTGCCTACGTTCAGGTGGCGAAGGTTCCCCACTTAAAAGTGAGGACCTCGCCACACAAGTACCAACTCCGCAACTGCTAAAAAATGACCGTTAGACCTACTGCTATAGAAAAAGGGAGCTCGATTTTTCTGGAACAAATTTTAGCAGGTGTTTTTCGAGCAATTTTTAGCAGGTTTCTCCTCTCTCCCGAGACGCGGGAGAGAGGAGAAACCCAATGGAAACGCTTTGCTTTACCTACTCGGTGTGACGTCACAAGTAAGCGCCGCGGCTTTCCTCTCTAGGGGGCGTTGCCCTACCTCGCGCACGTTCCTCGTTTGTTTTGTATTCGCTGTTTGCTTCGCTTTGTTAATTGTCATTATTTAATTCGCTAATTAAACCACGTAATTATATTCAGCAGTGTTTTACTTGGATTATAGCGTTACAGTGTCTTGATGAAAAACTTTATAACGTTACACTGCAAATTAAACTCGTAAATCTGCAACTGATTCCTCCCGAACTGTTTGCCCATTGTCAGTGTTCTGACTTCCATAAAGATGTACTGATTGCAATAAATTTTATATGTTATTTCTATATACTTAAACATATACCCCATCGAAAATTATGTATATAGCATGGATAGTTATTTTTCTAGGGCACTCAATAATTTCAATAATTATGCTTTATAGGTAGTCATGGTTTTTAAAGTGTATTTTGGAGCGTAAATATATTTCAAGAATAAAACAAAATTAGTGTATGTCATTCCGGTTTACGAAATAATGCTCTCTATTAAAAAAAAAAAAAAGAAAGAAAAACTATATGCAGCATCTGTAGTTCTTTTACAGAAGCAAGAAAAATAATTTAACCATAAATTATTGCTTAATAACAGTTTAAGACAATAATCACAACAATGAGTATCTAGTATAATCTAGGACGATTCAAGCACATCAATGAGTATCTAGTATAATAGACGTTTATATTTATATAAATACTAGTGCAACTTAGATAAAACATTCTTCCCCTATTCAGAATCGTTCATTTGATGACATATATTTCCCCCCTCAATTAGTGCTTTTATTATGTTGCAATAACTATAAAATAGACCTCACAATCTGATCTCATTACAGCTGAAATTCGATAAAAAGATTCCTGCAGTTTAAAAGAAAAAAATCAAAGGCTTCTTTAAACTAATTAAAATGAAGTCTGTTAATATAAATAAAATATGATTAAATAAATTAAGTTTTGCAAACATTTTTCTCTTTTTATTTCCAAAGAATTCTAGTTAGCGAATAATATTCAAACTCAAAATTCTTTGGGGATAAGAAGGTTGAATTTTCGATTTATACTAACAATCGGGTACACAAAGTATGTTTGAATATTCTTAATATTCTCAATTTTTTCTTCGATTCTAAATTTATTGTTTTTTAAATGTATATAGCAGGGGCGTAGCCAAGGGGGGGGGGTAGGGGGGTCACACACCCCCATGAGGAATTTTTTGCCATACAAAATGTATATTCTTCACTTCCTTATCACACACACGTATACATATATGTGAGTTGCAGTAGTCGTAACCCCCACCTCCATGAAAATTTTCTGGCTACGCCACTGGTATATAGATATACTATATTTTATATCGGAAGAAATTTACTCTTCAGAGTAAATTTCGTGAAAAATAAATATTTTCTATATTTATTTTTCACGATATTTTCTATATTTATTTTTCAAACTATATTTTATATCGAAAGAAATTTACTCTTCAGAGTAAATTTCGTGAAAAATAAATATTTTCTATTAAGGAAATTTTTTCACTTTGTGAAAGGGATCTAATTTCAAAATTGTTCCCAAGATAAACTCACAAAAGCAATCAGAACAGCGTCTTCGTAGCAAAACTTATCGGACGGCCAGGGACCCGGACTGTGACGTCACGGATTTATGCTTTAGGCTTGATTCACTGCTCTAGGTGGCTTTGGCTATATCCGTTTGAGGAAATTTCTTTGGATGTAGAAAATTTTTGGATAAAAATTTCCCAAATGAAAGAGTTCCATCTCTTCCACCCCGCATAGCCCTGCTTCTTTGTAACGTTGAAAGGCAAGTGGCCATGGGCATAACCACTTGCGTTTTTACGGTAACCACTTGGCTTTCTTCGTTACAAAAAGGCAGGGATGAAAATGATTCTTCTGTATCTCCATTGTGCGGGGTAGGGGTGGAGTGGAGGGAATGTGTTCATTTGGGAAATTTTTATCCAAAAAATTTTTACATCCAAAAGAATTTTCGTCAACGAATCTCCAAAGATTGCTAAAAACGGATACAGCCATGAGGCGGTATAGTGGAACCATCGCTTAGACTTTGCAAAGACTTATCGAACTGTCCACGTAATAATGCTTTACTTTTCACTTATACCTAAATGGTCGATCTATTTAAGGTATCGTGCTCGTAGCGTACGTGCTCCTAGCGTACACCCTATTAAAGGTGCTTGTAGTGTACATATGGTGCTCGTAGCGAACTTCTCCCCGCCACCTGTTTTCGTTTTCACCACAGCAAATCCGACTAAATGTAGACCTACTTTAGTAGCGGCCATTTTAGTCCAAAAAATCGTAGTTTAGAAAACAATAATACATGGGGGGGGGGGAACCAACTTCTTTAGCAAGAAAATTGAGTTGCTGGTCATCCTATTGAAAGCAATGAGGATTTTTGACATACTGATCGTTTAACGTTGTTGTTCTCTTGTTCAAAGGTGTGTAAGCAATCTGTGTACATAATGCATTATACTAGAAACCTCTTAAAATGATAAAAAAGCATCATTTTAAAATATACTGCTATTTAAACTATTAATTTTACTATCTGTATAAATGCCTTCGTCTTGCTGCGTTCCCAGCTAAAAGTCAAGCTATAAGAAAGAAGAATTAAGAGCTTTCAGATTTTTGTCATCAATATGAAATTAAGTTTATCAATACAAAATTATATCTCATACAACTCCCCAAAAAATTTTCTGGCTACGCTCCTTGCCTCATCGACTAGCATGTAACGACTATGCTACATCATAAAACTATTAAAAGTAGAGTACTATTAAAAGTGGCGTTTTTTTCCGTCGGAGTTTCTTCCGCTCACCAATAAGAACATTTATAAAATGGTGTATCCAAATGTATACCCAGACAGCACAGCAAACTTGCATCAAACTTGCAGCAAGCTTGATTTATCAATAAACTTGAATTAAGCTTGAAAATTTCAAGCGTGTAAGCTTAATGCAAGCTTGAATCAAGTGTTCTAGTTTACACTTGCCCAGCTTGCATTAAGCTTGACATAGAAAGCTTGAATCAAGCTTGGCATAGCAAGCTTCATTTCAAGCTTAAAAAATTTCCTAAATACACGGGGCGCCTGTCGGCGAACTCACCCCACGTATTTTATTTTTCCACGCATATTGCCTTCTACGCTTAAATTTCAAGTTATCTTAATCTGTTACCATCAAGCGTCCGCGGTTGTAATCGATCGCGGTATATATGGGTTGGGGAGCCAGCGTCCTAACCACTCGGCCTAACCTGAGTGGGGCTGATATGACTAAAGTTTGAAGTGACTGTTAGGGTTATCACGCCGTTCTCTGACGAGATCGATAAGTGGCCGATGTGTTGATCTGTTTCTTTTATTTTTCCATGGGATGCATCAAAATTAAAATAATGTTATGTGTGATTTAGAGACTTTACTAATACGGAAATAAACATAATATAAACTTAAGAGCAGCACACGTTTTAAAACTTTCAATATCGCGACACTCATGTTGGGCAATACTGGCCAAAATCGAGACAAACGACTGATTTTGAAATCAATTTAGTAGTATAACTGTATTTTATTTTGAAGAATTTCCATATTTGGAAATATAGAATCTTTTTTTTAATTCTATGGTCAACTACATTTATGACTGATGATAAATTATTTTGTGGCGGTCGGATTGCGCCTCATTCTACCACCCATAAAGTGAAGTATATTAACTAACTAAATTGTGTTAATTATATTAAAATTTATTTTTAGGGCTAATTAATTAGTTAATGGAATTACTAATGTTAATTAGATGTAAATAAAACTAAAACTCCCCTCGTGTTACACTTCATAGGGGCTTATGCCGTGCATTCCTTCCCCTTGCGTGTTCTAATGTCCAGGTTTTGTGTGATAACAAAATAAAACACAACTTTTACGAAATTTTCTTTATTTAATATGAGCAAATCTGAGAACGCTAGACAAATCAATTTCTTCAAATTAATGTCAATTCTCCTTCTCGCCTACAGCTACAGATGGCGCCATCACCGCAGGCTCTCCCTTTCAAGCAAGTATCAAGTTGTATTCAAGCTTGACAGTTCAAATGACTTCTCCAAGCTTGCTGCAAGCTTAAAATGAATTGAACTGTCAAGCTTGTATTAATACGTCAAATTCAAAGAAATGTCAAGCTTGATTTAAGCTTATGTGCTGCCTGGGTATGTATGAAGCGGGGGGGAGTAATGGTGATGGGTGTGGCAATCGATTTCCTGACCCCTTCCTTGAGTAAACTTAACTTAAAAATCTGTTGAGTTGCTATGGATTTTAACACGTTTTTGAGTCTGTGTTTATCCTGTTCGCTGTCATCATTGAAAATACACAACGGGCAAACATCTCCTTCTGTGACCCTTTTGTTTTCCAGGAGTGAGAGACCTATTCTGGGAAGCAACACTGGTCAGAGAAGTGGTACGTTTTCCTTGGTTTGCTTGTTTTCAATAATGACAGTGAACACAATAAACATGGGTTTAAGATTTAAAACAGCTGTAATGAAGGAACGACCCAACTCTGGTAAAATGCTCTGTCATACTAATGTTTATTAGTATGACAGAGCATTATTAATACTGTTCAGTGGCGCACCCAGGATTTTGGTTTAAGGGGGGCTAGAACTACAAATACTTTATTGAAAAACAATATTTTGAATTCGATTATAGTGACTTCGATTATAGTTATAACTCCCTTATAACGATAATTTTCTGTATCAGTTGCCCGTAGAACACAAGCTCACTATCAATGTACCATGTTATAAAGTTATAAACAATTATCTGATATTTTCATTGACACTGTAACCAAAAAATTACTGTACTAAACACTATTGTAAAAAATTACTGTAGTATATGTGTCACACTAACTGCAAATATTTAAAAACCAACGTCCTTTTTAAAAGTATTTTAAGATAATTTTTAAAACATAACATTTTTTAATTCTTTTGTAACAATGTTCGAAATTTTTCAGATCTAAATCTTCGGGGGGGGTGGGATTAGGGGTGTTAAAATCTAAATCTTCGGGTCGTTTTGGGGGCTTTAGCCCCTATAGCCCGCTCCGTGAGTGCTACTGTTAGATACTAATTATTACGTTATTAATTATTCAGTTGTTACTCCGTTAATTGCATTTGTTAAACAAGTTATAAAATGATTAATATATTCATTATTACTTTCCGAACATGCACCATGTAAGGAAAGTATTGTAATCATGAAAAAATTCGAATTCGAGATTTTGGTGTATTTACACGTTTTGAGGTCTTATGAATTCATTTATGCTATTTTTACGAGATGTATGTATGCATATGTGTGTGTGTGTATGTATGTGTGTATGTGTGTTTGTGTGTATGTGAGTGAACACGATAGCTCCTGAACGAGGTATTCGATTGAGCTCAAATTGGGTATATATGTTATAAACCACCGTCGCAAGACCGGTATTGATTTTGGTGTGTATAGGACTTATAGTTTTCCTACAGGGCTACGACAAAGATTTCTTTTACATTATAGCCTATGGGGGAAATTCTTGAAAGTACGCTAGCGTTTAAACGATACATTCGATTGAGCTTAAATTGGGTATACATGTTATAAACCACCATTATAACACCGGTATTGATTTTGATGTGCATAGGACTTATAGGTTTTCTATAGGGCTACGACAAAGATTTGTTTGACATTATGGCCTATGGGGAGAAATTCTTGAAAGTGCGCTAGCGTTTAAACGGTACATTCGATTGAGCTTCAATTTGGTATATATGTTTGAATTATTCATCGATTAAAATTTATTTAAATACTTGGTAATGATCTTAATCGTAAGTGTTCGGCAAGTCGAGTGGAGTCACTCCAGATTTTTTTATTAATAATTAATATTATATCATATCATCCCTTCCTTAGTACTTGGAAGAGTCCGCCACTGCACCGATATTAACAAGTATTTAAAATTTTTGTAATGTACCGTCTGAGGCTTTCGTGAATCTAATAATGCGCAATTGTCCTATGGGTTATGTGAAAAAAAAATATAATGAATTTTGAGCTAACCAATGTTTTTTCCTAAGCCTGTCCCTCTCCTCATTCATATTGCAAGAACACCTTTTTTTTTTCTTTTCTTTTCTTTTTCTGGGGGAGGGGGGCTCTGAGATACCTTTTGCTTTACTTTAATGTTTTATAGCCAGCACTGTTCTTAATATTTGAAGCTCTATCTAGTATTCGAACATGCTAAAAAAAATTCTGAAATATACACAGCTAGATACAATTTTTTATTTTAAACACTTCATTATAATTGGGAATCGGCCGTAAAACAGTTCCTTAAATAAAAACAAAATTTACAATGACTTTTTGCTTGACTTGATTTGAACTTCTCCTTATTAGTTGAAAATAAATAGTAGTAATGAAATCTACGATTTTGTGGACTAAAATGACCGCTACTAAAGTAGAGCTATATTTAGCCGGATTTGCCTTTTTATTTCTTCTTTTCAATTATTACGGTGGTGAAACAGGTGGCGGGGAAGAAATACGCTACGAGCACCCTTGATAGGGTGTACGCTATGAGCACGTACGCTACCAGCACGGAACCCTATTTAAAAGGGTAGTTGTTTGTCAATATAGTTTCGATTTCATCCTTCTAAAGCATTTTTAAAAAGGTAATCAATTGTCGTGGTTTAAAATAGAGGTTATCCGCAGCAAAAAAATATAGCAGAATGTCATCGAAGATTAGAGGCAACCTGTGGCGAAAGTGCATTACCGTATAGGACAGTTGCATGATGTATTAAAGCATTTTGTTTGGGTCGGAATGAGACTGCGGATTTGCAACACACAGGTCGGCCCTCCATTCCTTAAGATCAGATTGTCATCCTGAGTGGTCTCCTTTCCATAGACCTTCGATGGATTGTCTGTAAGTTATCCTTAGAGGTTGGCCTCAGTCATCAAACGGTGTGGCACACAATGAAGAAAATTGCTTTCCCCTGGGTTCCACATCGACTCACCGAAGTCGGAGCCCCCGGGAAGGGAGGGGGAGAGTAGACAATTACAAGGCGAGCCTGGGTACTGAACGTGTGGAGGTGTTGTGACGTCACAAGAGAGGATGGACTTTTCTCCGTTAAAAGCATTAGAATCATACGGAAAAGTAAAAGAAACTAAGATGTTTTGTGCCTTTTATGGATACTAATGGTAAGTCAGCAATCTCTATTCTTAATAAGACATACCTGATAATAGTTATTAAGGTATAGAGTACATAAAAATATAAAATTGCCGTATTTTGCGTTAGTTTTATTGATTTCTGTTCTTTTGTTCTAGCAATCATTATGCTTCCGTTTGCTGCGTCCCAGGCTGTAAGTAAAGCTAATTACAAAAGAGGAGAAAATGTAAAAGTTTTCACTTTTCCCAAAAAACGAAGAAAAGCGGGCCGAATGGACTAAAAATATTCCAAGAAAAAATTGGTCCCCAGGAAAAAATGCGTATGTTTGTATTGAGCATTTTCGAGATGAAGATCTTTTAAAAGACGATGCTATTTTAAAATGAGATGGGGCACTTTTAACTGTAAAAAGAAAGCATTATAAATTAGAACCGAATGCTATCCCGTGCATATTTTCGAGCTTACCAGCCTATATATCCGATATTACCAAAAAACAAGAAAGAACTGATCCTACTAAAACAAGAGAAAACGTTTAGGAAAAAGATATTGAGGAAACCGAAAAAAATAATGCAAAGGAAAATATAAATTCTTTTGTAATTAAGAAATGTATCAAGAGTTTCATGGCAATTCTATGTTAAGAAAATTTCACCTTTAATTATAAATTAAACGCAGATCCCCTTCCACTGCACATACCAAGTAGCTTAAGGTTCAATGCGGATCTCATGGTTGATTTATTTATTTAAAAAAAAAAAAGAGAGAGAGAGAAATCTATTTGCTGGATACTTAGAAAAACAAAAATATAGAAGGTATTTATTAAAGAAATATTTCCAACTAAACGGTTTATCGGAATTTGTTGAAAATTCTGAAATTAAGTATGAACACAGATTTGGAAATTAACTCAAAAAAGAAAATGTATTACTGCAATGCTAAAAACAATAACAAAAAAGTATATGTATTACTGCAATATATTTTACATGAAAACCCCTGAGAGCATTTAGGCAGTTTTACATATTCAAGAGTTATACTCACTAATTTTTAAAAATATTTAATTATGTATATTTCAAATGTCTCAATGTGATATTTGAAAGTCTTATCTAGAAAAAATTAAAGCAAACACTTGTAGTGCTTTCATGAAAAACTTTATAGTATTTGTAAGGTTTGGGTAAAAGCTTTTACTTTTTATTTTCTTGTTTTTTGTGCTTTAATTGCTTCTAATAAAATTTGACATTAGGAGTCTGTATAACATAATTATATATAGTATGTATTGTACAAGTTTTTAAAATATTAATTGTGGAAATTTCTGATTATATTCCTCGTGCTACTAGTGTTTATTGACATTATTGATCAGATTTCTTCCATAGAATTCAATACAAACTCTTTGAAATCCCATCCTCTCTTGTGACGTCACGAAATGGCTTAAGATGACTATTTATGAATCTGGATATTTTTAACATCAATTCTTTCAAAAAGCTTATTAAAACGAACCAAAACTAAATAATGTATTTCAGTTTTTAAGTAAAATTAATAAAAATTATTATTTTTACTTAAAAATATATTTACTTTTACTTACTTAAAAATATGACTTTATGCTTATACAACGTATAAATTTAATCCATATACATATTATTTTAGATAAATGATAACATTGAGTAACCATTATATTATTTAGAATGTATTTGCTAGCCCGAAATACAAAACATACTGCATACAATGCTAAAACTGCTTTAAATTCAGTACCAATTTATTTCATTAATTTCTGACAAAAAATATTGTTGATTCACTATTATTTAAGAACAAAGTGTTGTAAAACGAAAATGCTATTTCAATGCGTCATAAATTAAGCTACTCGTATTTATTGGCATTATTAATTCCATTTCTTCCATTGAACTCAATGCAAACTGTTCCAAATCCCATCCTTTCTTGTGACGTCACGAAAACCAGTACCCAGACCCCCTCTTGCTTTCTCCTCTCTCTTTCTTCAGTCGCGGCGACCCCGCCGAAGTACAGAAATAGCACCGGTATGCACTATCTGGCATCCACCTGGAGGGATACCACAATCTAGGAGACGCATTTCTACAACCATTCATGAGACGTGGGCATGGACCTATGAGCCTGAATTAAAGCGTTAATCAAATGAATGGCGTCACTGAGGCTCGCTATGTCCACAGATATTTCAACAGCGGCGGCAGCTCGGCAACTGCCAGGCTCCAGCGACTTAAAGCCGTGTTTGCATGGGGCCCATAACAGCTCATGGGAAATTACCGAATTTTGTTACTTATTAATAAATTTGTTTAAATAAGCCACTAAACATGATTGACGGCTGAAGTATGAGGGTCCCATGTTCGCGTCTCGCTGCCGTGATGTTGATTCAACAGTCTGGAGTTTTTGTCGGCTTCCTCCAGATTGAACTTGAACACGTGTTAGAACCCCTTAGAAAGTGCTCCATTCAAAGCAACACCCATCCTAGGCAAATAGCCCATGCATAGCGTAGCCATAACAATACAAACAAAATTAAATTTATTTAAATGTTTATTTGTTTGTTTTGTTTTGCTTTTAAAAAAATTAAAAGACTTTTGGGCATGTGCTATCTTACACATATATTACGTTTGCGTTTACTCAGATTTTTGAGTTATGTACCCAAATTTTGTTGACCTTGCTTCAAAAAATACACACATAATTTATTTTGAATGTGCAAAGTCCCATATTTCTCAAGATAATGGGCCTTTTTGATGCACTTTCATCACATTTCAACGCGATCTCGGATTAATGCTCAAGAACATGAATAATTTAGGTGTTATGGGCATTTTAAATAGGAGTTTACTTGAAAACTAAACAAATAAAAAATTATGTGGTAATCTCTTGGTTTATATAATTTGAACATTTTTATTCTTATATGCACATTTTTAATTCTTATGTAAAAAGCAAATAGTATTAAAACAATACTTATATGAAAATGCCTGACAGCAATTTTCTTTTAGGCAGAAATTAGATTTTATTTAGTAGGGATGAGCTATGCAGATGATTGCTATTCTAAATTATAATAAACTTTCGAGAGTTTGGGGATTCTCTTATAGGGCAGAAATCTGATAAAAATTACAAAATTTTGATGTATATGTATACCTTATCTTGTCTGTGGAAACATACAGTATTGTTTTATACTTTTTACTTAGTAGAGGCTTAGATTTTAGATTTTTTCTTTTCTAAACTGACCCACTTCTAGAAAGGTTTGCCAAAACGAAAATTCCCTTTCTGGGTGGGTCTTCAGTTACTAAAATGATTATGTTGTTAACATCACAAAAGTAAAGTCTTTTATAAATCATGTTGATTTCGAAGCGTGAAGGTACTAGGTTCTAGTGTATCGCTCGGCTGTCAATCCAGTGGACTAGAGTTTTGGGCAGTTTTCTCTAGATGTAACGTGAATATGCATTAGAACCCCTTAAAAAGTCAAAAGTCCTCTGCACAGAGCATTTTGCTTTGATACATTAACAGATGAGTTACTTTGAGGTTTTCTTTTTTAAGTACAGTCAAACCTCGTTATATGGCCACACGCTTATAAGGTCACCCCGCATATACCCCGCATATATGGTCACTTTTGAAAAGTCCCGGCTGACTGAAAAGGAATTCTATATATTTTAATATCGCTTATATGGTCATTTTGATCACTGTGGGGAATATTTCTGAAATTTGACAAAGCTATCTTTCAGTAAGAGATAAGCAGTTTAACCTTTCTTCATTGTATTGATAAGGAAAGGTACAGTTCGCAGGGTTACAACAGGGCCCCCCCCTTCCCCACTTTTATTACTGATGTTCTTTGGAAAGAGGATTGCACCTTGCTCTATCCATTGTTCAGAAAGGAAAAAAAATGTTAGATGCAGAGCATGTTTTACCCGTCCTTGGAATAAGTTCAAAGTTTGTTTCACGTGTTTTCTCACTGCATTTTCGTTGAAGGTATTTAGGTGTTTTTTTACGCAATCTGAGAGAATCTCAGAGGAACATTTAAAAACTGTTAGTGATCGTGAAAAAGTACTATTAAGAACACCTAAACCAAAAGAAAAGGCAGTCCTATATAAATGAATATTTTAAATGCTGAATTGTGTTTCTAACTTCCGTAAGTATATTATGCATGGATTATCATTTTCTTGTTTCGTATCTAATTACTGCATCAACAATTGAATAACAAATATTAATCCAATAACAATATATAATTCTGTTTTTAATTATATATTAATATATAATATTACTTTCAAAAACCTGTATCTGAGTTAAAATAGATGGCTGCTTACTTGTATCGCATATTTGTCAGCCTGCTTCTAAGGTCACTTTTCTGCGGTACAAACGGGTGGCCTTATAACGAGATTTGACTGTATAAAGATGAGATGTATTGCTTTTTTTTATGTTTTGCTCTTTTCTTATAATTACATATATTTCTTTTTTCTGGTCCATTAAAGCTGAACCCCTCAAAAGATATGAAAAAGAAAAAGAAAAGCTTTCTTTTTTTAATGTAACTATATGATTGAATAAAGGTAATATTTAGAAATAAAATAGTCTGAATTTCTTGTAGTAGTATCTTACACTGTATTTTTTCTGTTTTATTTCATACTGGGTTCTTCTAGAATTACTAGTTTCCATGATAGCTTGTTTGTATAAACTAGTTTCGGATTTATCATGGCTAAGACGATCCTAGCATTAAATTGACATTGAACAAAAATTGTACAGGTTTGCTTTAACACCAGCATAATGTTTTTTTGTTTTTTTTTTTAAATAATGCTAGTAGATTTAATTTCTTCAGATTTGTTAACAACTAAATGAATAGCATTAAAAAATCTCGAATACAGCTACGACCTTACTGCGAATTTAAATAAAATGTTTATTTATGCTGAGTAAAGTGATGAAATTGATCATATAGGATTTCATCTTGTAACAATAGTGCATCTATTTAAGAAGTTGTGTGTGTGTGTCGGGGTGGGGCTATTATTGCTGCAGAAAAATTCTGAAGTGCAATTATTTTTGTATAAACGTCTTGTATGTAACGCTTCCGAGATCGACTCATCCCCCTGGTGCATCTATCGCCATGTTGAAATTTTATAAAAACGACATTTTTATCTCTAACTAAAAGCACCAAATTTTTATACAGATCAAAAGATCTCTAAAAAATTAACCATTTTTAAACTTGCAGCTTCTTTCAAATCTAAATATCTAATGAGATATCACGCCTTGAAAAGTAAACAGAGAAGTGAAGACGAGTCATTCATTGATTCTTTGAAAAAACACGGAACATAATCTCTCGCGTAGATCGATTAGATGACGTCATAGAGACATCATACTCCTTATTTAAGTTATATTTAACTGAAAAATTTTGATAGACTTTGGGCAAATTTATTTAGAATGCGTAAAATTTTGTTTGCACAACCAAGGCTAAACTGCATAACTGTACTTCACCTGGATAACCATACTTCACAAGTTTAGCCTTTGCACAAAACTTAAACATCCATTTGTAGGGAATTCTTTTTTAGAAATTGGCAACGTAAATGTATATTGTTATTTTTTTTGGAAGTCACGCTTTTTTTTTTTTTCATGGCTCTCACCGGAGGGTTTTTAAATGTTAACGGCGTGACATATGTGAAATCGTATTTTAAAAGTGTTTGGGTGTTTTGGATTGTTTATTTTGTTCCTGTTGTAAACGTTTATTTTGAATTCGCTTAACCGAATGGATTTTGATTTCAACGTTCTTGCATCATAACTTTTATTTCGATTGTAGTGGGACATTGTCATAAGCATTTGTTTAATTTTCAATTCGTTTGATCGGATGGATTTTGATTTTAACGTTGTTGTATCGTAACTTTTATTTAGATTGTTTTGGGACATTTGTTTTGTTGTTGTCAAAAAATTGCCGACCAGTAAGGTAGACTTCGTGCCTCTGTCAACTGTGTCAGTCAGTCTAACGACTCCGCGTCTATGCAGTAGTGTATCCAGGATTTAATTTCGGGGGGGTGGGGGTAGGGGGAAGGCTGGGCATCAAATTGTTAGCTAAAGTTGAATTGTAATATAAGTATCAAACTGTAAGCTAAGTAAAGGGTCCCTCTTGCTACGCCCCTGCGTCTATGATTTCAGTTTTTAAAAATTGGAGTCGTGTTACTCTGAACTTAGAATCTCTTTGTCTTGAATTTATAGAGTTCAGAGATGAGTTGTTGAAACAGGACTCCAATTTTGAAAAAAATAAAATCATAGACGCGTAGTTGTTGGACTGACGCAGTTAACATCCCCCCCCCTTCTCTTCTGTGTTCGCGCTGCGGCAGGAAGACTCATTATTATACTGACGACTGGATTCTGTTTTTAGTAGCTGCATAGGTATTTGCAATAAATGGCTGTTAGAACAGAGACATGTAGAAGGGGACATGTATCAGGTGCGGTCGTTGCACACGGGCCGCGCGAGCGGGCATATTGAATTAAAAAATATATACGTTTACGGACAAACTATTGAGCTTTCATTCAGCTGGTCGTCGAAGGCGGGTAGCCCGCAGGTTGCACTTTCTGGTCGTGAAGAGGCCGTCGGCGGACAGCTAGTCTCCGGATGCGGCCGCTCATTGAAACGTGTGAAAGAGGCCCACACGCTGCATAGGCTGGACTTGAAGCGGTCGGACCAGCTGGTTGCCGAAGGCAGACGGCCCGTAGGTTGCAAATTTCGGTCGCGAAGAGGCCCGTGTGCCGTAAGTTGTACAAGCCAGTAGCGAAGGGGCCCGTGTGCTCTAGGTTGCACATTTTGGCCGCTAATCGGCCATCGACGGCCAAAACTGGTCGCCGAAGGCGGCTAGTTTTTGTATAAAATTATAATTGAATAAGGCGATAATGATACTATATCAAATTAGCATTTTAGGCACAAATTTGTAGAACATAGTAGAGATGAGTTCGGGCTCATTTTTTGAAGCCCGAGCCCGAGCAATATTATTTAAGTCGGGGCCCGAGCCCTCCCGAGCCCGAAATTTCAGTTAAAGATTTAAAAAATCCAATTACTTCATTGAATGAATTTTGCCGTTTGTGCAAATTAAAGACAAATGTAGTTGCAAACTTCCAGTGCACTTTCTAATTCTTTATATATCCATGTTTATCAAATAATGTCGGATCTCATGACTAACTAATCAATATAAGCCGCCGTTCTGAAATATCCAAAGAGCTTTACGCACCTTCTAGGTGCCAGTGCCACCATTTTTTTTTATCAGTACAGTCAAATTCGGTTATAGTTAACCATCGACTATAGTGAATGCAAACCATTAGTCCAGATTCACATACAGTATCTCTATCCAATATGAAGACACTTGGGTTTTAGTGAACTTCGGATATAGTGGACGAAATTTGATGGTCCCCAGAGGTTCACTATAACCGGAGTTGACTGTACTTTTATTTTCCCCATGAATCACTTTTTAAAATCTGTTTCAAGGAGTATGTTCAATAAAGGACAAAATTTTTCACGAGCCCGAGCCCGAACGCAATTGTGAATTACAGAGCCCGAGCCCGGTTCGGGCCCGGGCTCGGGATCGGGCTCGGGCTTTCGGGCTCGGGCTGAGCCTTTCTCATCTCTAGAACATAACCTGCAGAGAGAAAATGATATGTATGATTAGATAAAGAAATTTGAAAGACATTTCAACTCAATTCTAATTAAATGGGGGAAAATAATAATCAAAACTAACAAAATTTATTGGATAACCGTGCTTCCATCATTAATAAATGAACACGTATTTTTCGATTTTGTTTTTAATCCCCCCCCCCTTAAGTATGGCTTAAGAACAGCTTGTCTATCTCCTCATTTGTTTTAACAATAAGGCTTTTAATATTCATTTAAAGTACCACTTTACGACCATAGTATATACATAATGTAAATGACTCAATAAATTAATTCACTTCTAGTACTATTCCAAATAATGTATTTTTATTTTTCACGCTCTGCTGAATTTATTCCAATGATAAATGCATGTGAAAGTTACTGAGTTTTTAAAAATAACTTTATGAATTTAATAACTCGAAAAAGCATAATTCAGTTAAATTTAATAATCAATTTGTATCTATGTAAAAATTATAATGTGCATTCACCTGAAATTGGAACTTTTCAAAAATCACATAACTCATGAATTTCTATTTATATTAAAAAATCAACAATGTTTTTATACTGGTTATGTTATATAAATAAAACTCCTATCGTAATTTAAAGCCTAATACCTATACAAGTTCTTAAAAATAACCATGTATTTTTGTATGCTTATCCGTATATTTCTAGTAAGTGTTTTATGAAATAACCGATTCAGTTACTTCAGGAAACTTGAAATCGAAACTAAATTCGATATACCTTTGGAATAATTATAAACAGTACAGAAAGCACCTAATAGAAACGAAATTTCGACGTTCTCCGAATAGTTCAAGAAGCACTTATTAAGGCGTTCCACCTCTTCGTTTTTATAGCGTGTTCTGCTCTAACACGTAGACGTTAGTGAAACGGATTACCTTTACTAACGTGAACGTGTGCACAGAATGCTCTGAATTCGTTCTATGAGCGTAGCCCAGCAAACACATACCTGTTAGCAGAATATGTTACCGGTGGCGTTCTGCCGTTACGTCCAGCACCGGCAGAACGCCACCGGCACGGACTGCAAAAAGTAACTGTATCGTACCAAAAGTGGTCGCCTGAGAAGTACTTTGCTAGACGCCCGGGAAGGAAACGGCACTGTGATGGCACTATGTCACGTGCCGGCCATCATTTAAAATAAAAGCACTGGCCTTTAAGTTTGGAATACCTGAAATGAAACGGCAAGGTATAACCTCCAAAAAAAGTATTCGAGCAAGAGAGAAATTTCCTATTTTAGATTTGAGAACAACAATTGAGTTTTTGAAAAATGCACAACTTGATAGAAATATGGAAAGTCATATTTATACATAGCCTAATTCATATTCTATTATAAATAATATTTAATATACGAAACCAACGTAGGAAATTTCTCTCTTGCTCGAATACTTTTTTTGGAGGGTGTACGAGCAGTTATTGAAAATAAAGTCACAAAAGACTGTTATCTTAACAGTGGCTGTAATATAATGGCACGGTATAGGCTTAATGCCTATTTACAATAATGCTGCCATAATTAAAATACGAGCCAGTGGCGGATCCTGGGTAGGGATCCCAAAAAGAAAGACATTGCTTTAGGGTAACATTTTGAAAGATAAAAGACAACATAAAAAAACAACAGCAAAATCCATTAGTCCATTTTTTACAAATTATGTTCGCCCATAATTAGTGAATTGTGTGCAGTTTTCATAAACTGCAATTTTCTTACAAATTTTCAGTAGCAAAAGATATTTTTTTATGAGAGAGGCAGTAACAGATTTCAAAACCTACATAGAATCATTTGTAAACAGTTTAATTTCAATATCTCATAATTAAAGAGATTTTATAAATGAGTTATTATACTTTAAGGTTGATATATGTATACATATATCGTGTGTGTGTTGCGTATTAATCAAAATCTCATAGGAAGTTTACCTTACGTCCGTTACGTACAGCACCGGCAAATAATAAATACAGTTGTACTATGGTTACATACATAACTTTAGGGTAACACTTTGCTTTATTATACATTTTGTTTAGGTCAAATGATTCTTTAATCTTAGCTATTCTGAAAAGAAATTTTTATATCCATACCTGTTGTACATGACTCAAATACTACTCATACTACATGACTCAAATTTTATGGAGGAAAGTACTTTTATAAACTAAAATACGCTATGAGAGTATGTATATATTATAAACTGTGAAAGTAAAAATTTACCTTTAATATTTTTCAAACTGTTTAAGATAAAATCCACATGCTGTATCCTTAACCAACAAGATTTTATATCTGAAGCAGTGTGTGTGTGTTATTTTAATTATTACACTACTCCTAAAGCAAAAACCTCACTGGCCGTCTTGAGAACAGTTTCACCATACCAATTTAACCTTTTTGAAAGCTATATAACAATGAGGATCCGGAAAAATTGTGTATCCTAAAAATTGTACTTCGTAGGTAATTCACCAAATAGAACTCGCCCGTCGCTCAACGTTTCAAGGTACGTGAAACGAAAAGACAAAAAGAATGAGTTGCTATAACACAAAAATGCGCCACTTCCGTTTTAATGAAACTCGCCGATATTCAAAGCATCTAACTGGAGACCCTCCTCCTCCTACACAGACAAATATTAACTTCGCGTTTCATTAATATTTTATGTGCATGATATATGTTTATATATATATATATATATATATATTGTAATTATTCAATTCAGTTTAAAATTTGACGTAATAACTATTATACAAAATTTATTATATTAGAATAGTTTTGCTTTTGGTGTGAAGTGTGAAGGACTAGGGTTCGGATCCCATCGCGAGTTGTCGATCTAAGTCTGGAGTTTTGGTCGGTTTTCTCCAGATGTAACGTGCATACACGTTAGAACCTCTTAGAAAGTCCCCCGAATAAGGTACCTCCCCACCCTAGGGAGATCGTCCACGTGTAGCGTTGCCTTAACCAATCAAAAAACTAGTGCAAAAGGTTTATATCATGCCGCAGGCTACAGTTATATAGGCTCACTCCGTCACTGGCTGGGGGGAGCAATAAGCATGACAAAACATTATATATAAATGGGTTAGGACCCCCTCCCACACTCATTTTTAAAGATGAACCCATATTTAACCGATTTGCGCTCATGATTTTAAAACTTTTTGATTTGCTTTATTTATTCGCTATGTGCTGGTAATTACTTCACAATAGGCGAAATTTCGTAAAATTTCCCAGGAGCGGCCCTAAGGTACGTGGCGCCCGCTGCAAACGTAATAAAGGCACCCCTTTTATACCTTCTCCAAGTTTTGAGCTCGATACTGCGCCCCCTCGAAGACGGCGCCCCGATGCGATACTTACGGTACTGCGTCGGGCCACCCCAGAAATTTCCAATAAACTATTAAAAGATCATTTGAAAAGACACAGATATAATGACAAGTATAATTTTTCTCTCGCTCATACTGACCCCGATTTATTTCACTCCAGTTTCCATGAATGCAGGTAAAAGGCTACCTTGCACACCTCTGATTAAAATAGACAAGCAATTTTTTATTTTCCTTCTTGAAACGCATAAAAAAATTCATCTGTACTGCGTATAAATAATCTGAATTAATAAAGCTAAATCCACGATAACAGTTCGAATCTTGTAAAGATGTCTCGTGAGAAGTTAGCTGACGGCGCTAGAATTTCTTGGCTAAATATCTGGTCTGTTGGGTATATAGTTTTACATGTGAGGCCCCGTGGTAAATCAAACATTTAATTCAAGAGCAATCGAAACAGTGTAAAGAAAATAAAATTCCTAAATGAACCCATTGCATACTTTCTATTTTTGACTATTACGTGAGATACTGCCTCATTGCTTAATTTCTAGCAAAACAATTGCAGGAGCTCTAATTTGTTTTATTGTATAAATTTGAGCATTAATTACCGAATTTATATTTAAAAATTAAGTAAGCTTTTGTTTTGTCACTGTTAAATTTAATGTAATTGAAAAATTATCAATAGAAATATTATGTAGGCTGTTAAAAATTTTAATTAATCTAAAATTCTCAAAAAAGAAGTACAGGAGCGGAACTCCCATGCAAATTAAGACCAGACTGGCCTTCGTGTAGTACTCCCTCTAACATATTTCTGCACCCCAATTCGGCAGATTTTAAAAGGGGCTTATCGTAGAAAAAATTCTTCAAATATGTTTTCCGGTAAATTTTAGCAAAATTGTGAAAAATGATTATAAATTATGAAAATTTTAAGAATATAAAATTCATATTCTGTACATAGGCACTCATATACAGGGTAGGGGTTTCACTGTCGATGTAGTGAACATTTTTATAGCATACTGAACTCGTTCGTATTATTTTAGTTTTTAGTACTAAAATATTTAAAAACACAATATGAACTCCTCCTCTTAACCCCCCCTCTCGAAAAAAAAATCTTAGACACTTAAACCCTGTACCAGTGTTTGTATTTTGTCACGCACAAAATACAAACACTGAGGCCTGTTTGTATTTTGTGCGTGATGGTCGTGTTTTCGACGCTCCCGAAAATACAAGTATAACTTTGTAAATAGTGAATATATTGTGATAATTGTGGAATATTTCGATCAGATATGTTGTCAGGAGTGTGGAATGTGCACATTTTGTGTGGAAAAGCTTGGAAATTTTTTATGTAGTGGAACACAGAATATCTACGCGATTGAGCTACGCTGTTTCTAAGTTCGTGAAATTCTGATGATCTTTTTATAAAATCGGCTACAAATTGGCTGCAACAAGTATTACAGATGGAATATGCAAGTTGGAGGGATCATACTGATGTGAGTGTTGTGTCCCTACGACGTTTTTAGTGTTTTTTCTCGACTTTTTTTCTTGTATTTACTGTTGAACTTTGCTGAATTTTGAATCTCGCGCCAATTCTTCCCGCCATCGCCATTGCTTGCGGCTTCCTCGAATACGGTGGATCCCGGAATGAGTTATTGAAATACCGACTTGAATCTTGGACCATAGAGATAAGGCCAGTTCAGCCCTTGCGTGTTCGGGTGTGGCCGCTGATGTAGATATAGTGATATTGATATATTATATCGAGTTTAATAATTAATAGGAGGCTGTATTATAGTAGCTGTATATTAAGTAGAAATTCCAGTGCTGTTCAGATGTTTAGAGTGTAACTACAGCCTTTGAGATTGTAATTGTAAAGTTTTAAATTTATGATTTTTAAATAATTCTTGAATTTTGATGATTTTTTCTTCAATTGTATATGTATTTGTGATGTACAGATAGGATATTGTTTGCGTATTATTGCTGAGTTCATAGTTATTCTTATTTTGGCTTGAGAAATATACCTGGCGGTTCAGAGCCTCATATAGGTGAACGTATTCTGGACTAGAGGTGGAGTAATCTGCTCTGGATAAACCGGACTGTGTATAGAGTGCCGTCTAGAGAAGGTGTTGACGATAGGGTTCAGTTCCGGGCTAGCCTTGGGCTGAAGAGAGAATAAATTGTGCACTGTTGAGCATAGTATGGGTTCCCTGGGCTATATATGGGTGGAGTGTCCATGGGTTGTTGTAAATTTAGTCTGAAACCTTGGTGCTACTTTGGATTATACATACAGATATTGTGAATTAGTGTAATTGTATTAATGAATTGTTTGGTATTTACATATTTGGAGAAATATATGTGAATCGGTGTGCAACAACATTGGACAATAGAGATGGATAGAGAAACGGAGTTGGCAAACTCGAGTCTATACACCCGGCAACAGAAGGCTAACGAGGGGTCTGACCTTCAGGCATCTGGTGTTGGGACTCCTCTAATGAGTCAGGGCACCCGAGGTTCTCCCGCCTCTGGTGCTGGTACACCACCGGCGAGTGTAATTCCCAGACAGTCAACTGGTGTCTCAAAAACTGAAAGATTGAGAATGATACCATATAATAAGACCTTAGAGGACAAAATATTTGAACATGGGGTGATGCCGGCATTCAATGAAATCAAAAATAAATTACAAAAAAAGCAGTTCGAATATTTTGATAAGAAGAAGACCTTTTGTAAAGAAACTATGGCGGAAATATAAAAAAATTTTCAGGAATTTTATAACGTTGGATTGATTCTCACTCAGAAATACAAGGAAGCAATGAAGATTCTGCAATTGCATAAACTAGATAAAACTTACGCAGATGTTGTTTCGGAACACATTATGGAGAAAATAGATACTTTGCAGGAAAAAGGTTATAGAAGCGACCGAGAAGACCACTGCTGGTGGAGTTCAGGGAAAAGAAGGAACAAAAGATAGGAAGGAGTACACCATAAGCGTACAATGTAAAGAGCAGAAAGAACACCCATTGAGCATTAGAAACACTGTAAAAAGAGAATTGGCAAAAAAAAATGCAAGACCAAAACTGAATGATATTGTATTTGCTGAGAAAACAAAACGAATAATATTGATTTCAAATAACAAAGAAGAGATGACAAATACTTATCAAGCTCTCATGGGGAGTGACCAGATAAAAGACAAATATACAATTAAACATGCAAAAAACGCGACTCAGAAATTAATGCTGTTGGGGGTTCCAAAAGAAGTAACAGCGGAGGAGATCGAGGGGGACCTGGGATCATTGGATGATAACATAGAAATAGAAGCCCTGAGATCAATAGGAAAGAAAGAGACTGTATCATGGATCATTAATGTTGATGAATACACAAAGGGATATCTTTTGAATAAGGGAAAGGCTTGTGTGTCAATGCACAGGATAAAAATAGTAAACTATGTAGACGCACCCAGGTGTCTGAAATGTCAAACTTTGGGTCACAGAATTTACGATTGTAAATCAGCAACACAGCACTGTGCTAAATGTGCACTGGAACATGACTCGAGAATCTGTACGGTTGAGGAGTTTGTGTGCAAGAATTGTTATGATTCGGACCCAACGGGAGAAATAGACTTCCACCATAGAGCAGATTCTCCTGTGTGTCCAACTTATAGAAAATATAAGGATAAATAATAGCGGACAGCCGTAAGGTGGCACAGTAGTACTTAACATAGAGATTATAACCGATTTCAACTGGCTTTGCTTTTCATTATGGCTGCTTCAAATAAATTAATTCTGAATACATTAAACATCTTACAAATTAATTTAAACCATTGCAAAGTGGCAAACTTATCACTATTTTCTTTTATAAATGACATCAATAAACTATATAGGTCAATAAATAACTTACATTTAATAGCATATCAAGACCCGTATTTACAAAACAATAGGTTCTACGGCTGCCCGTCAAGCATAAGAGATTACAGATCCAAAGCAAACACCTGTGGCATATTAATTATAGACGAATCAATAAAAGCCCTGGCTATTGAAACAAGTGAAAATAACATCTTTGTAAAAATTTACAGTGAAAAAGAATCCATAATTGTCGGCTCCCAGTATTCCCCGCCAAGAGCCGATATGGTCCAGGACTGTTCAAATTGGAATTTAATAATAGAAAAACGAATAAAGACAATAATACTCGGTGACTTTAATGCACACAATACCTTGTGGGGCTATGGGAATCGAAATGAACGAGGGAGGTATCTTCAAGAAAAAGTTAACGAGTTAGACCTAATAATAGTTAATGACCCCATGGCCCCTGCTACATTTACACATATTGGTACACTCGGCCATCCAGATTTAACAATAGTTTCAGATAACCTTAAGAACCAATTAAATTCGTGGCAGGTATTACTGGATGAAAATGGCTCTGACCACCGATATATACTCACACAGCTGAAATTCTCATTGAAAAAACAGCAAGATTATAAGTACAAAACGAAATATAATAATTTTAAAAAATTCAACAAATTATGGTTCTCGCACATATCACCTATAATAGAAGAATTAACAGAAACGAACAATATAATAGACTTTCAAACAATATTCGAAAAATTTAATTATACCTGGATACAAATTAATGAGAAATCCTTTAGGAAAAAAGGTAAAAATAATAAAATAAAAATTACGTGGTGGAATCAAAATTTATCTATACAAAGAAATAAATTACGAGCAATTCAAAGAAAAATAGCCAAGCAGCCGGACAATGTTGAAATGAAAACAAAATATAATAGGTCCAGAGCCATTTACTGAAAAGCAATAATAATAGCTAAGGAACAGTCCTGGCGAGCATTCTGCTCAAGACAACAAAATATTTACGGGAGTAGTTTCAAAATGGCCAAGGGCACCTACCATAACCATTTCCTGGAGACCATATTTAATGTTAATACAGTAGAACAAGACTATGAAGAAATATTGAAAACATTAATAAACGCGCACTTTCAAACAGACATTACTAATGAAATCGGAAACTCTTCAGACGATGATGATCCGAATAATCAAACAATAGTTGAAACAGAATAGCAGGAATTCAGCAGTGACATGCCTAACAAAAGCAATAACATCATGTTGACAAATGACAACAGAATGCAACTTTCAGAAATAGAATTATTACAAGCAATACACGCCCAGGATATTAGAAAAGCAACAGGATTAGACAAAATAGATGCGCATATATTAAACAATCTATCGAGGAGTTTCCGAAGCGATCTAATAAAAATCTATAACAAATGCCTCTTATTGGGAACCTTCCCCAATGTATGGAAAATTGCCTCAATTATATTTTTTAGAAAAACAAATAAAGACCCAAAAGAGCCTAGCTCCTACAGGCCAGTGTCTCTTTTGAGCATAGCGGGGAAGGTTCTCGAAAGAATAATAAAAAATAGAACATTAAATATAATAGAAAACAATAAGTACCTGCATGATAATCAATATGGTTTCCGGGAATGCAAAGGTACCGTGGATCTGCTGTGTCTGGTGATAAACAGATTCAAAGAATTGAAAAATATATATAAATATGCTGTCCTGGTATCATTTGATATCCAGGGAGCGTTTGACAATATACAGTGGAACATAATAAAAAAAGAAATAGAACAAACTCCTTTACCAATACATCTGAAAAATATACTAAAAGATTACTTAAACAATAGATTTATAATAGTTGAAAATGGCTCCACACAAATTAAAAACCAGGTATACAAGGGTTGCCCACAGGGATCTTGCCTTGGCCCGCTCCTATGGTTAATCGCTTCAAACAAAATATTAAAAATAATGAATGAGGACCAAAACGACTTCTACGCTTTCGCAGATGACTTGGTTTTACTTGCAGCCGAAAATTCAATTGCAAAACTCCAAGTAAAAACAAACAATAGAATTAATGCATTTAAATCAATTTGTGATAAATTAAAACTCAATATATCAGTACAAAAGACGCAAGCGATTACCATGGGAATCAAATCCAGAAATAAACCTCAATACAAGCTAAACAATCAAAAAATAAAATCTGTTACAGAACTAAAATACCTTGGAATTATAATAGACAATAAATTAACGTTCACTCCCCATGTCAAATATTTAAACGAAAAAATAACCAATTTTATAAATAATATGTCCTTGGTGAGCGGTGTGTCCTGGGGCGTCCGCCCGGAAATGTTGCGTATGTGGTACAACACTGTCACGGAAAAGCAAATAACATATGCTGCCCCGTCGTGGGCCACCAAACTCACCAGGGACACCGTTCGCAAATTTTGGGCAATCCAGAAACTAGCATTAATAAAAATATCTAAGGCACATAGCAAAACTGCCCATTCCGCTTTATGCACAATTTCAAATATACTCCCAATCGAACTAGCAATAGAAAAAGAAATTTTAAAATATTCGGCTTTAAAATTAAATAAGTATATACAAGACACGGAGCTACCGATGAATTATACAATGGAAAAAATTATACCTTCTTACCTATATAGTAACATCAATATAAGACATAGAATAACAGTAATAGATAGTCTTGAATTTGATATCGAAGATGATGAATACTTAAAAATTTACACTGACGGATCAAGAATGGACAATGGGACTGCATTCGCTTTTACAGCCACCAACCAAGAAAATAACCCAGTTTTTGAGTACAACGAAAGAATTAATATATATAATAGCATATATCAAGCTGAACAACTGGCCATACTTACTGCGGCGGAATGGGCAATAAAGAATAAATTTACTAAAATAAAAATTTACACAGATAGCAGATCCACGGTTGAAAAAATTAAATCCCTGTACTCCAACACCGAAATATTGATTGACTTATATAAATTACTTGAAATACATAAATCAGTAGAGATTAAAATAATCTGGATTAAAGCACATGTTGGCCACAGGGGAAATGAAAGAGCTGATTTCCTGGCAAAACAACCATTATTAGAGGACCACCGGATAAGTAATAGAGTGGTGTCAGTACCTAGATCAAAAATAGTATACATAATTAATAAAAACAAAAAAAATTAAATGGCAAATATGGTGGAACGAGAGTGAAACCGCCAGATATACTTACAACTTCTTACCACATATACAAAATAATTATAATATCAATAATATAGTAGCCACTAAATTTATAACGGGCGGGGGCAGTTTCCCAAAATATTTAAAAAGAATCAATTATAGAACAACGGATCTATGTGACTGTGGTCAGACAGGGGATGCCCTGCATTATATCTTTGGGAACTGCCCCATAATGCCTAATAAAATAAGAAGAAATAATTCAATAGATCCATATAAAAATTTTATGCAAATTATCCAATTGCCAAACATAATGAATCTAATAAAAGTAAATTATAATAAGCTTATAGAACACTATAGCACTATTAAATTTAAATATCATTGATCTGCCATTATCCTGTGGTACAATAGGTATATATATATATTTATATTTATGTGTGTAAGTGTATATGTGTGTATATGTATGTTTTATCATGTCATGTGTGATATCATGTCTGTAATTTCCGATTGTACTATTATTGTTTACTGTCTGCCGTTGGGGTTCTGCGAGCCCCAGCGGCATAGTATGTAAAAATAAGCGATAAATGAATAAATTCTTCCCTGGAGCGATTTTATGCCGTAAACCTTCGGGTCGGCCCCTCCAGTGGGTGTCTCACACCTCACACACTTAAACCCAAAGAGCGAAAAAAACGATGTATTGGAGAGCGAAAAAGAAAATTCACGGATTCGATCCGTTTGCATCAAAACCTACCGGTATTTCCGCAAAAGTGCTCTTTAAGAAGTCTTTTTTCTGAGAATCCCCCTCCTCGCTTCCTGTACTCCAAAATACTGATAACGTTCGATTCACGCATATTTCGCTCCGCTCTTGTGATCGAAAAACGCTCCTAAAGGCGAAGCGCACTTTTGAAAACTGCGCCAAAAATCGCTCGGACTGATCGAATTTCGCTCGTTTTGTTTAAACATGTAGCATTAACCCTGCCTTTGGGTGCCCGGAATTTATGTCCTCTAATACTTCTACACAGTATGAAAGTAAAATAATATTATTTAATTAAAATAACGATATTTTATGCTAACAATACGAAATATATACAGGCCCATTACCGCCAAACAGTGCTGGTCCGGTACATTTTAAAGAGTACCACGCCGTTAACTTTTCTGTGCATGTCATAGACATATGGTTCTTCGCCATTACTGGTTATATACTGTCGCATATGCATTTTTGAGATATTGGCATTCCAGTGACTTGCAATAGACGGTAATGTACTTTGATCCCGACATACGGCACTTTGCCAGCACGACCGGTACCCTGCCGTTATTTTGCAGGCAGTAGTGTGTTTGCTGGGAAGTGTGCTGCTTGGAACTGATTGACGCAGTTCTCATTTCCAGTAGACTTCCGATCTTATTCGATGATAAAATGAACTTTCTCAAACATTTTGTTACTCTTTAATGTTTAGTGTAACGTCATTTTACTATTTTCAATCCATTAAACATAAGCAAAGAATGTTGCAACTTTTAAATGTGTTTCATCATTATAATTATTTTTAAGGATTGCCATTTAAAAACTGCTTTCATATCTTCTGTGTTGGCTATCTCAACCTGCATTTAATTGCAGAAATAGTAATGTGTTGCATAATGCATCTGATTTCGTATGACTTACTCATTGTCCCACCGTACCCCAATCCCTGTCCTATTATGACCCGCAAAGGGGCGCAATGTGACAACCTGAGTACGTTTTCAAAATTAATTTTTTTTTTCAGAGAATAAAATAAGAATAAATTCTGGAAAAATTACAATGAAAGCTAAGAGTTGTCAAAATATTGTTCTGCATTTCATTTTAGTTTTAATTAAAAGAAAGTAAATTATTTTAAAACAAGTAAAAATTGTCCGACTGTCTCTCCCCTACTATGCAGCATTACAGGACCAACACTACATAACTTACAAGGAAACCTCCCCGAAGCTCACTCACCAAATGTAACGAATTTAATCCAATCATAAGTGCCCACTGTAAGAAGCCTAATGTGTAAAAATCAGCTACTATCTCTTCAAATTAAAGCTAAGATTAATTATTGAAAAATGAGTATGAGTTGACAGAATAGAGCCTTTATTGACACTTGGCGCTTTCTATTTACTTTTATAAGTACTTTTACAAAACAAAAATGCTCATTTAATAAGCATTTTAAGTAAGCACTGTCAGGATTCATCTACAACAGTGATTTACTGGATATCCCACAGAACATATGGTGGAAAAAATCAGGCTCGTAACTAGTTCCATTTTGAGGAGGGTGGCTGGAGGGAGTTAGCCAAAAAAATTTTTTAAACATAAATTCTATGCATGCATAAGAGATAAAACGTAGCTTTTTATCGAAAAAAGAGTTGAGATAAACAATGGTTAAAGAAATATTTTTTTTAAATTGTACGGTAATTTTTGGAGGGGAGGAGGTTCACTCTATAATCCGCCCTACTTTTGATTTGGCCCTGAAAGAAATATATTATTAAATGCATGATTACACTAATACCGAAAAAACTAAAAATCGCGAGAATAAAATGTGACGTAATTTTTTTTTTTATTTTAAAGCTAATAGAATTGTGATGTTTTACAAAAATTGTGATATGAATTGTTGTTTTCTAAGATACATTTGCATAACATAAATGAGGGATGATGAAAAAATGTACAAAACAAATAAGTGCTTTGCACCTATTACATACAGCAAATGGATCAGTAGAACCGCAATTAGGTGACATAAAAATTGCTGGCTGGCCCTTTAGTATGGAAAAAAAAAATGTACTGGATTGCGAAAATGTCCTAGATGCAAATGAGTGTTGGAACAAGCATACCAAGAATATTTCCACATATTTCTATAACGAGGCGAACTTAATTGGTTATGTATTATAGCTTGCAAATTCTGACATAATCTATTATCACGCTAAAATAAATTTATTTGAAATTGTTTCATTAACACAATGTCAGAAAACTGTCGCACGTAATTTTTCCGTACGCGGAAACCGTATCTATCTAAAGGTTAGTTAAAAGGGGTAGTGTTCGGTGGCATATAAAGTATACCCACGTTTTTATCTGGAGGAGTAATTGCCTCTATTAATTCTGAATTCTTAAGCGTTTCCCATGAGTCGAGAAGAACAAGTGTTTCGTCAGGTGTTTCTTTTAAATATACTTCAGAAAACCATTCGGTGAATATTTTTTTTACTGATCTTTCCAGATTTAGAAGCTATGGTACTAATGTTACTTGATTAAAACATTTTATTGTTGAAAGTTATACCGAATTACCCAGTTTTTTCGGGATGTACAGCTGCGGAAAAAAAAAGTCCCACTTGTACATTTTTCGGCCGTCGTTCGTCGCACAGCAAAGTTACAGATGCCAATCGTTTACGATTGACGCACACTTTAATTTGCTATGCATAAAAATTGCATAAGGGGCCATCTACATATTAAAATTCGCACCAACTTTTTTTTTTCTCAATAGCAACCCCTAGATTTCATTTCATATTTCAAAAATTTAGCTCATTTTAACCCCGGACACCAATTTTCAATAAATTTGGGCTGAAAATGAGTGAGTTATGAGCACCCAAAATCCCCCTCCCCCTATGTTAAAATATTTTTTCATACTTCAATTCATATCTCATATAATATTGGTAGTAAGAAGCTGATTTTTATTCGTACTATTACAACTAAACGACCCAAACATAAATTAATGTTATTATGATTTTTAATAAATTATTAATATGAATTGTGAATTATTAAATTAATATAAAAAAATTATGAATAGCGACCTAGCCAAATTTCGATAGAAATAGATGCAGAAATTAATATTACATGGTTGTTCAAAATTTCAAATTTTTACGTTCGGTAGTTTAATTTATATTAAATAAAATGTGTTATTTTCATGAGTTAAGGGACCATCTATAAATTTATTAAGTGACACTTTTTTGAAAATTGCATACAATAAATGTAAATTAGATTTATTTTGTACAAAAACACAGTAAAAGATACCAGTATTAAAAATATCAAATTTTGAAGCAAATAAATTAGAGTTTTTTACAGTTTGATGAGGATTCTATAACGAGTGTATTGTTGCGTCCACTACCATATTCCCCCAAATAAAATATTTTCCAGCTATAGAATTAGATGCAGTAGATGTATGTCTTCTGCAGTAGATGTATGTCACAGCTGAGTAATATCCAAGCTTGTTGTCAGAAAAGCTGAGAGCAGCCTCTAACTCCTGCCAACATTTCACCTGTCTAAAAGAACCATCAACGGAAATACTCAATAGCAATTTCAAAATTACAAAGATTTTCAAAATCGTGAGCAGTCATTTTGCATTTTCTCCTTAAATCATGTGTACGAACCAAGGAAGTTATGAACTCACGGGTCATTTGGACCACAGACTAAATATTCTATTCTACCCTTGATATTCTCAGTACAAAAAACTTTAAGAGAGATGGGAACAATATTTTCCTTGAAAATAATATTAATTTCTTTTAATTCTCGCGAGCGAAATAAATGAAAGGCGAAAAGTTCGGAACCTACAAATAGCGTTTTTCAATTTGCAGAAAGTCCCTTAAAAACGCGCAAAAATTAATTCGCAATATCTCCGGAAATTATCGTAGAAAATTGGTGAAAATTTATATTTAGAGTAATTTGAAGGTTTTCTTTCGTTTAATAAAGTCAAAACATGGGGTTGCCATTGAGGAAAACGAAGTTGATGCAGAATTAAATATCAAGACGGCCCCTTGTGCAAATTAAATTAATAGTAAATTAAAGTACGCGTTATTTGCAAACGAATGGTATATATAACTTTACTGTACGACGAACGACGGCGAAATAAAGAGCAAGTGGGACTTTTTTTTCCGCAGCTGTACAATAAGTAGTGCCGATAACAATGCCCCGCTTTTATTTATAATCAGCATTATCGTGTAGGAATGTGTCATTGCATTTTGCGATTGAATCTCACTTTCAACTTGCATAGATCCTCTTTGTTCCAGTGTTCGTCTGGAATGAATTTCTAAATTAACCTGACTAATTGGCATTAAAATTTGATCGTGTTTTAACAACGAATCTTTTATAAGAACATTTACATCATTTACGAACGCCTGCGCTGATTTTTCAATGATTTCCTTTAACCGAGAGTTTTTCTGCAAAATAAATTTTGTAACTTTCCTGCTCACAATCTGATACTTTTTTTTAATCTGTGCAAGCATCCTTTAGATGCGCAGAATTTCAGTCCTAATTCCAATACCTTTTCTGAAGCCCAAGTTTTAAACCCTTTAAGCGGTCAATTTTTTTACTGAAATGCTTCCAAAAAAGGCATATTTTGAAAGGCATATGATGAAATATTCCCGCTCTCTCGCTAGGAAGAAAAACCCAGATGAAAAGCATTTCAGTTACATTGACAAGCCACGCCATGTATTGAAAAATATTAATACTAAATAGTCTCTTCACAATAATGAAATATACGGTCAAATCAGAAAAGGAAAGGAGAAAATATAGATGCCCGTACGCTATACGGTCAAATCAGAAAAGGAAAGGAGAAAATATCGATGCCCGTACGCTATACGGGCAAACCAGTTGAGGCCAATTTTGGGTAGCATGTACACTGTACGGGCAAACCGCTTAAGGTGTTAAATCACATTCATGTACATTTTTCTGTAATTCTCATACGTATTTGGAACTGTTGAAACGTATATTTTTTAATTTGATTTAGTTTATATTTATTAAATTCTTCTGAACTTGGTTTTTTCACAGGTATAATTGTCTTTAATTTGTAACAAATTTAAAATAATTTTGAACACTCTGTAAACTGCGAGGTTTTGCCATCCCGACAGTATTTTACTGCAGCCTCCTTATCTTTCCATGAAAAAAATTGCTTATTTTCCATGATATCTCCACCGGACTTGAAGTCAATGCTTTCGTCCTCTAAACTAAAAAATATAGGATCTTCAGGGGTACCGACTAATAAGCATTGCTCATTTGTTACCAAATCTATTGCATTTATTTTCTGATAATTTTGCAAATTTTCAAAAATTTGATTTTTCAGACTTATTTCTTCGTCTGTGTGGAGGCAAGGTCATGTTTTTCGACGAAAATTCTTCGTAAAACATAAAAACAACATTTAATATACTTACTAGCGTGGTACCCGTTCTCCGCACGGTGGGAAAAGAACATTTTCCTTACACATATAATTAGAATTAAACCCATTGATGCGGAATCTATAAAAGTAAAAAATTATTTAAATCGTGATGAAACGTTGACGCAATGAGTGCAAATATGAGATGACTGCAACAGGATTGCACAAAAACTACGTCAGTGTCACTGGCGATCAAAAAAGAAGCAGCTTCTCTCGGATGACCTTGCCCAGGCTTTTTCTCGATGGATCCGGTATCGTAGAACTGCTTCTATAAGTTGCACACGACGCTGGGCGTTCAATTGAACTCTCTACAAATCTGGAGACTATCCTGCTTCTAGTCTCCACGCATGGGATCTAGGTCAAGGGGTGCGTGTGTCCTCGGTGGGTGTCTTTCTAAGGGGTCTTAACCGGTATTTATGTTACGTTTTGGTGGAAACCAGCGATATATGTTTCTTAACATATCCATGTTGCGAGTACTGTTTTATTTTCCGAACGGAATACAGGAAAACTCCGAACGGTTAGGTCGGCGGACGCGATCTGTTTTGAACCAGAAACCTTCCGTCTCCCAGTTCAGAGCGCTAAGCGCTCGGCCACTGGTCGAACTAAGTCATTGCTAGGGGAATATTATAAGCAATTGGGACCTTTGTTGTACACATGATTGTAATATGTCATTCTCGTATTATTATTACTTATATCTCTTATCATTTGATTTATTTTTTATTTTCATTTCATATTCCCGACTTTTCATACTCTCTTGATTTTTGGGTCTTTGTGCATGTGCATATTCAATTATCATTCCCCATTACCGTTACTGAATTATGTAGCTCTCCCTATCGGCACTTCTACACCAAAGACGTCAATTTGCATTTTCCTTGTTTAAAAAAAAAAGAAAAAAAAAACGCTTACAAAGTTTCATTGCTTCAGTTTATACTGATTAATCAATTTTCTTGCGAACTAATCGGAATTAAGATATGAGGCTTTGACATAGTATACAGGATTTCTTAAAGACCTTGAAAATGAATTTCGCGTTATTGACGTGGTGATTGTGGTAATTTTCTAATTGTGACATATCCAATGCGTTTTCATTTTTCGAATCAAGAGCTGTAGAAATGATTGTTTTCACTTAATTGTTAAATTTAACAGCTTGAGTGGCAACAACGGATTCCGTAACTAAGGAAACTGTAGCAATATTAAAATTAGAACATGAAATGAAATTTATTTATGCTTGCTAGAACTGCCACATTGGCATAATTAACGCCGATAGTCGATGGCAAATGGCCAAAATGAATCATAAATTAAACTTCACAGTAAATGCAATAATTTATAGGCAATACCAGGTATATTTTACCAGGCTTAAAAACATTCTCTTTCATCTCCAAAAATTTTCTTATTTATACAGAATTCCTATTTTACTATACCCTGTTTGGCGGGATTTTAAAAAATTATCTATCCATCTGCTCGCTACATTGGCTCATCTCAATCGTGCCATAGAATTAGCAATACAAACGCAAAAAACACACACTATTAAACACGGAGTTACACTACATTTTATATTTATCGCCAATTTTTCTAAGAAAGGTACTAAAGAAGGAATCCGCATAAGCCATTTTGCGAGATTTTTTCTTTCTTTTTTTTAGAGAATTATTCTAAGCACTGATTTAACAGCAATCAAAATGGGAAATAGTTATTTGTGTATGGTTCGATCGCCAAGAATAATTTAAAAAAAATAAATTTAATTTAATTAAAAATTAATGAAGCCATCTAATTGAAAAGTAGCACAGCAGTATTTTAAATTATCAACTATAACGTGTTTTATTTATTCCAATTTACTGAATGCGAGAATTTCATTTCTTTTGAAATTTGGCGGCATTCCCCCTAGTTAAATCAATTTACTTAATTTAGGGAAAATTCCGAAGATCGATCGCTTAAAATCGCCTTAATAATTGCACTATTTCTGCATGGAAAATTAAAGTTTAACGCCGTATTCTCATAAAACCTACACACACAAACCTAAACCTATTTCGGTTCGCTCGCAGTAAATTGCGCCAAGCCCAAAATTGTGCAAATCGGTAGAACCATGGCTCACTGAGAAAAATACAGGCTGTCCGAAAAGCTAATTTTCGCTTCTTCGCCGATTTGTCTCTGTTACCCAACTGTATTACTGTTGCCAACTCTTCCGGAGAAAATATGCCTAAAATCAAAATTTAAAGTATCCACAAATGGCTAACAATATTTTCAAGCTGAGAAAAAAAGTAAAATTTTTTTGGCGTTTACGTGCTTGTTCTGCTGAAATATGCTTATCTGCTAATGCTCTTTGAGACATTTGGACATTCATTTCCGATTTACAAAGTACTTCGGTATTGCCAGTTTACCAATTCTTTTTCTCCGGCAGAGTTGGCAACAGTGATACAGTTAGGTAACAGCGACAAATCGGCGAAGAAGCGAAACTTTTCTTGTACGCAAAATCCCATAGGAGAAACTGGTTTTCGGACAGCCTGTACTTATCCCAGTGAGCCATGGGTAGAACCTACTACTTTCTCAAAATATGCCATATCATCCATTTTATTTTTCGCCAAACTATAAAATATACGGTTTAGTTTCGGAAATCTCCAAATCCTTATTCTTTTACACATAAAAACATTGAATTCCTGCTCTGATTTCCCACGCAGACGATATTTTAATTAAAAAATAACCTAGCAAATATTCTATACAGAAAAAAATGATTATTCCTTTATTTTTAATGCAAGAGTGTAAATCATTTAATAAATTCGCCAAACATGGCCACCTCGATGCTTATTTCTCCCTTTTTTGACTACAGGGGTTACAATAGCAGAATTGCGGAGAGCAAAAATTGGCGATTTTGACGGGTTTTTTTTATCAATTAATATCTCCTAAACTAATTCGAATTTCGAAATTTAATTCAGCGGAAGACCTTCCTCGGAATTTTTCGAATCCGGGGACACCTCGATCGAAATTCAACTCCCAGCCGTTTCGGAGGAGATGATGTTACAGACAGACGCGCACAGATTTTAATAGTATAGACTAGCTGCTTACCCGTTCTCCGCACGGTAGGAGACGAATATTTTCCTTACACATATAATTCGAATTAAACCCAGTGATAGGAATCTCTAATAGTGAAAAATTGCTGGAATTCAGACGAACAGCTGACTCAGTGGAAATTTGAGACGATTGCAACATGACGACACAAAAACTACGTCATTGTCACTGGCGATCAGAAAAGTAAGAACTTTACAGTATGCAGACGAAACTTTTCTCTTTCGAAAAATGCCTTATTTCTACATCATATAATTCTCTTTTTTAGGTTTAATTTATAGCATTCATACATACCATATGAATAACATTACATGATATTGAATACTATTTTATCTTATCTTGCATTTCGTAAAGCGCGGACAATGCATTAGCACAGTTATGTTGCAGATGACTTTATTAAATTTTATCCAAATTTAAAAAACCTACATGAAACAATCGATGCAAATTGTACGTTCAGAAACCAAAAATGCATCCTGTTTCCGTGAAGATCTTGTCTCTTTCGTAAATAAAAAAAATTGTGACGTAACTTAAGCGGAAAAGCTTATTACCCTTACTGAACTCTTAATACTGTAGCGCACTTGTTACATAAAACTAACGTTGATCTCACTGCCAATTCACACTAAATAAATAACTAATTTCATATATTATTTTTAACATAGATTAATTGCATAGTGTCAAATTCAATATTAAACAAAATCTGAAATCGTTTCTAGAGCTCTAGGTCTTGTAACTGGAGTAACTGGAATATATATGAAAAAATAAATAGAACTTTAACATATAAGTAATTTATATTAAATATTCTAAGCACATTGTATCCCGTTATTCGGAAAGATTCCACAAACGCCATGGGAAGAAAGAGCAATTAATTTCATATTATATTTTGTATTCCTTGCAAGCGCCTTTGTTATGTACATAATTGCAATATCATTCTCGTACACGATGCTTATCCTATAGTCTCTGGTGATTTATTTTGGATTTTCATTTCATATTCTTGACTTTTCATACTTTCGAAATTTTGTTGCTTTGCGCATGTGAATAATCGATTATCATTTCGCATTACGGCTACCAATTAAATAGTTTTCCATATCGCTTCTTCCACGTTAACGACGTTAATCTGCCTTTTTCTAGTTTAAAAAAAAACGCCTACAAAGTTTCATTGCTTCAATTAAGACACACAGTGGGGTTAGGCAAATACGCACCCGACAAATTGCTTCCTTATGTCCGCCAAAGCAGCAGAAGCGTTAGCGTGTAATGTGCTTCTCCGGATAATCTGACAGGAAAACAGAAGACAATGACGTGAAAATGACGTCACACGCAAGGGAAATAAAATGAAAAATATGCAGAATTGGCTGAAAAAACTTCGATTATTTTTAATGCGCAAATATGTTAAAATTCGATTTGTTTCATATTTAATGCGTTTTCACTTTTTTGGGTCTTAAGAGATGTAGAAATGAGTGGTTTCACTTAATTATTAAATTGAACAACTTAAGTGGCAACAATGGATTCCGTTGCTGCGGAAACTGTAGCAGTGTTAAAAATAGAATATGAAATGATTTATTTATGTTTACTTTGCTAGAACTGCCATTTTGGCGTAATTTACGTCGGCAGTCGATGGCAAATAGCCAAAATGAATCACACATTAAACTTCACAATAAATGCAATAATTTAAAGGCAATACCAGCTAGTCTAACTGGGTTTAAAAAATATTCTCATTCATCTCAAGCAGCATTCGTATTTATAAAGACTTCCTATTTTATTACACCTTGTTTGGCGGGATTAAAAAATATTATCTATTCATACGCTCGTAACACCAACTCATATCAATCGGGGCATAGAATTAGCAATACAAATGAAAAAGTTTAATTTTCTGAAATTTGGCGGGGTTTCCCTAACTTAAATCAATTTATTTAACTTGATGAAAATCATTTAAAATCGCCTTAATAACTGCATTATTTCTGAACAGAAAATTAAAATTTCAGGCTAAATTCTAGTAAAACCTGCACTTGTTTTTAAAAATACTATTTCTTTACGCTCTCAGTAAATTGCGCCAAGCCTAAAATTGTGTGCAAACCACTAGAATCTACTTTCCCAAATCGCCATATAAGCCATTTTTTTTCGCCAAATTATAAGGTTATGCACTTTAGTCTCGGAAATTTACAAATCCTTTTTCTTTTGCGTATAAAAAATATTGAATTCCTGCTCTGATTTCCCACGCAGACGATATTTTAATTAAAAAATAACCTAGCAAATATTCGGAACAGAAAAAAAGTATTATTCCTTTATTTTTAATGCAAGAGTGTAAATCATTTAATAAATTCGCCAAACATGGCAACCTCGATGCTTATTTCTCAGATTTTCACTACAGGGGTTACAATCGCGGAGTTGCGGAGAGCAAAAATTAGTGTTTTTGACAGGGTTTTTTATCAATATCTCCTAAACTAATTCGAATTTCGAAATTTAAATTAGCGGAAGACATTCCTCGGAATTTTTCGAATAAGTAGACACCTCGATTGAAACTCAACTCCCAGCGGTTTCGGAGGAGATGATGCTAAACACAGACAGACAGACAGACAGATGCGCACAGATTTTAATAGTATAGAAGATTGTTTGCTCCATAGTATCGTCACGTGGATAAAAAGAATAGAATTTTTAGAATTAAAATAAATGCCTTTCTTATGCGTAAACTGAATTTAAATCTTGCAATGTGTTAATGCAAATAAAAGGAAATTACTTTCTGCTGTGACTTTCAGAATTAAAATAGAAAGATTACAGAACTTCAGTTTAACTAACAGAAAACAAGATTAAGCTACTTAAAAATCCAGTACGTTGAAATATAACACAGTATTGCAAACACTGATTTATAAATATTTCGAGTACGTACTCTCGTGAGCGTTTTAACTTGTCAACCAATTAGCTCTGTCGCTAAATACTAGCCAAAGGATTACAATTGGCGCAATTTTAACTAATTTTTAACTTTGAATTTCTCAAATTCTATATGAAGATAGCAGATAATTTTCACACAGAAGGTTCCTTTTAATGTGTACTTGTGTTATTGTGAAATTCGTTCCATTTGGTGAGCGAGCTTTGGGAAGGTTATTAAAAAATTTTGAAACATTACGCGAGACTTGGGAGATGAGAAACAGGGTTCGTCTCGTCTAGCAGTGGTAAACCTCTGTCTCGTCTCGCAAACACTTTGTCTCCTCTCGCGTCTCGCAGAGAAATTGCCTATCTCGTCTCGCGTCTCACGCGAGACGTCTCGCGAGTCATGCAAAATTAAGGACTGCGATTTTTTACCATATTTTTAATAACATTAATACTAGTTCATTGAAAATTAATATTAACAGTAACAATTACTTACATATTACCATATTAGTACATATATTAGTTACCATATTAACTCATATGGTTATTTGAAATGATAAAAATTCGGATTTAATCCATATATAGAATGTGACATGACATCGAAAGTTTATTTATTTCCGAAACTGCGTAAATATAACATGTATGGCTGATGGGAGTTTCATTTGCTTTTGAAAATAGAAATGATTCAAAAGTCAGGACATATTGCACAAATAAAATTTTAATCTAATTAAGCGGTGTACGGAGGAGTGAATTCATAAAGTTTCAATTAGGGACGGGATAATTAGAGTGAAGCCTGCTTATCTCCCCTCTCGTTTTAGTGTATGAGGTATGAGTTTCATATTTAATCGGGAACCCTCGTTTGACCTGTTCATTTACACCAGGTACGGGCAACGTTTGGAAAGTTGCGGGCCAAAATTTAGGATGTTAGCGACGTCGCTTACCGTATAAGTAGTATTTATATAGAATTTTGATTTGGTTTATATTGTTTGTCTATGGCGGTGCTCCCCAACCTTTTTATCGACGCGGACTGGTGAGGGGTGGGGGGGGGAGAACCTTGATTGCTTTTATGGAAGTAATTTCGTTAGCGGGTGTCGCCTATATTGGCGACTTTTTTGTCGCCAACATCACGCAATTTGGCGCTTTTTTTTCGTCGCCAAATTTTTTCACGTATGAAACACCATTTTACAAAACGTTTCCAAATAAGAAAAATACACCTTATAATCTCCGGACCAACTACTCACGTACCCCACAAAAAAAAAAAAAAAAAAAAAAAAAACGCATCTAACTCAAAATCTGCCTCTTATACAGTTAAACTACCTAAACCAATCACAAAATTAATTTACCAAAAATCTTGCTAACGTTGATTTAATTAACCAATCACTTTTTCTTCAAAATACAGCACCAGCCAACACCTCAACTCAGTCACCAGGTTGCAACAAATATCTGAAACTATCACTACCGTAAACAAACTTTCTAATGGACTTCAAATTTGGTGACGTATCTGACTTGGCGACGACACCCGCTTACGAAATTTCCCCCCTTCTACACCACTTTTCACCTTAACTTGTCAGCATTGGGAAAGGTAGAAAATGTACGAATCCGCCTGAAAAATAGTTCTATGTTCTTTTGGAACTTAAAATGAAGAAAATGCCTAAAAATTTGTTTTTTAAAAAATGTCAAACATTCTATATATTGTGATTTCTAATCATATATTTCAAGTTCATCATATGCTAAAAGCACTTATTTTTAAACCAAAGCGTACTAATATTGTCGGAACAGCGACGGGATGGAATTTCAGTTTGGCGGGAAACTGCTTTTCAATGTCGCTTTCCTGGCTATCTCGCTTATCTTTCAGTGCCAATTCAGTGCCATTCTCTTTGCGTCTTTGCTATCGTTCGTACATATAATTTGATCTATTGTGCCTATTTTATAAGTTTTCCTCTTGATATTTTCTTCTTGATATTTTCTTACTTTTGTGGGATATTCTGATCAGGGCTGAGAAAGGAATGTCAGCAACTACTTTGTACACTCCATCAAAACGTGGAAAGCCAATCGAAAGTGGAGCCCGAAGAAATATAGTGAATGTTTATTCTCGACTTCGAGAAGAAAACCCTCGAGAAACTGTCAATGAAATTGTTGAAAAGGTTTCTCAATAACACATCAAGTCCTTTAAGTACTCCTAGAAAAAAGCGACCTGGTGCCGTAGGCAAGCGTAGAAGGCTGATGAAATATGATGACTTTACGCTGTCATGCATTCGTCGAAAAGTTCATAGATTTTTTCGTAGAAATGAGATTCCTACGTTGGACAAAGTTCTGAAAGAAGTGAACGATTATTCAGATATTTTTTCAAAAAAACATTAGCCAGACTACTCTGTACAGATTATTAAAGGACATCGGATTTTCTTTTGAAAAAAGGAAAAGAGAGGCTGTTCTTCTTGAAAGACAAGACATCAATCATCATTTTATGGTGCAGAAATTATCTGAGAAAAATTAGGGAATTGAAGAAAGAAAATGCATCAATATATCATTTGGATGAAACGTGGGTAAACGAAGGACATTCCCAAAGTTGAGTGTGGCAAGACACAAAAATTAAAAGTTATGAAGCCTCTTCTTCAAATTTGACAGTAGGTTTAACTGCACCTAAAGGCAAAGGAAGAAGACTCATCATAACTCATATTGGAAGCAGAGAAGGATTTGTTAGAGATGCCACAGATATTTTTATTAGAAAAAAACCTGGCGACTACCATGAAGAAACGGATGGTAAGGGTGCTTACCCATACTACGTGACCATTTAGAGAGGGGAGGGAGGTCTTCAAAATACTATGCTCAGTCACAGGAGCAGGCGGGCTAACTTAGATTTTTGTTACGCACCATATTCGAATATAGGTAGAAAAAGCTCGACATTTCTCTCGGCGAAATCGATTACGTAACAAAAATCTAAGCCTCCCCTTCCCCCTAAACGGGTCACGTAGTATGGGTACGTTCCCTAACCATTTTGAGAAATGGTTTGAGAATATCATGCCGAAGTTGAAACACAAAAGCACTATTGTGATGGACAATGCCCCCTATCAGTGAAGAAAGAGAAAATTCCTACAACTTCTTGAGGGTAAAGTGCTATTCAAGTATGGTTATCAGAAAAGAACATTTTGTGGGATTCAGACATGATAAAAATTGAACTTTTGCAAAAAGTCAACAAAGTAAAACATTTGTATAACAGCTATAGAGTGGAAGAAATTGCCGAAAAATTTGGCCATAAAATTTTCAGACATCACCCTTATCACTGTGAGCTAAATCCAATTGAAATAATTTGGAATCAAGTGAAAGGGCATGTTGCCAGAAAAAATAAAACTCTTAAACTTAATGATGTGAAGGATCTTCTAATCCAAGGAATAGGGAAGGTCTCTGTTCAAAATTGGATGAATTGCCTCAATCATGTAACCGAGGAAGAGAAAGAGATGTGGGAAATGGATGGACTTGTAGATGAAGTATGGGAAAATCAGAACTTAATTATATCTCTGAACAGTGATTCTACTGATAGCGATTCAGGACTATTGAGTGAAGATCTGTAAATGCATATGATGAAAATAATACTGTTATTATTAAAATATTTTTTTTTCTCAATATCACTAATACTTATTTTTTAAAAAGGCTGTGTACGCTAAAGGGAGCTGGTGCACGTAAAATCTCTCGTGACTCCAATGACCTCCATATATGACGATCCTCTGGGGGTGCCAATCCAAGTACCGATCTCTCATCTGAAATTGGTTCAAAATTAGGAGACACTTCCCAGGAGGGTTTACAGCCTTATACCTAGTGGGTCGGTTCCCTCCTGTGGTTATCAAACAGAAAAAAGGGGAAAAAATGTAGAAGTAAGATTTAATCGAAATTTTAATTGAATTAAAAATGTAGCACGAATATAGAAACGATTTTTTATTATGAGATTTTTTTTCTTTTTTAACAATGTGTTTATGTACGCTTTGAGTCATACGACAAAAGAAGAAGAATGCAGCCGAATTTTCTTAAAACTAAATCATTGCAATGTAAATGTTTTTTCTTGCTTTGTGCTTCCGTTTTGAGGAGCGCTGTTCACATAAACTCTGCTAAATATATGCAGAAAAAATTTATGAAACCTGTTTATTATAGTCATTTAAGTATGACAAGTTTTAATGAAAATGGTTTTTATAGTAAATATTAAACTAATTTCGGAACCAAAATTTGCATTCGTATTATCATTAAATCAATTATTTTTTTAATAGAAATTATGCTTATTGAACTGCGTATTCTATTTGCACTTTTCGTCAACAACAATTTTTCAATCTGAATTTTTTTTTTTTTTTTTTTTTTTTTTTGTAAATTTGTCTAAAATTTTATAGTTTTCTATTATGCGGTTACTTTTCGAAATGTTATAAGTGAAGGAATATTTTTCATGAAAATTGTAAAATTCATGAAAGATAATAAATTTTGATATAAAACGGCTTTTCCAAATGAATCCTAAAAATTCATTCTGTTTTCTTACTTCTTAAGAATAGCAAACTTTAACGATATTTCCTTGTATTGTGAATAATTATTCATATTATTATGAACTAATTTAAAATCATTCTATTATAAAACAACTTAAGTTATTACAGACATAATAGAAATCCTTGTTTTATTAACTTTATAAAGGACCTAAAATTATTTAAGATACATAACAATGAAAAAACAACAGCAACGAAAAAAATAATTTTTTTCCGCCAAATGTGGGGTATTACAATGGCTATAGACACCGACGACGTCTGTGATTGGGCCACTGTAGCTTTATCTGTATTGCCAAGTTAGGGTGAAACAGACTTTAGTTTCCGTGACTGGTATCGAACTGGGGACCCAAGGGGCGGTAGGCGTGCGTTCTATCCACCAGACGGGTTTAACTCGGTACGAAATGATTAAAATATGAAGTGATTGTTGTTTCAATTTCGGAATGGGAACTTTTATTTATCTAAATAAATAAAATTAGGCTTTGCCAGTACACTACTTCGTATTAAAAAATTTGTGATTTCTATCCGTTTTAAGCATTTCGGACCCCAGTACGACCGTTAAAAAAAGTTTGACTGTCTGTCGTTCCGTCAATGACGCTTTTTTTTGTTCGCACATCACATAAAACTGAAGGGAATAAAATAAAATTTGGTGATGTGATAGGTGGTGACTCAACTTAAACATTAGGCGTTGAATTTTCAAAAAAAGTATTAAATTTTGAGATTTTCCAAGAACTGTTTCAAACTGCGTGAATTTTTGTTCGTACATCACTTAATAAAGACTAAAGCGAAAGAAATGAAATTTGGTGACATCATAAATGATCACTCAATTTAAGCTGAAGGCTCCGGATTGTAAACATTTTTTAATTAGATTTAGAGATTTTTCTGGAAATCATTACAAACTGCGTAAATATTTGTTTTGGTATGCATAAAACTGCATATAATTTGCACAAAAATCGTTTTCTTTCACAATATTCAAAAATATGCATTTTTAATGTACAAATTGTGTACAATCTAACATGTTTTTACATAAAAGTAACTTTTTCTAGATGGGTAGTTCTATAATTTTCGATTATTTATTTAAAAAACTATACTTACTTTGGATAGCTATAAAGTTAATTGCCCAATAAATTTAATTTGATAATGTGGAGAGTGTTAATAATTATATACTGTACATTATTTGAATTATGAATGTTATACTGCAGCGCATTTAAATTTGAATTATAAATCCAGTATACATTACAAATAAATAGGATTACTGTTCATTACAACGTAAGTATATAATTAATAATAATTAATAAATTCGCGTACATAATTATTAATTAAATGGAAGAAAATCCAACACGTGGAGAAAAATGTATATCGCTGATGTATACTGTACGCATATGCCAGCTGTGTCATGTTGCGGCCTGTGCGCGCACACTCTCTCTCTCTTTTTAAATTTTAAATGTGCACGCAAATCGAGCGCGAAATTTGAGACCTAATTAAATTAGAAAATCAAAAATTCCCCATGCTAACCCAGTGAAAATTGTGTTAAAATGTGTACAAACGTACAAAAATATGTAAACTTGTTAGAATATCAAACATGAATGTGCGATACCTTTACAGCCAAGAAACATTTACATTTTTTTTTTTTTTTTTTTTTTGCAAAGAATTTCAAATCTATGAAAATGAGAATAAACGTTCATAAATGTTCATTTTTTGTTAATAAAAATATAATAATGTGTGAAAACCTGTTTAACTGCATAAATATAAATTCTAGAAAGGTTGACAAGAAGATTTCACTTCTGACGTACAGTCCTATATGCCTGACTGTGTGTTTTTTTTTTTTAATTCATACATTTCAAAATCCGCATAAGGGCCTCTTTCAAATAAGTATTAAAAACATTAAATGTTCGTTTTTTCCGATGCTTTGCTTAATTTTCTGACTTTTTCAGAAATTTAAAATTTATTGATATTCTCGGTCAATATCCACTCTTATTATTTAAAAGTGCTTAAATGTACAAAAGTGTTTTTTAATATGATCAGTAATCTACATGATACATATGATATTAAAATGTGGGGGTGGTGTCCTCAGTTATGCACACCTAAATTATTTTTAAAGATTCAAAACTATTTTGAATATTAAAAATTATCGAAAGACTGGAAATATTATACAATATATTTTGAAGTGTACAAAATAATTCTGTGCAGCCAAAATTATGTTTAAGAACATACTTTATTTTATGCAATTTATTAAATATTTTTCTGACACTTTCCTCAATTATGAATACATCTGTTCCCCAGTTATGGCCATTTAAAAAATATAGATAAGTGAAAAAAATAAAGAATTTATGAAGAACACAAATATATACTGTTTCATTTTGATAAATTTAATGTTAAAATGCAATACAAATGTAGATATTTTCACATCACTTTTTTTTTCATGTAGAGTAATCAACAATATGAAACTGAATGATCAGCATACTGTAAAAACGTTTATTTTCGCGATCCGTAATTTTCAAATGAAGATATCGGTGATTTTGAGAGCCGAAAGTTTCGCGAATTTTATATGAATAGAACCAACAGTTGAAAAATCTTGAAACTACCTAAATATAGAACCCGTTTGCATAAGGCATTTTAAGAAACTTCCTTTTGTCCGAAAAGTTCGTCTCCCCTCCCCATTTTGAATAGCTTCAAAGAAGCTAGTATGAATATAGTAAGTGAATGAGCTGCATTATATTAGTTGTATTATTGCTTTATATTCAAGAAATAACAGTATAGTATTCAAGAAATAGCTGTAAGAGAAAGTCAAGTTGTAACAAAGAAAGTTGTCAAGAAAGTGTTTGAAACTGTGCAATAAATCATTAAATTTTTGTAAGAGAAATATTTTTGACTTTTTATAATTATTTTAAGCGTAAAAAAAGGTATTTAGCGAGATTTAAATTTTTCGCAATCACGGTGGTCTAATTAAAGCCTCGCGAAAATTAGTGCTTTTACAGTATAGTATAAAATTAAAATTTCCAAAGCCATTAACAGTGCCAGGAAACGTGCCGCTGAAAGGGTCCTTTTAGAGCTTTCTGAGATTCTGGTATTTTTCCAATAACATCAACTATGTTGATTGTAAGAACGTCATTTTTTATGTAAGCGAAACAATTTTTTTTTCAAAATTTACACCTTTAAACACTTAATCTGAAATTCTTCTGAAGAAATAACTTTTAAAATTGTAGCAACATAACAATACGTGCTCTCTTTTTCATTATTTTACGGTGACAAAGTCTCCAGGTTTTAGATTTAACTGTTGCAGTCGCTTTTACTGGTTTCTCACTTCCTTTTGCTTCATTGTCATCTTCAATAGTCTGGTTTTCAATCCAATCTTCTTCGTCTGATGAATTTTTATCATTATTTTTTATTTAGTTGCATTTGCTGATTCTTTATTCACAAGTTTTTTCCA